>WEIU01015166.1:157887-173934 GCA_013389925.1 Aegithalos caudatus
GCCCGCTGCCAGCCGCCGCCGCTGCCCGGTGCGGAGGAGCCGCCGCGGGTCGCGAAACTTTGCGCGGCGGTTGCGGATGCTCTCGCGGACCCGGTGCTGCCGGGGGTACCGGGGGATGCGCCTCGACCTCCCCGGGGTGAACGGGACGGGGCAGGGAGCGGGACAGCGACAGCGAGGGGACGGGGACAGGCGGGGGTGTAGTGTCACAGCGATGCGCGCCCTGCAACCTGTGCAGTGATAAGTTTTATATTTGACATTGAGCCATTTCTGAGAGTTTAAGGTGATACTGCCTGAAAATACTGCTGTTTATTTCTTTAACAAACTTCGCTTAAATATTGGTGGGTTTTTTGCGGGTGGTGTTTTCCTGCTCGTGTCTTATTCCGTGATTATTCTCTCATCAAATGCCTGCAGGATGTATTTCTAGCCCTCAGTGGCCTGTACACCTGACCATTAAGTTTCCATTCAAACGATCGGTATAAGCGATGTTAATTTTGGTGTGATAGGAAACGTTTATTGACACAAAGGTGCAATTCCAGAAGAATCCAGAGTTTGAGGTAGTGAGGGCTGACTCAGAGCCTGCTGTATGTGTGTGATGTGTCGTGGCCTCCCTGAGTTCCAGCTGGAGAAGCAGATCCTCTTTCAGTTTTGAAAACTGCTTCCTGTCTGAAGCAATTCGGTTGAGATGCTTAGGACATAATGGTTGTGGGGTAATAGAAATTAAAATACAACAGCACATACAACCCTAGTCAGACTGAGCAAATAAAGATCCCATGATGCCAGGGCAGCCTGGCTTCAAATGGGAAAACAGTTTTTACCTGGTTCTCCAGAATCCTTTGAGAAATAACTTTAGGAAGGAAGAGATGTAAGGTTTCTCTCCTTTGGTCAGAACAGAGGGCAGCGTTGCTGTGCATGTTTACAGAACTTGTCAATAGCAAGGGAGGAAAATGGATAAATATAGTTGTCATTTAATCTCTGGCAGGAGGTCAGTGCCTGCACTTCCTTCAGACTAATTAGCATGGGATTAATGGATCATCTCTCGTATCCAAATAAGCACAGCAAACTTTGATTGCCCTCAATGATTCATGCTTGTCAAAGCACATGTAGTTTTTTTAAACACTAACTGTACCCCACAACTGGTCTGACCATGAGGGAGCATGATCTGTCAGGAACGTGTCCTGTGGGGTGCCTGTCCCCAGCAGCCCCCTGCCACTGCAGCTTTGCAGAGCTGACTTGACAGTGGGCTTCACCTGCTTACATCCTCTGTGTCCTTTCTGCTTAAAAACATTCCAGGGCTGGTGTCCTCAAGTTGTAATTTTATTTGGTAATCCAGAAGCCAATGGATGGCTTTTAAATCCAATGTGGAATCTCCTGGGATTTGGTCCTGGCTTTAGTTTATGGTTGTGCTAAAGTTTATTGCTGCACCCTGAAGTGTACCCAAATAGGAGTTACTTGCCTCTCCTCTCTCTTGGTGCAAACTCTGAGAATTTGACTTACATGGATGCTGTCAGGTTATAATGCTAAATTTGCCCTAAGTTTTATGATAGGTTTATTACTGCATTCTAGAGAGACTGCTTGCCCTCTCCTTTGCTACTCTACAACAGAGGGAAGACACTTTGATCACACTGAGCCCTGCTCAGATATAGACAGACCCATGAAAATATACCAATGTCATTTGCTTTATGTGCAGTGTCAGCTGAGGCTCTGATCGATTTAAAAAAATAGTCAGTTTAATCTCGTTAACATGGTATCTCAGATCTTAACACTTTGAGGAGGGTAACTAAAGGTTTCCCTAGTGACTAGCTTGCATGTGAGTAATGCTTCCAGGCCTCTAATAATTTCCTCCTTAGATCTGTTCCCGAAGCTCTTCTTTCGTCCCAACAAAATATCACTTCCATGTCTGTAGGAGTCCATACCTGTCTAATGCTTTTCCTTCTACTTAGAGGAAAGCCTAAACCTTTCTTCACTCTTGTCTTTACATTGGAATTTTAATTTGGATCATTGACATCTGAACTTGAAGCCTGTAATGAAAACAATGACAAAGTGTGGCTTTTGTGGCCATTTAGAAGTAGAGGTAGGGATGTATTTATGTTTGCATTACATGAAAATATATAATATCTATATGGTTGCATTCCCTCTCAGGACTCTGTGAAGTTCTTAACCACAGTAATGAATAAATGCCACTAAAATGACAAGAATTATTTATGGCACCTACCTATACATGCTTTAGGGAACAAGTTTTTTACCTTGAAGTTCTGAGCAGCTGAAAGGCTGAGCCTCTTTGAACACCTCTGCTTCCAACCTCACAAAGCTTAAGATTTCTTTCTGCCCAGTCAAAAAATCACCCATAGCACACCTGAGGAGTGCATGCAGTGAGCTGTCCCATCTCACACATATATTTATTTGACTTTCCTAGGGCCCCCAACAAGCCTTTTCCAGCCTCCCCGTCGTCCAGGCCTGGGCACTGTTGGCAAACCCATCCGGCTCCTGGCCAACCACTTCCAGGTTCAGATCCCCAAGATTGATGTTTATCACTATGATGTAGATATCAAACCAGAGAAACGCCCCCGAAGAGTCAACAGGTAGGAGTTACTTCATAAAGGTTTCTTGATTTAAATTAAGTGTATATACCTGAATGTAAGGGAGCTGTGCATCCTTGGAATTCTCCATCTGCTAAAGGCCTGTTTGTGTTTGTACTGTGGTCAGCAGTTGCTTTTCAGTGAACTATAATATTGCAATTGGCCTGTAATCTGAAAGGCTCTGGGAAATGTACTGAGCACTGACCTCCAGCTGGTTTTATTTTACAGTCTCCAAGTCAATGTCCCTGGTAATTGTTCCACAGTCTGTTACACAAACATGTGTAGCAGCTGAGGGGAGGCATTTCAGCTTGTGGATTTTGGAGTCCACAGGTGGATCAATGCACAAGGCACTCCCACCCACCCCAAGGCAGTGCTTGTGTCTGCTCCTGTGTGTGAACATCTCTCCAGGTCCCTCTGCTTGTTTTGGCTGGACAGCACAGATACCTGTACAGATACCTGCTTGTGCCACTTGGGTGTCTTAACATGGAGGTGACATTCACAGCTTCTGGTGTGAGCTGGGGGTGCTTTTATGCATTATTGTTTTTCAAATCTTGCTTCTTTAAGAGAAACTGAAGAAAAGAATTTTAAATTGTGTAAACCCATTACTGAATTTTCTGTTCTTTCCCTTAACTCAATGAATCACTGCCTAGGGAGGTGGTGGACACGATGGTGAGGCACTTCAAGATGCAGATATTTGGGGATCGGCAGCCTGGGTACGATGGCAAGCGGAACATGTACACCGCACACCCCTTACCCATTGGCAGGGACAGAGTAAGTGTTGCTTTCAGTTTCCACAGGAAAACTGGTTACAGTGTCATTTGAAAAGTGTTCTCTTACTGACCTAAACCCAAAATGCCCTCACGCCTATTGGTGTAGTCTTGGAAATGACAGACATGACCAGTCAGGGTCTCTAGGAGCTCACCGGTGTTTTACTGAACTTTATGTCTTTGGGTTTCTAATTCCCAGTTCTTCAGCTGCAGAATATCATGAGACATGAGAACTATGTTGTGCTCTTATAGCTGAAAGGAGCTGAACTAATTTTCTTTCACCCTGATGGGAACTTTTCCCTGTTCTGACTCTCATTTTGTTTGTTGCTGAATGATAAAGTCGTTGTAGCTGACGATGACTCTGGTTTGGGTTTGGTTGTGGAGATGCATCCTCCTGTTCCATGGGAACAACCAGATCAGCTGTTCCTGCCTTGCATGAGGACCCCAGCTCTAAACAAAACTTCATCCCATCTACTGATCTCCCAAGGGATCTGGTCATTGCTGTGCCTTGGGGGTTATCCAGGATGAGTTCACAGTTACTCTCTGGGCTGTGGGGTGTAAGAATCATCCCAAGTGCTGTGCCAGAACTTAGGGATTTGTGTTTCCCAGTGAGTTTCCTTTTTGACCAAAAGCTTTTCTTGCCTTCCCATTTGGTTCACAAAATATCTTGTTATTAATTGGCTGACTTTAAAAAATGACTCACTGTTCTCCAGAGCTTTGATGTCACCATGCTAATTACTGCTTAAAATTTACATTTAAAGATACTTCAGTGCAGTTTCTCAGATGAATAAATGACAAACTTTCAAAGTCCTAAGGGAACCAATTGTAATACTTTAAGGTCATTACACAAACTAATAATTAAAAATACAGATTCAAAGGACACTTAGGAGAAAACTGTACCATTGCTGAGTGTTCTGTCTGTCTGCAATCCAGAACAAAAGCTTGTGCTTAATTTTCTTGTGCCCGTGGCAGGTGGATATGGAGGTTACACTCCCAGGAGAGGGGAAGGACCAGACATTTAAGGTTTCCATTCAGTGGGTGTCAGTGGTCAGCCTTCAGATGCTGCTGGAAGCTCTGGCAGGGCACTTGAATGAAGTTCCTGAAGATGCTGTACAGGCACTGGATGTAATCACACGGCACCTTCCTTCCATGAGGTGAGTACTGGTGGGGCCTTCCTGACTGGATTTGTCTTTTATCCATCTTAACATTTGTGTTCGTTATTCCTTGCTGCTGCTCTGCTGCCCATTACACTCCTGTGGTAGAAGGGATGAGGGACACAGCCATGTAATTCAACACCTCCTTACAAATTTGCACTAGAATAGGGAAATGTGATCTGAACTTGTGTCTGCTGGTCATGTTTCTAACAGGAATTTGCTGTACCCTTTCCAGCTGCACTGTCAGAAAAAGCTTTGTGTGCTTGCCATAAGTCAGCTCTGACAGCTACAACATGCTGTAGAGATGTGTTTTAAACACCATAGGTATGAATGTAAAAAGCATATCAGAAAGAAATGATCAGAGTATTAATTTTCTTCCTTTTTCTTAGGTACACCCCTGTGGGTCGCTCCTTTTTCTCCCCTCCTGAAGGTTATTACCACCCCCTGGGAGGGGGCAGGGAGGTCTGGTTTGGCTTCCACCAGTCTGTCCGCCCTGCCATGTGGAACATGATGCTCAACATCGACGGTGTGTAGGAGATTCTGTCTCACTCATGTAACAGAGTTCTTTGTGCCTCCCAGTTAATCGTCCTACCTTCTTATCTTAGTGTCAGCAACTGCTTTCTATCGTGCCCAGCCTATCATTGAGTTCATGTGCGAGGTCTTGGACATCCAGAACATCAGTGAACAAAGCAAACCTCTGACAGACTCCCAGCGTGTCAAGTTTACCAAAGAAATCAGAGGTAAAAGCTTGTCCTACAGTTGCTGCAAGAAAATACTGAAACCTGTTCATACTGTGTTGTAAGGAAAATTTGCAAGGCTCATGGAGAGCTGGGCTGTTCCTTTTTGTCTTCATCCTCTTTAAAGGCGATTCCTGCCCCTGAATTTATTTTCTGTTGGGTTTTCAGGTCTAAAAGTAGAGGTTACCCACTGTGGCCAGATGAAGAGAAAATACCGAGTTTGCAACGTTACCCGGCGGCCAGCCAGCCACCAGACGTATGTATCAAGCACTGCCTGACAGTTCTTAAAATCTTCAACCTATTAAATATATCTGGAATGTATTTGGTATATTGTTTATGCAGGAACAGTTGATTCTGGAGGTGAAGCAGCTGCATGGCTTTACAGGAATGTTTAGTCTTATTGGAGTGGAGGAACAGTGTGGGTTTTGACTACTGTTTTATTTCTTTCAACCCAGGAAAATGGAGCTATAGCCTGGCTTTTAAATACAGTTACCAAAAGCTCCTATTTTTAAAATAGCAAAAATATGAGAAATTCAGTATATAGTCTAAAATCTTTTCATAGAGAAGAGATCCAGTAACTAAGGAAAATAAAGATTTGCTAAAGGTAGTCTGGAATAGGTTTTTCATACAGTTTTTTCCTTTAAAAATATCTTACAAAATCTAACCAGAACAAATGTCATTTCTAGATTCCCTCTGCAGCTGGAGAATGGGCAGGCCATGGAGTGCACAGTAGCTCAGTATTTTAAGCAGAAGTACAGTCTGCAGTTGAAATACCCTCACCTGCCCTGTCTCCAGGTGGGCCAGGAACAAAAACATACATACCTGCCACTGGAGGTAAGGATCTGTGTCCTGCACTGTGGGGTGTCCTGTGTTCAGTGGTGTCACAGCACCTCTTGCTGCTCCTGTGCAGGTGTGTAACATCGTGGCTGGCCAGAGGTGCATCAAGAAGCTCACAGACAATCAGACCTCGACCATGATAAAAGCAACAGCCAGGTCTGCCCCAGACAGGCAGGAGGAGATCAGCAGATTGGTGAGTATTTTTCCAGCTGTACAGTCTGTGTTTGTCACTTCTCATGGCTTTTCCAGAGCACTGGAGCGGGTGATGTTGAGCAGCATGACCAAGAGAGGTTTAAAAATCTGTCTTGGTTGAAACAAATCCTTCTAAACAGAAAGGCTGTTGATGACATAGAGGGCAGAGTCACCTGAAGCTTTAGTGTAGTGACATCAGTACCTGTCTTGTCCCCAGGTGAAGAGTAACAGTATGGTTGGTGGGCCCGATCCGTATCTGAAGGAGTTTGGAATTGTTGTCCATAACGAAATGACGGAGCTGACGGGCAGAGTTCTGCCAGCCCCAATGCTGCAGTATGGAGGCAGGGTGAGTTTCCATGTCTTGTAAAACTCCTTATCCTGAGGCTTTTGAAATTCATGAGGTGTTTTGTGCATCTTCTCATGAGCTTCCTCTGGTGGGCTACAGTCAAAATGGAGCAGCACTTGATTTCTAATTTGCCTTTGGTTTTTACCTAGAACAAGACTGTGGCCACACCAAACCAAGGTGTGTGGGACATGAGAGGGAAACAGTTCTATGCTGGCATTGAGATTAAAGTTTGGGCTGTTGCCTGTTTTGCTCCTCAAAAACAATGCAGGGAAGACTTGCTAAAGTGAGTATTTTCCTATTTATTCAGGATTCTATTTCGAGGTGTTTTTCTCATGTTTCTGAAAGGTGATATGTGGTATAAATTGATTTTCCCCTGCTTTTCAAACTACTCTACAGAATCCTAAAGAAAGAGGTCCTGTGATTGGTAAAAATCATGGTTGCAATAATGCTCAGATAAATCAGGTGGGTAAGTAAAAATTTACCAGAGCATCAGTATTAGTTTGGGAGTCTGCCTCAGGATGTTCATCCCAAATGTCTGTTTCTGTAAGGCCTGTAAAATCCTTCCTCAGAGAGGATTAGAGTCGTATTAGTGAGTTCCTGATGGGGATAGAATTGCTAAAAAATAATTACTGTAGTGCTGAGAAATAGCAGAAACAGCATAGATCTGGTTGATAAAACTGATGAGTGAACCATAGTGAAAAGGCCAGAACAAATCCACTTCTATTTCAGGAGTTTCACAGACCAGCTACGCAAGATCTCCAAGGATGCCGGGATGCCAATCCAGGGCCAGCCCTGCTTCTGCAAGTATGCCCAGGGTGCAGACAGCGTGGAGCCCATGTTCAAACACTTAAAGCTGACTTATGTTGGTCTGCAGCTCATCGTGGTGATTCTGCCTGGGAAGACACCTGTGTATGGTATGGAGAAGGGGCTGTAAAGTGATCAGGAGTTGTACTGCACATGGGTGGCAGGAAGGAGGCAGAGAAGGCAATGGGTTCTCTTTAAAAGGGTGTTTTAGAGCTGGTTTGTCAGGCCTGGTTGGAGAAGTTGTGTATTACCAAATAGCAAACTGAACCTTTGTCAGCGAAGTTTCAAGGATCTGAATTACAGTAACATTTGAAAAAAAAGTTAGAGCAAGCAGGAACCACTTCCTTATTTTCTGTCACAGCTGAAGTCAAGCGGGTCGGAGATACTCTTCTAGGCATGGCCACACAGTGTGTTCAGGTAAAGAATGTGGTCAAAACCTCACCACAAACACTGTCTAACCTGTGTCTGAAGATCAACGCCAAGCTGGGAGGAATCAACAATGTGCTGGTACCTCATCAAAGGTTAGATTCAAAAAGCTCTTTGTAATGTCTGCATTTTCAAGGAAAATTGTGTTGTTTTGTTTTATTTGCTAAAATGATACTTTTCAAAATAAAACACACTTTAGAAATTCCCACAGTCTGGAGTGGACAGTGGAGGATATGTCTGCATTTGGAATGTTCCCAGTAAGCCCTGAGCCAAGGGGAGTCAGAGTCATCCAGCAGTCAGAGCCACCAAACTCACCAAGGTTTTTTTCCTGTCTCTTTCCTGCCTTTGGATTCACTCAATGTACCTTTTCCTCTTGCAACCTTCAAAAGCATCCTGTGTTTGCATCCAAATTGAAAGAGAAGGAGCGAGGAGGAGTGACTTGGAATAAATGTTTGTAACTTGGTCTGCCTTTGATCCTGTCCTTGTCACTTTCTGTTCTTTCTGGACTGTAAGGGCTGGAGGCAGAGAATTTTGTCCTTAAAGATTCACAGGTTTTAGTTCTGTTCAGTGCTTTAGATGCACCTTCCTCAGCTGTAATTTTTTTTTTTTTTGTTCCTGGCCCTCTTTCTTTTGCTGTTCTTATTTATTATTATGAGTTGGTAAGAGGCCACTTCTCCTCTCAAGTCAGGGTGAGGAAGTTTGGATTATATAGCCTGGGGAATACAAGGTTGTGTGCAAATCTCTCAGCACCTTCCAGTATCTGAAGGGGCCGAAAAGGAGGCTGGAGAGGGACTGTAGTAATGGCTTCAAACTGAAAGAGGGTATAGATTAGGGATTAGGAAGAAATTGTTCCCTGTGAGGGTGGGGAGGCCCTGGCACAGGTTGCCCAGAGAAGCTGTGGCTGCCCCATCCCTGGGTAATGTTTAAGGCCAGATTGGACGGGGCTTAGAGCAACCTGGGATAAGTGGAAGGCGTCCTTGCCCAGGGCAGGGGGTGGAACGGGCTGGGCTTTAAGGCCTTTTCCAACCCAAACACTTTTGGAATTCTGTGCTTCTATCTAATAACCCCCAATCTTACCCCACAGGCCCTCGGTGTTCCAGCAGCCGGTGATCTTCTTGGGCGCAGACGTGACTCACCCTCCCGCCGGGGACGGGAAGAAGCCGTCCATCGCGGCCGTGGTGGGCAGCATGGACGGGCACCCCAGCCGCTACTGCGCCACGGTGCGCGTGCAGACCTCGCGCCAGGAGACCTCCCAGGAGCTGCTCTACAGCCAGGAGGTGATCCAGGACCTGACCAACATGGTCAGGGAGCTGTTGATCCAGTTCTACAAATCCACTCGTTTCAAGCCCACGAGGATCATTTACTACAGAGGGGGAGTGTCGGAAGGACAGATGAAACAGGTATCGTCTGGTCATTTTTTGTTGCTCGTGAAAAGGGGTTGATAGGTAGTTATGTGGATTATAAGGGATTGGCCCTTGAAAAAATATGTTTATTTATGTGGATTATCATGGAATCATCAGCTTGGAAGAGATCTCCAAGATCATTGACTCCAACCCAGCCCTAAGACCTCAACTAAAACCTGGCACCAAGTGCCACATCCAGTCTTTCTTTAAACACATCCAGGGATGGTGACTCCACCATCTTCCAGGGCAGACCATTCCAATACTTTATCGCTCTTTCTTGTAAAAAAACTTTTTCCTAACATCCAACCTATATTTCCCTTAGCACAGCTTAAGACTGTGTCCTCTCATTCTGTCAGTTGCTGGAGAATTATTATTTTTGTTACTGGAAAAACTAAGTTTCCTTGAATAATCTTGGGCAAACACAATATACATTTACCAGTCTGATCATGTCCCTTACGATGTGGCATTTGTACACAGGTAAAAAAATAATCAAATACTTACTGAGTTATCACATAATAGTTAAATCTTGTGTTTGTAGGTAGCTTGGCCAGAGCTGATCGCCATCCGGAAGGCCTGCATTAGTTTGGAAGAAGATTACAGACCTGGAATAACCTACATTGTTGTGCAGAAAAGGCATCACACCAGGCTGTTCTGTGCTGACAAAACTGAAAGGGCAAGTACTGACTCCATGAGGAGGAGGTGATGGCACAGGAAAGTGGGATTGTTTGATTCAGTGGGGTGGGATCTGTCTTGCCCACTAAAGCTGTAAAGCAGCAGCAGTACTGGGTGGTAACAGCTTTCTCTACCAAAATAACCAGTTCCTCCCTTTTTTATTGCTCTACATCAGATGGAACAGCTTGTTCCCCCTTTTGGAACAGGTGTGCTCAGTATTCCAGTATTTGTGCACCTGGAGATGTGTCCTGGGTTTTTATAGTCCAGGATTCCTGACGATGAGCTGACCTGGCTGTTCACTCTGTTCCCTGTTCTGTCTCCAGGTGCCTCTAAGATGTGCCTGTAGCACAGATCCACAGGCCAGCTGAGGAACCCTCTTTAGGGAAGTGCTTGATTTGAGGTTTGCTTAAAAACCCAGATCTCTGGGGTGTGAGAGCAAACAAGGATACGAAATAAATTTATCTCAGGAACCTGCATTTTCAGATCCTGAATTACTTGTGTAGGCTTTATCCCACTCTGCAGTTTTAATGGTGCTGGCAAGGGTTTTATTTTCTTCTGATGACACACCAGCTGGATTGGGTGAAGTTTCTAAAAATGAATTCACAGAGAACATTTTCATTCCTCCTGTGTAAACGACCTTAATATTTTTTTCACCTTTTTGAGCAGTAAATTCTCCAGCAGCTTTCAATAGAGCCTGCCTTTGAAAGCATTTTGGGGTCACTTCCAAAAAAGCCCATGGACTAATAATAAACCTTTCTCACTAGGTGGGTAAAAGTGGCAACGTACCAGCAGGCACTACTGTGGACAGCACCATCACACATCCCTCTGAATTTGACTTTTACCTCTGTAGCCATGCAGGAATTCAGGTAATGTCAGCTCTGCTGTGCTCAGGCTGTGCAATCCTTGTAGCTGTCCCCATGGGAAATGTCACTGCTGTTTTGTCACTTGGCAGAGTCAGAGCGTGTCGGTGCCTGCTTGGCACTGACCCCTCAGTGCCTGCTGGAAGGTGCAGCCTGCAGGTACCACCTCTCTCCTTGCTGTTGCTCTGCAGCTGACTGCTCACGTGTTCTCTGCAGGGAACCAGCCGGCCCTCTCACTACCAGGTGTTGTGGGATGACAACTGCTTCACGGCAGACGAGCTGCAGCTGCTGACCTACCAGCTGTGCCACACCTACGTGCGCTGCACCCGCTCCGTCTCCATCCCCGCCCCAGCCTACTACGCCCGGCTGGTGGCCTTCCGGGCCAGGTACCATCTTGTGGACAAGGATCACGACAGGTAAGGAATGGCCTCATCATCCTGGTAAAGCCAGTGGCGAGGCCGAGCTGTGCTGCCTGTCCCAATTGTTGATGGGTGTGTGTCCGCTCACAGCGCTGAGGGCAGCCACGTGTCGGGGCAGAGCAACGGCCGCGATCCGCAGGCGCTGGCCAAGGCCGTGCAGATCCACCACGACACCCAGCACACCATGTATTTCGCTTGAGAACACCTGGGGACACGAGGCAAAACAACGACCCACGCAGTCCTGAAGTGTTTGGAAGCCTCCCGCTCTATCCAGGGCCGGGGGATTTCGGACTGCCCACTACCAGCAGCTCCGGACAGTCGCACTGAATCCGTTCTTCACTGCAACGTCTGATGCACCAACACAATTGAGCCATTTGTTTCATTGTTTTCTGTACTAGAAATCCATAGACTTGTCTTTTCTGATGCATTGGACTGAATTTTTACCTCAAAGCGCAAAGGCCGATCATCCTGAAATTTTTCAAGGACTTGGCACGAAAGGTTTCTATCAAATCTTTTGCTAGCTGTGGTTTTTCAGTTCTCCTCATCCCATGAGCTGACGGTGACTGCTGCTCTGTCTCCGTGCCCTGCTTCGTGAGTATGATGTGATGGCAAAATGTTTTATCCAGCTCGCTGTAATCCTTCTGTCGTGTGGGGCCATAGATTTTTTAATGGAGATTTTAGACTTCACTACTGTAAATGCCTTTTAACAAACATAACTTTCACAGGTATTGCAGTTTTTTGTCAGTTTTACTAATTATCTTTTTAATCTCTGCAGACTTGGGCTGCAAAGCAATTGCACTATACTGCGAGTTAATAGGTGGTTCTTGTTCTGTGAATGTGTAATATAACCAATAGTGATGCCTGTCAGTAGATTTTAATGATAATGGTTATAAATAATACTGCCATGGTATCGTAACAAGTACTGAACCATCATTTCCCCCCTCTAAAAATGATAAAACAAAAAAAAAAAAATTAGCTTTTAGGTATTTTGCAAACTTTTACAAAAGTGCCCACTTTATGCTGCTGTGTGGTTTGATAAATCTAAGTGATTTTAAAACTTTTTTCTCATAGAAGGTTTAACTTTGGCAATAAATCTTTGTTTTTTAAGCCCCCCCAAACAGTGTAATTTTCTAGCTGAGGATTGTGCATGAGTTTAACCAACATTCTCGTGTCATTTTCTGAACACACAATTTGGCAGTTTCTGAAACAAATTAGAAAAGACGCATTTCCATGCTTTTTTTAAGAATTATTTTTAACTGTTTTATATTCACTGTTGGTGTCCTGTCTACAACATTTTTTATAAGCTTGGAAACTGGGTGTTCCGTGTAGGAAAGGCCAACGTGTGCAGTTGAAATGTATTGTGTGACAGGCAACCTGAGGACTTGTACCAGCATTTTGAACTGTTTTTTTCCCTGGGAATCTGGGTTGCCCACACAACTGCATTTACAGCATGTTGAACCCGTGTGAGTCTCAAATGCTGATTCTGTCCCAGCCTAGAAATTAGGGTTTTTAATCTGTTTGGCTTTTTTCAGCTGCAACCTGTAATCCAGAACAGGGACCTAGTTTCCCTGGTATTCCTGTAATCCATGACCGTAGTAATTTAAGACTAGATTCCTTACTCTATACCTGAGTTAGTGCAAATTAAAGCTTATTCCTAAACTGAGGAGGAGTTTGAGAAGCCCAAGGATTGCACTGTGGTCTCTGATACTCGTGTGGGGTTTGCTGCTAAGTTGTCTGCTGTCCCAAAGCTTAGGAACCAGCCCCCTCCAAATTTCAGCAATAGGAAATGCTGTTTCCTTCAGTCTTTAAGCTTGTAAATAAATGAAAGTTTACATTTCTAAATGCTGTTGTTTTCAGTTGTACCAGAGTACACTGAACATCTTCAAACAGTTTTACAACCTCCTTGCCAGTAGTACGTCTCATAAATTAAGTTTAACCTCTCTTCATTTTCATGGTGTGAAAATGGGACTGAAGTGGACCCTGCTCCTGGCACGTGCCAGGACAGGTTTGGATTGAAAAAACAAAAAGATTCTTTTAAGTTTTTTAACTTTTTTTTTAAAGAATACCTCACTTGTGTAATAAAATCAGGACATGTGGGTGGGAGACTGACCGCTGCTTTTCTCAGTACTCGTTCAGGGAGAAGACACAAAACCCCTTTTTAGAGTGAACTCTGACTAACCCAACACACACGGAGAACTTTGGCACCTTGAAAAAGCACCTGAGCACCTGTTGGAGGTGGTAGGATCCAAGATCCCTGATTTGAGTTTGTGCACTAGGAATGGGGCTGGTTTAACAAGGGTGCATAAAAAAATGAACTTTATCACCAATTAGTTGTCCAGTGCCAAGCACTCCTGGTTGAGACTGAGGGAAGGGAGAGCCTCTCCTTGGTTTGCCTGTGACTGGATATTTGACCTCAGACCAGGTGGAGCATCAGCCCCTGGTGAGCCCTGGGCCAGCACCCGAGCGGGGCTGGTGTGAGCCCACCCCGGGCACAGGGCTGGAATTTTTGGGGGAAAAGCACTGAAGTTCAGGATCCAAGTTGCAGCAGTGCTGCCCTAGGCAGGTCTGAGCCCAAGTCTGGAGGACTTGAGGACCTGGGTGAGCCCTGTGGGCCTGAGTGACTCGTTCTGCATGTGTCAATCAATGGGAAGATGTGCATTCTGTAGCTGTAGTTTTAGGGTGTTTTGATTTTTTGGGTTTTTTTTGGTTTTTTTTTTATAAATAAAGCCTGTTGGCCACTGTTTAGCTCTGTGGTGTGAAAGATTTTAAATGTAGCAAAGTTCAAAGAGTTGGGGAAGGGGGTGGTTGATATATATATATTAAAAAAAATATATAAAAAAAGGGGGGGAGGGGGGGCAGAAATCCTGTTTTCCACCCGGTTCTGCTTGCTTTGTCCCTGCTGAGTTCTGAACAAGCTCTGGCAATCCCTAGGTAGCCTATCTCCAGCAGTGTGGCTCTGGTGTTGCTGTGAGTTACCCAGGGCCGTGCCCGGAGCTGCATCCCGAGGGCGCAGAGGTCGGAGCACAGGATGTGCTGTGCCCACCCTCGCTCGGCCCTGGGATGGGGAAGGGCCCTGGTTCAGAGCTGGCGTCTGACACCCCCTGACCCCTTTGTGGATGTGCTGTAGGAGTTTTCTTGCTCAATAGCGAGGGAGTGACTCTGCTTTCATTTTCAGAAGGCAGGGCCGGAGGGCATTGGATCCGTCCCTATCCTGATCCACTGCGAGGCTCTTTCCCTGTGCACTGGAGGAAAGATCTTGCACTAAATATCACTTACAGATTTTCTTAGACCTTGCTATTGACATTTTCATATTTCTATGTCTAGAGGCTGCAATTTCAATGTAAAATGTTTGCATTTGTTCAGTTTGACTTCTGATGTAATTTTTTGGTTTCTATATTGTTAGACTTGTAATGTTTCAAATGGTATTTTATTAACTTTGGACTGGATGTATGTCTCTAGCAATACGAGGTACTTTCTAAACTGTCCTGGGGCTCACAGCCCTGTGTCGAGATAAGATGCTGGTCGTGTACAATTGCAATGTATTTTTTTTTTTTTAGCCTGCAGGGATATTTTGTGTTCATGTGTCCAAAAATAATAATAATAATAATAAAAAGATTGGCATTGTCGTGCCAAATGTTCTGTTTTTCCTTATTGCTGTCCAATAAATGCAATGTACAGAGTGAGCAACCAATACTGTTGCCTGTAAACAAATGTCTTAAACTATTTAACTTTTAATTAAAACTTGTACACAATGTGTCACCTCTGGAACTCATTACCACAATATAGCTATTTCTTTTCCATTAAGATTTAGCAAGTTAAAGAAATATGTAGGGGTGACATCTCTCAGGATCCTAAAGGAAGATGAAATTTCAAACTCCAGGGGCAGGGTTTATGATGGGCCTGTTTTTATAATGTTTGGGAAATTACAGAAAATTTGGTGTGCATGGACTGTACCTGCCTGGAGAGGGGATTTTATATCAGAGGGATGCAACAAGTAAATACAAGAGCTGTTGGCTCCTTCATCCTCTCTGTGTGAGGTGAGGGTTTGTCTCCTCAGACAGCTGCACTGCACTATAAATACTGCAGAAAGGCCAGGAAAAGCTTTTGGAGGAAGCCAGAGTGTGGGAGCTGTGACTGAAACCGGGACAGGATTGTCTGAAATGCCCAGCACCTCCTGCAGCCCCGTGTTTGGTGTCAGTTCTGTTTGCAGGGCAGATCCCGGGGCTTTGGCACTCAGGTTGCTCAGCCTCATGGAAACCTGAGGAGCTCAAGCCCCAAGGTTTGCACGTCCTGGTGTCTTCCAAACATGATGTAAAGACCTCTTGACCAAACCTCAGGAACCCAGGACTGAGTGATGTGCGGGATTCTTTGCCACAGCTTTGCTGTCTCTGCAGCTGACTCCAAAATCCCAGCTGGGTTCTGCTCCAGCCACTCCCTCGGGACAGCAGGAGGTGCTGCTCATGCTTTGGGAGAACAGCACGAGGCGAGAATCCTTTAACAGCCTGAATTCCTGTGGCTTTTCCACCGTTTCATAAAATCGGCCCAGCCAGGAACACGCACCCGGGCTCTTTGTGGGAATGATGCTCCTGGGGCTTATGATGTTATTGACAAAGTCAAGGCCCAGGGTCGGGATTTGCGCTTCCTGGGAAGGACAGGTCTGGGAGGCGGTGGGAAACGGGATGGAAAAGGGACGCTCTGCTCGGTTCTATGGATTTCGATGGAGCAGGGCCAGGCGGAATTCCTGCCCTGCTCCTGCCCGGCGAGACTCGGGGTACTTCAGCAATGACCGTACAGCGGCCGATATAAGAACCGGAGCTGTCTCCTCGACCCGGCCGCACAAAATGCGTAAAAAAA
>WEIU01015166.1:174945-199317 GCA_013389925.1 Aegithalos caudatus
CTGTGTGCCGTGACAGCGCGGAGCGTCTCCTCCGCCCGTGCCAGGGCATGCGCGGAGCCGGGGCTCGGCATGGCCCCGTGGGGCCGAGCTCCAGAGCCGCCCTGTACCCCCGTGTCCCCTGCCACAACCTCCGCACGCCCGGCCGCAGGGACGGGAGCACCTGGCGGTGCCCTTCGTGCCGGGAGCTCCGCGGGGGTTTGGAGAGCTGTGCCCTAGGCCGTCGCATCGGCTGCCGCTCGCTCCTGTGCCTGGCCTGAGCATCGCCAGCTTGTGCTGATGAGTCGCAGAAGGATTTTGGTGCCTAAAATAAGGCAGAAGGAGGGATGGGGTGATGGAGATGCGGGTCACTGCTCTGCTGAGGCACGGGGCGATGGGGATGGGGAGCTTCTGCCCTTCCGAGGGACAGGGCAGTGGGATAGACAGTCGCTGCCCTGCCACCTCTCTTGTGCTGGTGGGTTTGCCACCTGCCGTAACACATCAGCCTGGTGAGATTTTGACATAAACCTGCTGAGTGTTTGTAAACTTCAGCCCTCTCTTAGGATATTTACTCTAAGTGTGGCACAGAAATTTCCCTCAGCCTGTGTTACCTTCTGGCTGATGGTGCTTTGTGTTTGAGCTGATTTATGGCCTCTGGAAGCCGTGATTTGCCGGCGCCTTGGGGCGATAGCGCTGCTGCCTCAGGGCCATGCAGATAACGCTGCCTGCCACCCTCCTACGCCAGCCTGAAATGATGCTCTTAAGGTGCTTTAAAAGAATCTCTTGTGTTGGGATGGGGTGCACTCGGTGGATAGGTTTGGATTTCAGTCTCTGGGTTTGTGAGGGCTGCACGGGCAGCAGGGTTCTGCTGCTGCACCTTTGGGTGTTTCTTCTTCTGTCTCCAAATTTGACTGGGGTACATCTGCTCTCACCCAGGTTCACCCCTTGGGCAGGGGACTCATGAACCCCACCCATGTTGTCAGAGCTGCTGTGAATCCTGCCCTGCTGTGGCACCCCTTTGCTTGTGCCAGACCCTGAGTATGGGCTGAGCCTCGCATGTGAGCTCTGATGATGCTGTGGCTTATCAGGGCAATAAAGCAGAAACTGGCGTGTGCCTGGATGTGCCCAACGTGGAGATGACTGGAAAGGCAGCAGGAAAACCCAGGACATCTGACCCACAGGCAGCACTTGGGGAGGCACAAACATGCAGTGGTTTTAAAAACTAAACTTATTTTCCCACAACTTTTAGTTTTCTTTATCCCTTGCGAACTTCCTAAAGGCTGTTAATCTCAACCGTTGTCTTCCTGTGCTGAACCTTGCAAAAACCCCAAAGCTGCTCCGTCTGTTGGGGCTCTTTATCTTCAGGAAACACAAAATTGCGTATGCCTGGTTCTGGGACGGGATTAGACCGAGAAACAAAGCCAGGAGAAGCACCTTGCCTGGAGACACAGCATGGATGGTTTATCTCTAAACACTCTTTGCAGCCTCTCCCTAAACCCTGGGAAGAACAAAACACAGACAAGTTATTAAGATGGCAGACGCGAGGAGGAAGCCAAATCAGGCAGAGAAGCTGCTCCTTGGGCAGGGTGATCCACGCTGAGCCACGGGTGGGCTCAGCCTCCGCTCTGGGAGCCGGTGCCACTGCGGTGGGACACGGAGAGGAGCTGGCGTGGCTTTTGTCCTGTCCCTCCGGCACTGGGGGCCGCCTTTGTCTGCGACTGCCGGCTCTGCACGTCCCTGGCTGCTGCCTGGGCAGTGCAGGAGCAGCGGGAGACCTGCAGGGCTGGGCAGGGGGTGTCAGCCTCCTCCCGGCCCAGGGGCCATTAGCGGAGACCCCAGGGTCACTGCAGAGTCGCACAGCCTGGATGTGCCACCCGGTGTGCTCAGCGGAGGTGCTGGCATTTGCTGTGTCCATGCTTCTCAAACCCCGTCAGAGGGATGGAAAAGAGCTGCTGGACAGCTGAGGGCAGCTTAGCAGGACACTCACGGGTCAGCTCATGATTGAGCTGTGTCCACACTGCCAGCATCACCACACCACTGGCATCACCACGCTGCTCTCCAGAGCCAGAGCAGCTGGAGAACATCCCCTGTGTGCGGGTGTGATAGAGTTGGCACTGCTCTTGCTGCAGTTCCTTGTGCTCTGTCACAGCACCTGCAGCTTCACACTCCTGCCCAGCTCAACCTGCAGCACTGCATGTCCCAGGGTGCAGGGATGCCCATTCAGGAAGGTTTATAGCTTGATTTTCAAACCTGTGATTTCTAGGTGGGAAGCACAACAGTGTCCTTTGCAATGTTTAGTGTGAGAATACAATAAACTCAGCAGCTTTCAGGTGTCAGTTCTGTAGTAAAACAGTTTAGAGCCCATTTTGGCTCATTTTTTGCATGCAGCCACCCCAGTGCAGGGCAGGAGCAGAGCTTGGGCAGCTCAGCCTTACCCTCAGCAGCCGTGCTCTGGTGCACAGACAGGTTTAATGCTGAGCTCTGATGGCTGCGGACGGAGCCTCTGTCCCATGTGGGCATCACCTGCTGAAACTCAGTTTGGTGTCAAACCAAAAAGCACTCGCAGCTGCATGACCCTGGCAGTGCTCAGGTCACTCGGGAAGGAACAGGAGGCAGTGTCTGGGTTGGCAGAGCTGAGATGGGGCTTTTTGGAATCTGGGCTTCGTGGAATGCGTTGGTCGCTGCTTGAAGCTTGGTTTTGAAGGTGTCGAGCCTGGAGATTGGAATGCCAATTGCTCACCCTCCCCAGCAGCTGCCTTTCCCACTGGTGCTGCCCCTTTCTTTGCTTCCCGACAGGGATTTCACTTCCTGGGGAGGGGATTTTGGGGTGGTTTAGGATGGGAGATGTCTCAGGGTGAGGATGGACCACGCTGCGTGTCCGCTGGCATTTGTTGTGCCGCGGCCCCGTCTGCCCCTGTGTGATTGCCGGCTGTGTTTTGGCGGGTGGGTGTGCGGAGAGGGGGCCGGCGTGGCCCCGCCGCCGCCGCAATAAAACTCCCTTTTGTCTGGGCCCCGTTCCCGCGGCCCCTCGGCTGAATGCGGCGCTGGAGAGGATTTCAATGACATGGTAATTTCATGCCGTCCCACCGGCGGCTTCGCCCGGCGCAGGCAGCTGTTGGGCAGCGGGTCGTGTTCCCCAGCTGTTACAATAAATAACAGAAACAAAGCGTATATTCCAGCGCTAATTACCTCAAACTTGCTTTCACTTCGGTGGCTCTGCCCTCGCCGCCATCTCTGCCCGCGGTACCCGGTGCAAGGGCGTCGATGCTCCGCCGCCGGCGCGTCCCCAGGGCACGGCTTTGTGTGCGAAAGTCTGTGATTCCTCCCGGGCCGCAGAATTTCTAATGGCAGCGGATTTCATCCCGCTCACTGGCCGCATTGTGCTGCAGGAACAACACTCACCCCGCAGCCCCCGGCCCTGGCGCCCGCATTTACATGACAAAGTGGGAGCCTGTGCAGCTTCGCCATGGAGAGTCGAGGTATGCAGGAGCCAAGACCCCCAGGCAGGAGCCCCCCTATATGCTGGAGCCCCCCTGTTTCCATGCACTCTGGGTAGCTTTTTAACGAGGCTTCTTCTTGCTGGCTCCTCTTCTGCTGCCCTTAGCCGGCTTTAGGCATGAGGTGCCTGAGGATGACAGTTGAGCTGTCTGGGATTCGCTGGCATCATCCTCTGAGCCAGGAGAAGGGTGGCTTTCACTGAGGCAGATCATGGAGGGACCCTGAGTGCTCCAGAGCAGGAATGTGGCATGTGAAAGGATGAGCCAAGCCTGCACATTCACCAAAGGGTTTTGGGGTCTCTCCCACCTGGGCTGAAGCAGCCAAGGCTGGGTGAGAGCCTGGCTCACATGCTGGAGGTGCTGCCTGGGCAGCTGCTTTGGCTTGTCGCATTCAGGGACTGTGTGTTGTGGTCACCAAAATAAAACTCTCTGAATCAGCCCAGGGATGAGCTTGCCCATCCTCAATGCTGATCACGGTCCTGCCCACATCTTTGCAGAGCATTTCATGTGCCATCAGGTGCTCCTTCCTCTGGCCACTCTGCCCATTTATCTTACCCTGTGTTTGCTGTATTTTCTGCGTTCCATCAAAATTCTGAGCCAACTTTTGTGTTGCTGGAGGCTGGCTCCTATGATTCATGAGCCTAATTGTGGGGTGTTATGTTCATGAAGCATCTGTGGATCCTCTGGCTAAAGGGTTTGCATGGTAAAGCATTAGTTTTGGAGTGACCAAAGCAGTGCCCAGTGTGGGATTGGTGTGGGGAAAATTGGTCACACCTCTGTAACTCCTGCCAGCCCCTAACTGTCTTCAGCTCCTCTTGGGCACCCAAGTGCCACTGAGCAGCTGGCAAGCTGTGGCCAGTGCCCTGTTTTCCCTGCATCTGTGGGGTTACCATGGGCACATGGAGTTGCATGTGGTCCTGCTCTCACACGCCTGGCAGGGTTGTCTGGGGAGTGAGATGATCCAGAGGAGGAGAAGCTGCGAGTGCTGGCCTTGGTGTGGCTGCAGGAAAGGCAGCAGAGAGCTGCGGTCCCCTGACAGATCTTGCAGGTGGGCGGTATGGTTCCTCACTCAAACTCAGGCTCCAGCAGCACTGGCAAATACCTCTTTGCTTGTGAGCCATGATTTAAAAATGCATCAGCTCGCAGCCAGGGAGCTGGCCACTGCCAAGAAATGTTAATCATGTGGAGACATGACTTAGAGTGGGAGCAGCTCATCTGAAAATCAGTTCCTTCAAACGAGCGGCTTCCGTAGTGCAGCACAGATGTTTTTTGGGGGTGGCTGGCAGTCACCCTGTTCTGGGGCAGTTGTGGGTCCCTGCAGGGTTTGAGCCCTGCAGTGGATTTGGGGATTCCCACTTTGCTCCAAGTCCTGTGCTGCCTTGTCTGAGGAGGCGCTGGGGCCAGGTAAGCCCAGGCTTGGAACTCCCAGCAGATTTTGGGTCTCTCGAGCTCCTGTTGCAGGACAGAAGCAGGAGCAGAGATTGGCTTTGGAGAATTAACTTCTTCAGTTCAGCCCCTGGATGCTCACAAGAGTTTTCCCATCCCCTCAGTATCCTGCAAGATTGGTAGACTTCTATGGGCAGGAAAAGTCTTGCAAAGTTTGAGTGCAAAAGTAAAAGTCAAATTTGAAGCTTAGTTTGCTGCTCTACTGTTTTTCCGCATCTGATATTTTTAGCCTGGAATGGAAATTTGGATTTAAAAAGAAAGTGGATGGGAGAAAGGGGTGCTAAAAGCACCATGTGTTCAGGAGCTGGAATTGGAGCTGGGTTGCTGTCTGTGGGCCGGCGTGGACAGTTGGCCGCGCAGATGGAGCTGCTCTGAGTACCCCCACACTCAATCCCTGCGCTGGCCCAGCTGGCTCGGACCTCGCCGTGTGTGAGGAACAAATAGAAGGTGCAAACTGGGAGGGGTGAAGATGGGCAAAGTGGGAACGGGGCAGGAAGGGCAGAGCTTGTCTGAGAGAGCAGTGGGGTGGAATAACTCCTTGGCAATGCTTTAAGGTATTTTTGAGTCTGAGGGTGCTATCGATTTAGAAATGTAGCTCAGTCGTGTAGCCATGTGCTGGTGCCATTCTGCAACTCCAGAACTTCTTAAGTGAGTCTGTGTAATGGGCAATTGTGGGAAAACTGGTATTTCCCTCTTTACAGGTCCCCACACTGCTTCAAGTGGGGATTTGGGATTGGTTTGGATTTGAGGTTTTTTTGTTTTGTTTTGTTTTTGCAAAACCCAGCAGTTCAACAATTGTGTAGTGCAGCTGGAACAATGCATTTCCTGTTTCTTGTGGCATCCTCCCTCCAGCAGTGAGTCGGTATTTGCTGGAGAATGGAGGAGAAACGCATGTGTCTGTATGTCCCTGCTGATGGAGTATCCAGGGAATTGCTTCCCCTTGGAAAGGGGCACTGTGATGATGGAGCTGGTGCTGCTCTCCCATAGCAGGTGGCAGTGCTGGAGCCTGTGCCAAGAGCGTTGGTGGGGCCGCTGTGCCCTGGCACTGCCCTTCAACAGCTCGGCTGGCACTGGTGCTCCCCAGATGGTGCCCAGGGAAGCTGCTTAGGGTGTGCTGCTCTGAATTCTTCCACTACCACCTCCTGCCAGGAGAAGATGTAGTGGGAGACCTTCCAGTTCAGGATGCGGTGATGCAGAGCACTGTGACTCTGTGAGATCTGTCTGTCTGTCTATGTGAATATGGGGTCCCTGGCAGCCCTCCTGACCTGTGCTCTCTCTCACAGCTGCAGGCGCATACCTGCCCCCCTTGCAGCAGGTGTTCCAAGCACCACGTCGGCCTGGGATAGGAACTGTTGGGAAGCCCATCAAGCTCCTGGCCAACTACTTTGAAGTGGACATTCCCAAGATCGATGTGTATCACTATGAAGTGGATATCAAACCCGATAAATGTCCACGCAGAGTCAACAGGTAAGGCAAGTATTAGAGGTTTGGCACTTGTCCCTGCTTCCAGTTTCCTAATGGAGGCTCTCTAAGTGCCTGACTCTGTCTTTGCAGTAGAAGCCATTAGGGTGACCATTATAGCAGGGATCACAGCAGTGGCAGAGGTCATGGCAGTGCATGATGCCCACAGGTGGCTGGAGCCCCCAGCCATGTTTGTGCAGCAGTGCTGCTTCCTGGCCTGGGAGCATCAGGGGTCTGGAGCCTCAGCACAGTCCCTGCTGCTCCAAAGCAGCTGTGCTATTTTGGCAACAATCCCTGATTTAAAAATAGCAAGCCCAGGCCTCAGGCCATCGTGTACTTTTCTTTGTTTTTCTTTTTGATGTGCTCTTCACTGCCTGTCCCCTCCTGCCCTCACAGCCTGGGGGGCTCTGTGCCCCAAGGGCCAGCGAGCAGATGCTGCATGTGCTTTCAGCAGCGAGTCACACTGTGCCATGTACTCTCCTTCTTCCCCCAGTGCCATGTACACCCCTTGTGCCAAAGCCAATGTACTGAGCTGTGGGACAAGGCACATGGCTGCTTATCCAGTGGGTTTCCTGCCCCAGGGGTTGCATCTCTGCTCTCAGTTGGCCCAGGGAGGGAGGCTGGGGGGAACTGGGCAGGTTGCAGAAGGTATCAGGCTGTAAAGAAGGTGACAAAACTAACCTCTCTCTTCTCTCCTCCTGCCCTTCTATCTTGCCTGCATAGGGAAGTGGTGGAGTACATGGTGCAGCACTTCAAGCCACAGATCTTTGGTGACCGAAAACCAGTCTATGATGGGAAGAAGAACATCTACACTGTCACAGCCTTACCCATCGGGAACGAGCGGGTAAGAGAGGGCAGCAAACCCTCTGTGGGCACTGTGACCTCCCTCCTGCCTGGGAAAGACCAGCAGAAAATGACCCAGCCTCATCCCTGCAGGGATGCCATGGTCACTGTTGCTTCCCTCTTGCACCCAGGTTGACTTTGAGGTGACGATCCCGGGGGAAGGCAAGGACAGGATATTTAAGGTCTCTATCAAATGGATGGCCATCGTTAGCTGGCGCATGCTGCACGAGGCCCTGGTCAGCGGGCAGATCCCTGTCCCACTGGAATCTGTCCAGGCTCTGGATGTTGCCATGAGGCACCTGGCTTCCATGAGGTACCTGTGCTGAGGGACAATGGGACTGTGCCAGGGAGGGGAGGGGATTGCTGCCCTTGGCAGGCTGCAGCGGCTGGGACTGGCCTTGAGAGTCATTGGAGGAGGCAGCTGTGCCAGTCATGTCCTTGGGTGCTCCTGCAAAAGAAATAGAGAGGGTGATGCAGCTGGCAGGGTGAGTGCCAGCTCGGGGCTCTGGGGTGCTGCTGTGGGCCCAGTGTGTGCCATTGACGTGGTTTGCCCTGGTTCACAGGTACACTCCTGTCGGCCGCTCCTTCTTCTCCCCCCCTGAAGGCTACTACCACCCCCTGGGAGGGGGCAGGGAGGTCTGGTTTGGCTTCCACCAGTCAGTCCGGCCTGCCATGTGGAAGATGATGCTCAACATCGATGGTGACGTTATTTCTCATGCTGGGGAGCTGCAGTGGGAGGGCTGGGTGTATTTGGGAAGGCTGACTGAGAGCAGAGACACATCATGGTATCTGTCTCACAGTGTCAGCCACTGCCTTCTACAAAGCCCAGCCAGTCATCGAGTTCATGTGTGAGGTGCTGGACATTCGGAACATCGACGAGCAGCCCAAGCCCCTGACGGACTCACAGAGAGTGCGTTTCACCAAGGAGATCAAAGGTAGGGCCCCCAGGGAGCTCTGGAACCTGTACCCTGACACTGGCTGTGGCTTGTGTCCCACCCAGCCTCTGCAGCGAGGTGGGGGTACAGGGGTTGCACATTTTAAATGTCTTCTGGGGCACCACTGCCTCCCTCATGCTATTGTTGGGGTATCTGCAAGCAGGAAATTAGTTAAGGAAGCTGTCGGCAGTGTCCTGGGGAAGTTAGGCAAAGGGAAATTGCTTCCATCTTCACCATGACTGTGCTGTGTCTCCCTGTCTCACCTCAGGTCTGAAGGTGGAGGTGACCCACTGTGGGCAGATGAAGAGGAAATACCGTGTGTGTAACGTTACCCGCCGGCCAGCCAGCCACCAGACGTAAGGCGGGTGGGCAGATGCCCTTGGAAAAATTCACACTGTTCTCCTTGTTAACAGCTGCTGGTGTCGTTAGGGAGAGCTGAACAGGAAGCTCCAGTCTTTGATGGCAAAAGGAGACGTGTCTGGGGCTCTGCAGCCCTGTGCCATGTGTGGAGTGGGATGCAGGGAGATGGGAGTGCAGAGGATGCTGTGTCTGGCAGGCGGAGCGCGGCGGCGGGCGGGAGCTGACATGCCAGGAATTGTCCTAGTTTTTACCTCCGGGTTTGGTTTTCTTCATTCTTAAAATAGTCACTGCCAGAGCAGAGACTTTGTCAGAGGCTAACATGAGTGTCTGCCTTGGAATTTTTTGTGTGTGCCTGGGAGCTGGCTGGGCCTGAGCACCCCTCAGTGTCTCCTGTGCACCAACATCCTTGGGTTGCAGCCTTGGGGCTTGGTGAGCGCAGGAGGAATGTGGCACCTCGCTGATGTAGTCAGCCTGGCTCTGTTTATTCCCCTGTTTTTGAAGGGAAATGTTCCCCTCCTGCTTCCCTCTGCCCACCCTGCAACTGCTGTCCTGTACCTGGAGAGGCCAGTTAGCCTTTCCCTGGAGCTCAGTTCAGCTCCCAGGGAGGACACCAGGCACAGAAACCTTCCTGAGTGCCAGTGTGCTGTATTTTTGTGCCCAACCATGGCATGTGTGGCACGTCCTGCAATAAACATTTGCTCTGATTAACTGGATTAGTGAAGGAGAGCTTTATTTAGGGACCTCAGTCCCACACTGGAGTAAGAGTATTCCTGGCTCTATTTCTGAAAATACCACTATTGTGCTTTTTATTTTGTTGTATGGCAGCTCAGAGTAGGAGCCTGGCAGCTCCCTTTTCTCAGCCACAGTACATAGTGCCTGAGATCTGGAAGTGTCTGTTCTGAGTAGGTGCTTCCCTCGTGTCCTGCCTCTGCCAGGTTCCCACTGCAACTGGAGAGTGGTCAGACAGTGGAGTGCACAGTGGCTCAGTACTTCAAGCAGAAATACAACCTGCAGCTGAAATACCCTCACCTGCCCTGTCTCCAGGTTGGCCAGGAACAAAAACACACATACCTTCCCTTGGAGGTGAGTGTTAGCACCTGTGACTTGGGGCTGTGCTCAGCTGTGGTCCCCTTGTGTTTTAGCTGTCCCCAACACATGGCTGCTCTCTGTCCCCTCCCTGTGCAGGTGTGTAACATCGTGGCTGGCCAGAGGTGCATCAAGAAGCTCACAGACAATCAGACCTCGACCATGATAAAAGCAACAGCCAGGTCTGCCCCAGACAGGCAGGAGGAGATCAGCAGACTGGTACGTGACTCAAGTCCCATGGCGGGTGGGGTTGGGGCTTGGCACCCATGGCAGGTTATGGCATCGTGTCCATGGTGGGCTTTGCCATGGTCTTGCACCTCAGCTGCTCTGTGCTGGAGAGCTGTGACCTACTGAGAAGGTGTTGGTGAGGTTAATGGTGGGGTTTATCCCCCTCTTCCCACTGAATCCTTGCACACGGGTGCCTGTGTGTATGTAATGGACACTGGCACAGGGGAGCCTGGCTCAGAGACCATGCAAATGCACATACAGCAAATTCAGGCCCTTGCACTGATGGAACCTGACCCAAAGGGAGCTGGAACTAAAAATGGGAAACAGATTAGAGACACACCCTTGGCTGTGGGTGTACTTGGGGCTGTATGTGGTGGTGCTGCAGTACAGGAACTGTGGCTGTGCCTGGCCTCTGGGTAACGGGGCTGTTGTTCTCCAAACAGCTACATCTGGGCTTTTGAAGCCAGGGACATCTGGTTTTCCTTCTGGGACTCTTGATAAGTTTCTTGCCAGTCTGAACCTTCCTGTTGAAATCTTAAATCTCAGGACCAGGCTCTGCTGTTAGTTGCATTGGTTAGTGTGTTTCAAAATCAGGTCCCCGTGGGTCAGTTTGCAGGAGAGAGTTTGGGTCTCAAGTGTTCATCTGCTCACCTTGCCCTGTCAGAGCTGCTCTGTGGAGAACAGGGCTTCAGGTGCCCACATTTCCTGGCCTGCTGCAGCCTCCTGGGATGCAGCAGTTGGTCTTACTCCCTCCCGTGGCCCTTCCTTCCCTTTGCAGATGAAGAATGCCAGCTACAACCTGGATCCATACATTCAGGAGTTTGGGATCAAGGTGAAGGATGATATGACGGAGGTGACAGGGCGGGTCCTGCCAGCTCCCATCCTGCAGTATGGAGGCCGGGTAAGTGGGGCTGCCTGGGCTGGGCTTCACTGTGCAGGGAGATGCTGTCAACACCTGGAAACACTGTTTCTGAGCAAAAGTTGTGTTACTTTCACATTAGGGCTGGAATGTTTCATCAAAGTTTCATCCTTGGCTTTGTGTTTTTTGATTTTTTTGCAATATAACTGGTTCTGAAAGTTGTAGCCCAGAGTCACCGGTGATGAGATGAACAGGAGAGGGGTGCTCAGCATAGGGCAGCTCTGGTGATTTTTTTTCTGTCACCGCTGAGGAGCTGAGTCTGTGGATTGCCATTGCCAGGGAGTCAGCTCCAACTGCAGCAGTGGGCCAGGGAGCACAGCCCCAGCCCGTGCCGGGGCTCTGGGGCTGCGGGGCCGGGCAGGCTGCGGCCGCGCTCTGACGCTCTGTTTGCCTTGCAGAACCGGGCCATTGCAACTCCCAACCAGGGCGTGTGGGACATGCGAGGGAAGCAGTTCTACAACGGCATTGAGATCAAAGTCTGGGCCATTGCCTGCTTTGCCCCGCAGAAGCAGTGTCGAGAGGAGGTGCTGAAGTAAGGAAAGGGGCAGCCCTTGTGGGTGGGGGAAGCCAGAGGGACCATGGCTCCAGAGGTGGCCACGCTGCTGCTCGCAGCCGGGAGCTTTGTGTCCGGCATCACCAGTGCTGGAGCTGCAGGAAGCTCCACTGCTTCTGGTACCAGTCTGATGTGGGGTGTCCAGTTCCTGTTGTTCTTGGTTTATCCAGAGAGCCTAACAGTTTGTCCCAGCTGCAAATGGTCCCTAAGCCATCACAAAGCAGCCAGATTGGACAGCCTGTGAGCTGTCAGTCAGGCTCTCCTCGATCTACTCTGCATCAGGGAGCTGCAGTATTGGGAGATGAAACTGCCAGCATTAAAGCTGTATTGAACTCTTCTAGTCTGAATCTCCCCACAGAGAAGGGGTTCTGAGGATTAAAAGTTTCCCCAATAATCTGAAATTATGTAATTCATGTAGGAAGCATCCTAATTTCCCATGGGTTATTACAGAGAAGTTTTGGGCTTTGGTAGAAAAGCCTTGGTAGTTTAGACAATATGTTTCTGTAGCAAAGTGACACAGAGCAGGAACAGTTTATTTGACTTAGGGAAATGGTCACTTTGGTTTTGAATTCTTCTGGAGCCTCAGGTTTCTCCTGACGGAGAGTGGATGCACTGAGGTGAGCGCTTTGTGTGTCTTTTCCGGGTGTTTGGCATGGGCAGTGTTTGGGGTTTGGAAGAGCTCAGGGTGTCCATGTCTGCTGTACCTGGGTGCAGGTGGGAGTGACTCCTCAATTCCTCCCGTGATCCCTTTGCAGCAGAGCTGTGAGCCCTGTGTTCCCTCTGGCTCTCGCCGCATCAAATCAATCCTTGGCATTCCAAAAATCCAGAGTGTGGCTGAGTTGTGGTAAGTGCAGGCTGGCATCAGCTTTGCAATCACCTGGAAATCAGCTGCTGCAGGCAGCAGGTTTGTTCCCCACTGCTCCAGCTTCCTAAGAGAGAAGGGCTCAGCTCCATTGCACTAGAAAGAGTCAGTACATGTGTAAGAGGGCGCCAAGAGGGGACAATTCAGCCCTGACGTGATGGACTTGTGTTTTCTGTGCCATACATGTGCTGGGTGCCATAGAACACCAATAGGTGATGTGATGGCCCTGTCTCTGTCCCTGCTGCAGCACTGGGCCGTGGGGCTCTGTGCTCAGTGGCACAGCTGGTGTGCAGGAGGGCTCCGGGCTCACGGCCTCTCCTCCTGGCACAGGAACTTCACAGACCAGCTGCGCAAGATCTCCAAGGATGCCGGGATGCCAATCCAGGGCCAGCCCTGCTTCTGCAAGTATGCCCAGGGTGCAGACAGCGTGGAGCCCATGTTCAGACACCTCAAGAACACCTATTCAGGGCTTCAGCTCATCATTGTCATCCTGCCAGGGAAGACGCCGGTGTACGGTGCGTGTGGGGCGAGCGCAGAGGGAAGGGCTTTGGGCTGGCTTGGCAGGGCTGGCTCCTGCAGGGCTCTCTCTCCCCATTCCCGGGGGTGCTGCTGGAAGTGGTGTGGGGCTGCGTGCTCACCTGCTTCCTCTGCCCACAGCCGAAGTGAAACGTGTTGGGGACACTCTCCTGGGAATGGCCACACAGTGCGTCCAGGTCAAGAATGTGGTGAAAACTTCCCCACAGACCCTTTCCAACCTCTGCCTCAAGATCAACGTCAAGCTTGGCGGGATCAACAACATCCTTGTGCCTCACCAGCGGTTCGTACGGCCACTGCCTCTCATAGTTTTGGGGTTGTATCTCAAGTCCCTTGTGGTGCTGCCTGCCTGGCTTTACATGGAGAAGAGGGGGCTTTCATAAAGTAGCTCTTTGAAATGCGGGTTTGTAACTTGTTTTGCCTTGTTGACAACAAGCTGTAGATGTGTCCAGGCCAGAGTTGGAGGTCAGGAGATATCCTTGATATCATCTGCTCATCTCCATTGGGTTGTACATCACCCTGAGATGGCCCCAAAGGCTGATTGCTTGTTTTCTCTTCTCTCCTCTCCTACAGCTCTGCTGTCTTTCAGCAGCCAGTGATCTTCCTCGGGGCTGATGTCACTCACCCGCCAGCAGGAGATGGGAAGAAACCCTCCATAACGGCTGTAAGTTCACAGCTTGGTGCCCAAAAACCCTGCAGGATGCAGGAGCTGGAATGGGACTCACGTGTCCGTGTGTTACTGCTGTCCCCGTGATGACACTTCTCAGGGTGGGCCCGTACCCTGTCAGGTGTTTTTATCTTGGGAAGCTGCATCCCAATCCCTTCCTGCCTCTCTGCACAGGAAAGCTGCAGGTTTTGGGAGCCGTGGGGAGACTGGCAGCTGCCACCAGGTGGGGCTCGTGATGTGCCGGCCCCGAGCGTGGCCCTGAGACTGCCGGGAGCCTGGTGCTGCATGGAGTCATCCTGGGACATCCCAGTCCAGCTGCAGCCCTTCAGGGACCTTCCCCTGCTGGAGAGCTGGGGTTTGGGATGGGGGGAAACTAGGGTGACTGGGCTTCTGAGCCCTTTGTGGAGGAGGATTTGCCTTCTTCTCAAATTAATAATGAGCATCCATGGAGTGAAGTGCTGCTCGGTGCCAGCTGGGCCAGGGACAGCTTGTGCCCTCCATTGGGACACTGCCCTGTGCTCGTTGCCATGCAGGATAAGCATGTCAGCATTTTCCTATTAAGTTCTTAACTTTCCAGGACTCACAGCTCAGGTTTTCCTTGGCATGCAAATGCGTCTTTGGAGGAGTGTGTTTTTTCTTAATTAGAAGGGGTTGGGAAAGGCTTTGGGCTGTTTGCTGTAGGTGTGGGTGGGACAGAACAGTCTGTTTCCTGGCGGCAGAGCTTCCCCTCTGAAAATATCTTTTGTGGTTTGTGCAGGACCACTGGGGCTTTTTTCTTGATTTTTGTGAAAGCTTTTTTGAAGATGCAGGGGAGGAGAAGGGTAGAGCCTTTGGAGCAACCTGACCTTGTCCTTGGTGTGTTGCTGATTAGACAATAGCAGTAGGACTGTGGCTGAAACTGAAGGAACAGTTTCTATTGCGCACATGGGCTCCAGTGGGGGAGCCCCAGCCCCAGAGCTGTTTGCAGAGCAAAAGTGAAAGCGTTGGGGAGGGCAGGGGCAGCAGATTCACACTGCTAAGGATGTGGAGTCTGTGGTGCTTCCCCTCTCCTCGGGGGATGTGGGGCACACGGTGCAGTCACTGCTGAGTGTGGGGAGTGAGGCAGATGGATGTCTGTCCCAGCACTTGATTCACACTGTGCCCCCTGCCCTGTGTCACAGCCAAGCTCAGCTGCCCCTGATCTGTTGCTCTGATGTGTCTGAGGTCTGGCTGCACTGCAGTGGGAGTTCCCTGCTCAATGGCTGCCACAGTGACTTGACCCACCATGTCCTTGGGCAGCCTGTGGCTGTCTGGGGCAGCCCTTTCCTCTCCTGGGCAGCCCCACTCCCTCTCACTGCCGGGCAGAAGTGAAGCAAGGGCAGAGCAGCATCAGTCCCTCACAGCCACGGCATTCAGTGGCACCAGCTAAAGCTGTCTCACTGGAAATTCCCACAAATGTTTAAAAGGGTATGGCAGTGCGACATCAGGATGTGGCCATGACCAAGGATGTCCCTTTTGGGCACTGATTGCCTGTACAGTATTTGCTGTCCCATCTGATCTGTTAGTTCAGGTGCTCAGCCCATGGCTAGCTGTGTGTGTGGAAAGCAGGTGGAGGCTGGGAATGTCCCACATCCCCTGTGTCCTTCCTGGTGTAAGACACGGGCCTGGCGTGTCTGTCTCTGCAGGTTGTGGGCAGCATGGACGCCCACCCGAGCCGCTACTGTGCCACGGTGCGTGTGCAGCGTCCTCGCCAAGAGATCATTGAGGACTTGTCCTACATGGTGAGGGAGCTCCTCATCCAGTTCTACAAATCCACACGCTTCAAACCCACCAGGATCATCTTCTACCGCGATGGTGTTCCTGAGGGGCAGCTCCCACAGGTGAGGCACCCTCGGGTCCCCGTAGGCCAGCGGGGCTGCGCCAGCTCCCGTGAGGTTCCTTAGGGTGCCCAGGGACAGCTGGGTGCTGGTGTGTCGCCTCATTCTGTGTGCCTTCATCTCTCCAGATCCTTCACTATGAGCTCCTGGCAATCCGAGACGCCTGCATCAAACTGGAGAAGGATTACCAGCCTGGCATCACCTACATCGTCGTCCAGAAGAGGCATCACACCCGTCTCTTCTGTGCAGACAAGAATGAGAGGGTGAGTGCTGCAGGGTGCCAGGGCTGGAGGCAGCTGATTCATCCCTGTCTGATGGAAGAGCCAGCCCTGGCTTAGCTGAGGAGAAATCTCACCACTGGCAGGGAGAGCTCGTTCTGAATGAAACGTGCTGCTCAGTGACTCCTACAGCTACAGGCATTATAGTCTGCTTCTAGAACTCCAGCCAGCTGTTTGCTGTTATTATGAGTTACTGGGTGCTGATGATCCTGGTGACTCTTGAAATAGCCTCTGTCAGCTTGAAAACATCTGTTGTTTTGGTGATAGCTGGAGTTGCTGACATGACGGGCTGAATAACCCCTTGCTTGCTCACAGCTTGTTCATGTGTGCTCTGAAGTAACATTGATTGCTGTCACTGTTACTAGACTTCATCTGAATTTAATAGTCAGACTGAGTCTAACCAGACTGCTCCACACAGGAGCAGAAGATTTAATCTTGAGAACTAAGGACAGTTTTTGATCAGGATGTAAAGGCCCCAGTATCTTGTGGCACAGACTCCAGCACATGCTTTACAGAGATCCCTGGAGTTTTGCTTATTCAATCCTCATTTCTGTAGTAGGATGCACCCCTTCCCAGCCCTCACCCTGCTGCTGTCTTTCCCATGCTGCTGGCTATGTCTCCATGTCATGTCTGGTGTTGATGCCTGCAAAAAAATGCCAGCAGCCTATTTGGGCAGGAAGCAGAGTAGGATGAACTTCTTCTGTCCCTCCTGAATGAGCACTTGGAGACCATATCTGCATCTCAAACGGAGATGGGGACCCTCCACCATGGTCCTGAGGCAGGGCAGCTGTGTTAAGGACAGTGCTTTTGGCAACTGGAAATAACCAAACTCTGCAGTGCTTGGATCTCTTTCTATTCCCTGCAGATTGGAAAGAGTGGGAACATCCCAGCAGGAACAACAGTGGATACCAACATCACCCACCCCTTTGAGTTTGATTTCTACCTGTGCAGTCATGCAGGCATTCAGGTACTGTGGTCCAGTGCTGGCTCTTGGGATGCTGCTGGGTTTTTTGGCTGCTGTTGCAGATTGTGCTCTTGTGCATTTGTCCTGGCCCTGTCACAGCCTCCCTTTAGCAGGGAGGCGTGGGCAGTTGGATTTGAGGATAGTTGGATCTGAGCTGCCACTGCGGTGGTTTGGCAAGCAGGTGCCGGGTCCGTGCTGCTGCTGCATTGTGTGGCACGTACTTGGTTTCTCTCCTGGAGCCAAGGGTCTCTCCTAAGAGATTTTCCTCCTTCAGAGCAGCCAATTCAGCAGCTTGTCAGCTGGTGTCTGAGCGTGCCGGGCTCGCTGGGACAATCGGTTGTCAGCAGGGACCTGCTGTCTGGCCGTGGGTGGGAGAGCCAGGCCAGTCCTCCCTGCCTGCTTTGCAGCTGCCTGGCTGCAGGCAGCCAAGATTAGTCAGAAACTGGACTGGAAAAACTGCACTCGTGTAATCTGCAGCTGCTTCCAGAAGGGAGGCTGCTTGGTTTCCCCTCCCCTTTGCAGACAGCGGGAGCTGGCCTGGGTTGGTGGGGTTGCAGTGGGGTTGCAGTGGGGTTGCAGTGAGGTGCAGTGGGGTTGCAGTGGGGTTGCAGTGGGCTGTGAGGCACAGAGGGAGCAGGCACCAGGCAGCAGCATTAGTACTGCTTTGCACCTCAGTGCCAAGGGCTTTCCTGCCTCACTGCTGTGTGGGGTTCTCCAAGCAGAGAAGCACAGGCATCCCTCCTGCCTAGGGTGTCTGACAGATCATTTGGATCATGGAGGGGCTGATGGGGATGCGAGGCAGCTGCATCCAGGTGCAAGCAGCATCTCTCACACCGGCTCCCTCCTTCCCAGGGCACGAGCCGGCCGTCCCACTACTACGTGCTCTGGGATGACAACCGGTTCACGGCGGACGAGCTGCAGATCCTCACCTACCAGCTGTGCCACACCTACGTGCGCTGCACCCGCTCCGTCTCCATCCCCGCCCCAGCCTACTACGCCCGGCTGGTGGCATTCCGGGCACGGTACCACCTCGTGGATAAGGAGCATGACAGGTGAGGGGCACAGCCAGGCAGGGGTAGGGGACCTGGATGTTTGAAAGTGCCTGTGTCCAAGAGTGCTGGAGCAAAGCCTTTCTAGGGGAAGAGGTGCGTGTAGCTGCATCCTCTTAAGGCCTAGCACAGGGGGAATGGGGATAAAGGAAGGTTAAATCCTAACCTGAGCTCATCTCAGGCTTGTGGGAGTGTTCCTGGGGTGTCTGAGCATTTCCAGATGCCTCAAGGTGCTGGAATCTGCAGTACAGTCATGGTCGCCAGCATGCACAGCATCCCTGTGCACTGCGGTGAGGTGATCCGATGGTGCCAGCACTCAGCTGATCCCCATCTCCAGGGGAGTTTCTCAGTGTTCCTGGGGGGAAAATATGAAATAATTACGCAGTGATTTCCTTGATTTTCAGTGGCGAGGGCAGCCATATATCTGGACAGAGCAACGGCAGAGACCCCCAGGCCTTGGCGAAGGCTGTGCAGGTTCATCAGGACACTTTACGTACCATGTACTTTGCTTGAAAGCCTAACTTTTGTTACCTCACTCAAGAAAGCTTTCAGATTTGTAGGAGCCATACAAAAAAGGAAGCATTGGGACACCTTGTTTTTTTTTTCCAATGAGAAATCACTGCAGGGCAGGCAGTGTCGACTCGAGGCAGGAGACCAGCACCACGGGACAGAAAGATCCAACACCTTTGTAGGATTGGAAGAGACTGATGATGATGATGATGATGATGATGATGATGATTATTTTTTTAATTTTTTTCTGGCTTTGCAAAATTTTGACCTGACCAAACACATGAAGGCATTCAAGGGAAGGGATAAAACTCCCGGGAGGCAGAAGCAGGTTTTCATTTTTAAGATGCAATACTAGAGACTCCTGACTGTGAACTGGCGGCTTTGGTCCTCCGTTGCCCACCAGGCGCTGGTAGGTATTTTTTGTGGGTGTTGGGGGGAGGGGATTTTTAGAGCCTTAAAACAGAAGACTAGATTTGTAAAACTAATATTTTAGATTATGAGATGCTTTAATGGGTTGAGGGAAAAAAGAAAAACCAACTAGTTTATAGGAGAATTGTAACACTAACAGTTCCCCGCCCCCGAGTAATTCCCCCCGGATAATGTAAGGCACCCTAGCACTTAGCTCAGAACTGAAAACTGTCTTCCTCGTGTTACAAGCTAGTCAGCTGCTGCCGCTCGAAGCAACAGTCACAGACTTTTCCATGGGTGAGTGCCTTACTATGATGCTGCAAAATTTCAATGTTTTTAATCTTGTAAGGAAACTAGTAATCTTGTCTTGATGGTGGTCCATATTTCCATCGGAAGGAGTTAATTTCTATGGTCCTCAGTTGCAGTTTGTGTCAGATCACGACCTCACGGTGGTTAAACCCCATTGAAAGATGTGCACTTTCATACAGGACACGTTTAATGGCTGCTGACCCATTTTTGTTTCCAATGTACTACTTGTTATTTAAAACTGTTTCTGACAAATGGGGGCATCTCCATCCCATGAGGACAGAAAGCGCTATCCATGTTTTTCTTTCTTTTTTTTCCCCCCTGAATTTTTGACGGACATCGGGATTTTTTTACTAAACATTATTTTTATACGATATTGAGTCTGTTGCCAAAATCCACAAGTCATTAACATTCTCAGAGTTTACATCCCCGCACTTCCTGAGGCTGTGTGCTCACGCCACAGCTCTCCAACATTTCTGTCCGATGAGTGCTGCCGACTGCAGCCTGTGCTGTGCCGGGTGCTCCACAGTGCCCATGTGCATTCTGCATGTGTCTGCCCAGGCCGGCTGCTTTCCCACCTACCACATCCCCACCTCCAGCACCTCCAGGCTCTCACCCTCTCTGCTGCTAGGTTTTGCTGCTCTTTGTGTCATGGTATCACTGCTCTCATGCCCAGGGTTTTTATTCTGAAAGCACACCAGATTGTTCCTTAGAATGATGAAATCCCTGTTGTTGTCATGGGGGAAAAAACTCCTGATTTGTGCTTGTACCAGGAAAACAGCCTTTTTCCCCACAGGAACCTGGTCACTGCTTTTCAGACCCGTTTTGCTGCACAGCGACCGTACGCACGGTGGCGGGGCCGTGGTGGCAGCTCAGTACCAATATCATCCAGGCACATTATCTGGGGTTTTTTCTATGAAAGTGTTCACAGCGCTTCCTTCAAGAGACAAACGAGGCGCACGCTCCTGCCACGCTCTGAGGGGAAGAGCTCTGGTATCATTTTCCTGCCGAACGCGTTTCCCAGGCGGCCCCACGCGAGCGCTGCCCCTGGCCCGCACGCGGACAGAAGCACATCTCCACCTCTTTGGTTTGTACTTTCTGACGTTGAAACTTGCCTTGCCTTCATGAAAACCACACCGATCGTGTTGGCCCATTGAGCTGTCCTAACCCCCGGGAATTCACTCTTCCCGTTTTCTTTTGGGGCGACGTGTTTGTGAACAGTGACAACATCACTATGCTATGCAAACTAAGTGCTGAGCCCACTGATGTCACATTTGGTGAAGATCCTACGTTTAGCACAGTCCTGTTTTCCTCAAGACCACAGTGTTTGGTTCATATCCTCCTTTGCACCTTGTGTCAACCTCCACTGCTGTATATCCTCAAGGTGACGGGGAGGAGACCAGGAACTATCCGTGGTCAGTAGGTAGGGAACTCTTAGGAAGGCTTTTAGAGCGTAGGGAACGCATCAACACTAAGTGTCAACATGAGAAGCCTACATTCCTCTACACAAGTGCCTGCATAGTGACACCAATCAGCACCTCCATCTCATCCTCCGAACTCTGGCTTGTGTTCATTGAAAGCAAAACAATCTCAGAGGGGCTGTTCCCGCTCACCTGGTGTTAGAAAGCTCCTCATTAAGAATAAAATCGGGGTCAAGGTCAAGGTTCTCTCTGCAAATCAGTTTGTTCACCAGCATTACACCGGAACGCGCCTGGCTGCTGCTCTGCAGTGAGGGGCAAAGGTATTTTGGTTCCTCGTTTTTATTTTAGTGTTTTAGTTGGGTCTAGAATTCTGAAATGTCTTTTAGTAGCTGTGGCATAGCACGTGCCATTTTTAACCATTTGAAAAGAGATAGTGTGGGCATTTACAGAAACAGCTTGTTGCTCTGTAACAATTTTTTTTAACCTTGAGACTTGAAATGTAAAATGGACCTTTAAGATTTGCACTCATTTGTAAGGTGGCTGTTCATAGAAAACTATGAATGAAGACTTGCTGATGTAGCACCTACTTTTAACAGCAATTTTAACTACACAAAAGCTTCACAGCTTCTGAAACTCTCAGCTGTTGACTTGCAGATCGTGTTCTGCCCTTATTTCACCCTCTGCGTTGGGTTTTCATGGTTTTGGATAAACAAAAAAAGCCAAACTCAGTAGCTGCTGTGCCCTTTAAACCCTGTTTCCACTTCGAAGAAGTTTAGAGAGGTTGGAGTGACCCGCATGTTTTCTATACCGGACTATGCACCGTACCCTCTCCGCGCTCTGGCATCAGCATTTGTCCCCCTCTCTTGTCCCAGATGCAAATGAGTAGCTGCATGTTGAGGTGCGTTTTGCTGCCTGTAGCGGATAGGTGTTACCCCAGGTACAAATCAGGATCTGTAGTTAGCCACAAACCCCACACGGGCATCCCCGTCAGCTCCGAGTCTCTGCCTTCTCCATGCGCACGAGCTCCACCTGCGACTGGAAGCGTCGCAGAGTGCATGCAGTTCTGTGGGAAGAGGAGTAGCTTTCATTTACCTGTTGAATGCTGTTGTTTCCCTGATCTCATATCTGAACAGAACGGGGTGGGAGGGCTGCTTTGCCCTCTCCCCGCAGCTTCCAGGGCAGTCGGGGTGTTCTGGGATCGCACACGGTGTCTCAAACAGCTCGAGCATCCAGCCTCGCCTCGCGGAAGGTTTTTTTCTTGGAAAATCAGTGTGAAATTAAAGAATGTGATTGTTTCAGGAAGGGAAGCCAGACAGCAGGAGAGCAATAAACAAGTGAAATTCATATCTTGCCTGAGTGATTTGCACTTCAATAGTTGTGAAAGAAAATTTCCAGGACTCCAGTGCTTTTGTGTTCGATTTCCAGCCCCTTTCGTACCTCCTTTCTATGAGCAAGTGTGGGACTGTACATAGGGTGTTTACAGGACGCTCAGTTTGGGTTGTTATTTTTCTTGTGGGTTTTTTTTTTTTTGCTCTAGCTTGAACTCTGTATGGTCCATTTGTTAAATAGCCGTGAACAGTTGATGTACAGTACTTACTAAACAAGCAGCAGCACAAAACTTATTTTATTAAGAAAATATGGCTTATATTTTAAAGGTTGAATATCAATTTTGTTTTTTGTATGTGTGGAATTAAGACTGGTGAAGAGTAACAAAATCCTTGGATTAGGCCAAAAGAAAATACTGTAAGATCCTAACCACCTCTTTATTAAAGAAAGCAGTATGATTAAAGAGCTCCAGAACATTGTATTTATATTGGATTTGATTTAATTGCCTTTGTGGATTTTTTTTTTTGGTTTGTTTTTTTTTTTTTTTGCCTTGGTCCTGATTTTTGCTTGCAAGTTCGACTTTGCAGTCCCAAGTGTCTGTTACCCTGTAACTGTTGGCAGAAGACCTAAATAAAAGCAATGTGAATATGTCGGGGTGACACTCCTGAGTCACATGGCGTGGGGAAGGGACATGCACATCCCAGCCATTCCCTTGGGAAAGGCTGGGGGACAAATAGGGAAACACTGACTGAAAAAAACACCGAAAGCATCAGACACTGTGGAGGATCCAACATCGCTCACTGTACAGACCTCAGTTCAATGAGAGAAACACTTAAGCAAACAAATGTGCTTAAAACTTCTGAAGGATTGTTTCCACTTTTTATTAAAATGTCACCTGAGAACTGACTGATTTGGGGCTCCTGGGTTATTAGATAACAGAAATGTACATCAAATTCTGCTGTTCCTCCAGCCTCCCCAAGTGCTTCAGGGGCTCTTGGCTCTGAGATGCCTTAAGGACAAATTTCAGACTCCTTTTGAATTGAGGTTGAACTTGATCCTCTGGGTTTCTGCACTGCCTCGTGTTTTGCATTTCCCATCATGATTTACATTTCCCAGCTTTGCATTTCTTGCAAACATCCTAGTCTTCTCCAATGCCAGCAGCTTATAGTTGAGTTTTAGGGTCCAAAACTGGAGGTTGTTTGCCAACCTGGGAGTTCTTTGTTGGAGGAATTCTTTGTTTTACCTTACAAAAGTGCAGGGGCAGACCTTAAGCCAATGAATGATTTAGCAGTTGAGCTGTAACTGGGTTTTTGAATAATGCCAAGGAATCTTAAGGAAGTGCTTGCTAATGGCATGCAGGCACTCGTCAGTTAATTTCCCTAACTGCAGCACCAGAAAGTTCTGTCCTGAGCTGGGCACCTGAACAGGTCCTGCATGCATCCGGATGCTTTGTGGCTTGTATCACCTACTTTAAACAATTCCTACTACATAACAGAATCTTCATAGCAATTTTAAAGGGGCTTTTGCTGTGTGACGTACAACAGCAAATCGTGCCTTGTGCAGCTGGGTCTGGAGTCCTGGAAAACAGGTCAGAAAGCTGGTTTCAAGTGTTAGATGGGCATTTGAGCCCCGGCCCTGGTGCTGATTACAGTGCCCAAGCTGTGGGACCAGATGTGCTGCCCCTGAGGCATGTGTCTGCAGAGATGCCTCTCTCCCACATATCTGCTTCATCCTGGAGATCACATTTCCCACTCCTGATTTCAGTTAAGGAAATATTCTAGTAGGTTACCTTTAATTTGCATGGGTTTAAAATCCTTACTGTCACTTACCTGGAAGCTAAATTTATGCTTTTAAAGACTAATTCAGCTGGGAATCTTCAGGATGGTAATTCTTAATAATGACCCTAAAATTTGAATTGTGGATCTTTAACTTCTGTTGGCCCACAATTCCAGTTCTTCAGTACCTTCCCAGTTGTTCCCAGGGGAAGGTCCCTTCTCACTACCAAAAAAAAATGGTGTTTCTTCACAGTGAGTAGGTTCAAACCCACTTGGATCAGTCCCAATATACTGTTCTTACCAAAAAAATGATCTTTTGAGGACAGAAGAAAGAGAGATAAAGGTGTCACTGCCTGACCCAACACCGAGCCTGTTATGTCTGTCACATTCTAATCTCTTCCCTGCATGCCATTTGGCCCTTCCACCCCTCTGCTTGTTTGGTGCCAGTTTGTGTAACAAATCCGTCATGGAGTGGTACTGAGCATCACTAAAAAGTCTCAAAAAATGAGAACAGGGCAAGCATAAACTCTGAATTTGTGTTGATACAGTGAATCATCGAATCATGAATCATGGAATATCCTTAAATTGGAAGGGATCCACAAGGATTGTCCAGTCCAATGCCTGGCCCTGCACAGACATCCCAACAATCCCACCCTGTGCTGAGAGCGTTATCCAAACGCTCCTTGAGTTCTGGCAGGGTCGGGGCCGTGCCCATTCCCTGGGGAGCCCTTTCAGGGCCCGGCCGGCTCCAGGTTCCGGGTGTTCCAGGTCCCGCAGTCACCGGGGCCAGGGCGCGGGGCTTCTTCTGGCGGGTTTAGTGAGGATTAAGAGGACATCAGCCGAGTTCATTGGGCATCGGGCGGGAAGCCCTCGAAGCCGCCGCGCCCGGCAGCCGCTGCGGCAGGGAGAAAAGCCGCAGACATCGTGCGTTGTACTGAAACACAACACTGCGGGCTCGGGAATAACCCCCCGGTGCTTCCGCTGTGACTCCCCACGGGCTCGTGTTGCGTTTTCCCGGCGCAGGCGGTGCCTCTGTCCCTGCCCCGTCCTTCCCGCTCCGGGCCGGCCGCGGATGCCTGCGGGGCTCTCCCCGCGCTCGCCCGGCCCCGAGG
>WEIU01015166.1:199671-240206 GCA_013389925.1 Aegithalos caudatus
CCGGTGCCCGCCCCGATGCCGCGGGGCAGCGGCCGGGCCGAGCCCATCCCGTGGGAGATCGGGCGGGAGGAGCTGAGCCCCGCGGGCAGAGCCCCGGTACCGGGCAGAGCCGGGGCCGAGCCTCTCGGTGCCCTGCTCCCCGTGCCGGAGGTGGAGGAGGAATTGTCGGTATTTCATAAGCGGTGTGCCCGGCTTGCGTAACCCGCGCCGTGCCGGTACCCGAGGGACGGACCCGCAGAGCCCGGCGGGACCGGGCAGCGCTCCCTGGAGCAGCTCCTGCCGGGCACACACCGCGTATTTGGCCCCTGTGTGTGAGCACGCTGAGTTTTAGGGCTGATTCCTGTGCCTTTGGGTGTGCTGCTTCACAGTAATCATTCCGAGGTGGTTATTGCCCAGAGGAGCTGTGGCTGCCCCATCCCTGGGTAGTGTTCAACGCCAGGATGGGGCTTGGAGCAACCTGGGATAGTGGAAGGTGTCCCTGCCCATGGCAGGGGGTGGAATGGGATGGGCTTTAAGGTCCCTTCCAACCCAAATAGGTTCTTGATTCTCTGATAATCTTCACACTTTGGCCGTTTGATCCTTTTGCCGGGAAAGCACGTGCTCAGTATTTATCAACTTTGTGGTTTAAATGGATTTTGAGGGATGGAGAAAGAAGTTCTATTTCAGTTTCAGTTTTTAGAGATAATTTGTTCCAAGTCGGGCAGAACAGTGGAGGAGAGTTGGGCAGTGTTTAATCATCAGTTCCCTGGCTGTGCCTCGATGGCAAAGGGAATCTCCAAAGCCACCTGGAGTTCCATGTCTGTCACTTGAATATGTACCACAGGTAGTGAAAATACAACACTGGGACTGCCTTCCCATCTTTTCTGTCATACTTGGAGATTTAAGGACAATGATGGATTTGGCTGGGAAAACTCCCTACTATAGCTGTTGCCTGGCTTGAGGTTGTGATGGGTTGAAAGTACTTTAAGATGCAGGATTTTAACAATCTGGTGGAATTCATATGTTACTCTCTTACATGGTGTTAAATAAAGTCTAATTATAACCTGGTGCAGTTGATAAACAAATTTGCAAGAGGAACCTGTAATCGGTTTGGTTTTCCTTTGGAGTGAGTGTCTCTGTTGTTAGGCTGCAGTATGTTGGATTTTAGCAGAGCTGCTGCAGAGTGTTCCTTGTGGGCTCAGGCAGTGTCCAGCACCATGGATGTCTGCTCTGTGATGAGGGAAGTGTTCACGTTCCAAGTCTTAGGGTGTTGGAGCAGGAGGACACAAACCATCCTTGGTGGAACATATGGGGATTAAAGCTCTGTTGTGAAAGAGAGAAAGACACTGAGATTGTGCTTTGTTTTCTGTGCGTGAGGGGAAAACATGGGATGAAATTAACAGAGAGGGGAACAAAAATTGATGTGTGAGTATCCCTGGAGTAAAGTGTGGAAGCGTGTGCTAGGATATTTTGGGTGAAGCAGTGCTGCAGGTGATGTCCTGTTTGTGTGAGAGGCTTAGGCTAAGGAATCTGGAAGTATTATGGCTCTCCTGGTCCATGGAATTTGAACATCACTGAAAGTAGGAGCAGGATGTGAAGGTGCTCGGGGTGTGGGTTGTGGTGAAACCAAACTGAGGAACAGCAATAAAATGTTCAGTGGGGAAAGTGAAGTGAAGGAAAAGCTGCTCTTGGGGCAGATCAGGCATTGTACTTCCATCAGGAGAATGTTCAGTAAGCTTCCAAAAGGCAAGGAGATTCAACCCACAGGGGATGTTCCCTGGTGTAACCAAGTTGTATCAGTGCTGATTGTCTTCATTTCCGTGTCCTACATTGTTCTTTCAAAGCTCACAGCTTTTTGTGTTAAAAGTGTTAAATTATGTTGGATCGGGTTTTTGGTTTTGTTTTTTATTTCTGTTTTTAATGAAGTACTGCAGGCATCCTTAATGTTCTGTTTTTTTTCCATACAAACTTTGGGCAGAGAAAATCCTGAGAAGTGGCTTTTCTCTCTCTATTCAGAGTACTGATTTGGGAGGTCCATTAAAAGTCCCGTTTTTGTGGGTGTGGTAGAGCAGGGAAGGGGGTGATTCACAGTCGCCTTCAAAAGTTATTCCACTGTGAGATACCGTGGCAGATTTCCTCTGGAGTTGCTGTGGAAGTTGTTTGACTCACAGTATGAACTTTACAAATTGTTTCATCCTCAGAGCTGTACTTCCTGAGGGATGAAGGTGTCAGAGTATTTCTTGAGCTAATTTTTACCTTCCTGATTTTGGTCTGTGGAAATACCTTCCAGGGAAAACTCTTGCAGGGTTTGTGTGGGCTGGCACATTCTCTTCTCCCAGAGCAATTGGGTATTAACTTCACTATCTGCATATAAGCTTCTTTTTTTGGGCTTAAAGCTTTTTGTATTTACACTTTTTTAATGGTTCAGAAGCATTGATTGTCTTTTAAATTCTCCCAAAACACTTTGGTGTGTTTTCTGTAAATCCATTAGGACAGAATGAGTTACCACACCAGTATTTGCCTGTACAGTTGGCAGTCGCAGAGCACAGCATCAAAATGTTGGCTTTTGATGAGTTTGAACATGACTTCTGAAACCTTGAAAAAAACCCAAACCCTAAATTGCAAGGAGGAATGTTTAGAAAACATGGATTGCATTACTCATAAATAATGTAATGCCACCCAGCAAGGCCGAGTGACAGAAATGAGGCAATTCATGATTTCTGGCAGACCGAGCTCGATCATTGAAACCGACATTTGAATCTTCTCTGTATATTTTTTTTTTAATCCAGAATTAGGTTATTTTTTGCTAGTGATAAGATTTTCTTAGAGCTCCACAGGCTGGGCCTCTGAGTAGAGGCTAGGGGCCCTGTGAAAGGGAATCTTTTATTTTTTCCCCCTCCATGGAGAGCTGTAGCTCTCCCCAGTGCAGCTCCAGCCTGAGGCTGGGATCGGTTCCACAAATCGGTTCCTCGTGTTCCTGAGCCAGAGTAAGTTGTATTTACCTGCTCAGGCCTTGATGATGTGTTTTGGGCTGTTCCAGAACTGTTGTATAAACAAAAAATAAAATGTCCAAGTTATCTCTGTTAATACAGTTGGCTTTTATAATGCTGAAGCCGCAGTGGGAAAGAGGATAATTTTTTTCTGCAAGCTTGGTGGGGATGGCCATTTCTGTAAGGAAATCTGCATTTCCTATTAGCATCCTGCTGGAGATCAGGGTTTTTCTTCATTCTGTTAAAACGTGGCGTGTGCCAGAAGCTGCAGTTTTTCGTACAATGGCCTGTTGGAAGCGTTTGCAGGTTTCTGAGCTCCTGCTCGTTGTGCTCAGGCTTTATTCCGACAGGGCTTCTCTGGTTGCTAGGTAGGTGCAGCCAGTGTTTGGATGCAGGCCAGGCATGTCCGTGTGCTGGCTGGGCTGCCGAGGAACCGCCGGCCCTTTCGGCTGTGTTTGGGCTCGATTGGAACGTGGATACTTCCATGGAAGAAAAGATTCTCCTTGGAGCTGTTAGAGGGACTTCCACAGTGGAAATGGGGGAGCTTTAAGGTCCCTTCCAAGTCAGACTATTCCATGATCCTGAGACGTGCTCCCTTGCTGCATGAAAGCCTTCCAAGAATCTGTCTGAGGCACCAGTTTTAGTTCCTGTTTGTGTGTTCATTGTTTTCTGTTATAAATCAGTTGAGTTTTAATGCTGGGGACATTGCTGAGCTGGTTTTATGAATTGAGTTCTGCTCCATCACACCGAACAGACTCGGTTTGGGGATTTTCCTTGGATTTTTAAGGACATCCTAGGTATATCTCTGAAGGGAGGCTACAAGAAAGATGGAGAGGGACTATTTACAAGGCCTGGAGTGACAGGGGGAATGGCTTCTGACTGCCAGAGGGCAGGGATAGATGGGATATTGGGGAAAAAAATCTTCCCTGTGAGGGTGGTGAAGCCCTGGCACAGGGTGCCCAGAGAAACTGTGGCTGCCCCATCCCTGGAAATGTGCAAGGCCAGGTTGGATGGGACTTGGAGCAACCTGGGATAGTGGCAGGTGTCCCTCCCCATGGCATAGGGTAGGAATGAGAGGATCTTTAAGGTTCCAACCCAAACCATTCCATGATTCTATGGTATGTACGTTCCTGGTGCTGTAATGGCAGAGTACATTGGTTTCTTTAACACAAAGAAGCCTCTCCTCTCAAATCTATGGGCAGCTGAGCAGTGCAGAACTCTCTGGAAGCATTGAGGAGCTGCTCCATCCCCTGTGGAGGAGGCCTCACACTGCAGCTGCCTTGAGAAAGGTTTTTGAGCCTTGACCCACTTTGTTTTTGCAATGGTTAAAAAGGACTTGAAGGAAAGAACCTGCCACTCGGGCATCCTGTACTCTGCAGAATAATAGCACTTTGAATATTTTTGGTTTGTGTGTTTATTTCCATGGGCTTGACACAGGACTTAGGCATGAGGTTGGGTGAGTCACCGATAGATCGGCGGCAGAACCGTCCCCAGAGCGTCGCTGCTTATTTGTGTTTTATTGGGGTTTGAGTCACAGCTTTGAAGCCACTGACACAAGACTTTCACAGCAGAATCTGGCAAGTCAGTGTCTCTGGAAAGCAGGGTCTTCAGTGGGTACTCCTGAATTTGGGCAGTACTGGCATCCTCATGTTTTTAAGTTCAGTTGTCCAAGGGAGCGTATGATTGACACAATAATAGCAAAATAGCTGAATTTTTTAAAATTACACCTGAACAGTGTGTAGACCTGCACTTCTGATTCATTAATTGGTCTCTTAATTCCTGTTTGCCAAAATCTGGGTTCTAACTCCTTCCAGGGTGAGCAGGACACACAAGGCTGACCAGACTAAAAGAACCTTTTAAATCTTTATTTCAGCAGTTTTGTTAGTCTTCCCTACAGACAGGAACCAAATATAAACTCTGCTGTGTATGTCTTCAGAATATTAAAATGAACTGTATACTTGTTTATGCCACTCAAATGTTTAGTAGTAACTTCTTTTTGCTTATGCTTATATTCTGCAAATATAGCTGGAGTAAATTCTAGGGCTGCTTTTACTCATGTGAGAGTATTAAAATGAAGGAAAAGTTGAAGAGAGCAGATGCTTGGAACAAGTTTTGCATAAGCAGAGTCTGTGAGCGGGTTTTAAATGATGCTTCTTGGTTTCTGTTTTGTTTTATCTTGTGGCTCCAAGCCAGCCCCACTCAGAATTTTTCAGTAGTTTTCTGGGTAGAGCCAGACAAATGTTACAGAGGAACTTGGCATCGATGCTCACCTGTTCTCAGGACATGATTTCCTTCAAGATAATACTGTACTTTTTTAACAGAAATTATGGAGAATAATCAAAAGGAAAATAAACACCATTTTTCCCAGCACTTGACATTTTAACTCTGCTATGAAAACGAGTGGGCTGGAATTGCTGCCTGCGTCACCGAGTAGGAGGAGAGGGGAGAACTTTGCACTGCCTCGCTCGAGTGCTCTGTAAATCAGGACATTTGTACCACGAGTAACTTCTCAGAACTCAGGCTACCAAGCAGTTTGGGTTTGTTGATGTTTCTTAACTGGAAAGAGGTATTTTTAAGTGGAAATACCAGTAGAAATTCTGGGAAATGGGCTATGTTTACTACTGTGTTTGGTTTGTAAGGCATGAGTAATGTGAATCTTGAGTGGAGGGTTCTCACCTAAATGATGCAAAGAAAATTAAATGGATGAGAACGGAACAAATCTGGGCAGGTTTTAGCTACTTGTCAAAATACCCATCTCTGTGCAGATTTGGATGTTTCTCTGAGCAGTTCTGGGTATTCTTCTCTAGCCTCCAAGTAATCAGGAGTTTTGCAATCCTGCCTTAATCTGAGTCTTTACTCTTCTGGCAAATTGGCTTAATGGGGGCAGTTAGGTGGGAGGTAATGGTCTTACTCTTCATCCATTTTCAGCCAGCAAAGTTCAAGAATAATCTGTCTTCCAAGACTAAGCTGATATTGGCATTGAAATGAAGAGTTTATCTCAAATCCTGTGCATCAGTCCAGAGCTACTTCTGTATTTCTGTACTCTGCAGCCATTTGATTATTACCAAGGTGTTCAGAAAAGATTGTAAAATTTTGTGCGTTTTTTGGGGGGGTAGTTTTTGTTTAAGTGGTTTTTTTTTTTTTTTTTTCTTTGGATTTTTGGTTGGGTTTTTTTTTGGAAATCTAAACAAAACATCCTGATTTTATTCATGCTGATCACTGAAGCTCATGAGTAAGAGAACAGTCTAAGATGTAGGTGGAGGCTTAAGGATTAATAATGGGCAAGCCTTATTTGGAATTTCATGGGTAGCATGCTGTTGGTAGACAGCTGATTTCCTGATTTCCTTTCCTCGAGTGTGCTGGCTCTGGTGCCCACCTGGTTGTCCTGGGAGTTGGTTCAGGGCATTGTCTGTTGTGCTTTTCTCCTAATCTGTGGGATTTTCCCTTGGCAGGACCCGTGGGGGCACAGCCCCTGCTCATGGTGCCCAGACGTCCCGGCTATGGCACCATGGGCAAACCCATTAAACTGCTGGCCAACTGCTTCCAAGTTGAAATCCCAAAGATTGATGTCTACCTCTATGAGGTGGATATCAAACCAGATAAGTGTCCTCGGAGGGTGAACAGGTGAGAAGATACATTTGTCTTGTTATTTATACCAATGGGAATGTTGAGTAACATCAAGAGCTGTGAAAGGGAGAATTTCTTTCCTTTTCCCCATGTCCCAGCTGAGAGGTGAAAGTGCTGCTGCTCATTCAGCTTGGAGAGGAAATCAATATTTATCATCTTCCTGAAGTACTTTGGGTTAATTTTGCCTGGCCAGGACGTGGTACCTGGAAGCTGCTGCTGTGCAGGAAGGCTGGTTTGCAGGTGCTGAAGGAAAGTGTTTCCATTCTGTGCCACTGAAACACTAAGACCTCCCAAAGAATTCAGGTCCCAAAGGCCTGTTACAGTTGGAGGTGTTCCAAAAGTCTCTTTTAATCTATTACTCGCATTGAGAAGCATTTTTATATAAGCTGAAAATTTCATGATGGTTTTTCAAGTGTAATTTCAGTGCCTGTGTCAGGTTAATCTTTATTGCCGTCAATTTATAATAAAGCAAGGGTGGTGAATCTATAATTGTGTGCAAATTGGATCAGGCTTTTACATGTTTTTGTAGAAACTCAGATTATTTAGGACTTCAAGCCAAGCCTTTTTTGTTAGGGCATCTCATATTTATAACCAGTGTAGGCAGAATTCAAAACTCTCATCAATTGAGGAGCAGATAAACATTGCTGCAGACAGTACAATGAACTGGCAGAGCTTCCAGCTGGGGGTTTGTGCTGTTTTTTTCACATTACCACTTTGTGGGTTTTTTTTCCAAGGTAACAGTGTCCTTGTTATCCATAATAAAGATGATGCAAAGCTCTTGGTCGTTTCTAGGAGTTTCTGAAATTATTTCAGTACCAATACTCCCCAGTACCTGAGCATTTGCATTTATTCTGTAGAGTTTATTTATTTAGTTAAAATATTTTGAAATAACAGTGGGTGTTTATAATTCAGTCAAGTATTGTTTATTTCAACTACTTCAACAAAACACAGGGGAGTGGGAGCCAGCTCAGGTCTGATCCTTCTTCAGAAACATCTTCAATGTAAATATCCCCTTTTCCAGGGACGTGGTGGACTCTATGGTGCAGCATTTTAAAGTGACAATATTTGGGGACCGTAGACCAGTTTATGATGGGAAAAGAAGCCTCTATACAGCCAATCCACTTCCTGTGGCCACTACTGGGGTAAGATAACTGGGGAAACATATTGGTAGCAGCTTCATAGGAAAGGAAAAAAACCCAGCTTTAAATATTGCTGATTTCAGAAAAGCTGGAAGTATCTTACAGTATCTGTACTGAAACTGAGTCCTTCTGATATATTTCCTGCAAATTTCAGTGTGTGTAAATGTTCATGTAACAGTTGCATTCAGAACTTCCTGTAGAATTTAGTAGCTGCTTTCTATAGCAAAATCTATTAAAACATTTCATTTTACAGACTGTAACACATGATCTTGTGATGAATTGAAAAAACAAGCCAGAGTTTTTTTAGACTGTATTGCTTTATGATTTGAGATGTCAAAAGTTACATTATCTTCTGCTTGATCAGGGCCCGGTTCTCTTCACTTTGTGACTTGATAATGTACTTTCATCAAATGTGCTGTGTCTTCAATAGATGAGTTTTTGAGTCTCTGACCCAGTTATGGGAAGGAGTGGAATCTGAAGGCTACCAGACTCCAGATTAAAAAAGCTGCTTTTTATTTCTTTCTTTTCTCCCCTTCCCAGGTGGATTTGGATGTGACACTACCCGGAGAAGGTGGAAAAGATCGTCCCTTCAAAGTGTCAATAAAGTTTGTTTCTCGGGTGAGCTGGCACTTGCTGCATGAAGTTTTGACAGGAAGAACCTTGCCTGAGCCTCTGGAACTAGACAAACCTATCAGCACTAACCCTGTTCATGCTGTCGATGTGGTGCTACGACACCTCCCCTCCATGAAGTAGGTTCACTGTCTTCCTGCAGTCTGTCTTTACCTGAAGTATCCCCACTGGGAGACCTTCATCCCCATTTCTTCACAGGTGAAAAGAGAAACTGCTCATTCCCCTTTGCAGCACAGCTGGTGAGCTGAATGGGGAGCTTGTAGCCAGTCGTGTACAAGTGTTTCTGTAGGCAGAGCAGGTGATGTGTGTGTTGGAAAAGATCAGGAAACAGCAGGCATTTATAATAGGCCTTCATTGAAATGCTGAGAGGTTCCAGTGAGCTGTAGCACTGCTGTCCTGGTTCTGCTCAGCTTGAGCCTTGTGCCTTTGAAAAGCATGAGTCTCTTTAATCTATTGATACACTGTCATCAGTGCACACCTCTCATGTCTCAAATACATGGCTGGCACCAGGTACCTGTCCTAACAAAGTCTCATATTTCTTATTTTATCTCAGAGCCCTGAAATTTAGAGAAGGCTAATTTTGCTTGATTTGGTCAATGAAGGTAATTTTTGAAGTTTGTTGGCTTTAGGCAGCACAGTGGCTTTGCTCTGATAGGTTTCACTGTGTGTAGCTGACTTCTAAAAAAAGGTGCCCTGTGGTTTTGTGGAATCCAGTGTTCCTCAGCTTCCCCAGATCTGAAGATGTTAACCTCTGTACTAATGCCTCTGCATTACAAAACAGGAGGTGTGGAGGCTCAGGAGCAGCTGTTTCCTACCTGAGAGAGAAACATCATTTTCTCTAGTTCTTTGTTTCCCCCATAGTTTTTGCTTCTCTTAATGTATCTTATATTCAGAAGTTCCCTATGAAATAGGAAAAATGGTATTTAAGGGTTAGGCCAGTATAGGCTGTTGAACAGACTCTGCTGTGGTGGATTTCACTTTTCTTGAAGCAGAAGATCAGGAAAGGTAAGTTAACTTAGTTCTTGATTCGTTGTAAAAACTGAAAGTGGTTTGTGCATTGCTAAAAATAGTAAATGTTTTTGTCTAAATTTAAAAGCACTGGAATAGGAATAGAAGCATTCAGGGTATTTTGTTTATACTTGCTTCTTGGCACAGACTGCTGGTGCACAAAATGCCAAAAAAATAATAATGCTGTGTGTTATCATCTCTGTTACATGAATTTTATGTTTGGAAAGCAAGAACATAAATGTGTGGCCATTTGTTTCACCAGGTACACCCCTGTGGGCCGCTCCTTCTTCTCAGCTCCAGAAGGCTATGACCACCCCCTGGGAGGGGGCAGGGAGGTCTGGTTTGGCTTCCACCAGTCAGTCCGGCCTGCCATGTGGAAGATGATGCTCAACATCGATGGTGAGTGGAGATTCAGGGCTGAGATTCAGACCACACACATATGGCAAAGGCTACCTAGAAATTCTAGTCTTTTTTTTTCCTTGCATTTGTCATCACGTCAATGTCTGAGCAGAAATTTATCTGCCATATAAAAACCAATATCCCTACATAAGAAGGAATTGCACAGGGCTTGTTTTCCTGCTTAATTTCAGTACTGGTGCATCCTCAAGTGACAGAGGCGTGTTGCCTGAGCTGTGTCTCTGTGCAGCTGTACACAGTGAGTGGTGCTCAGTACTTCCAAGAAAACTCTGTAAAACATACTCCAGACACTTCTGTGAATAGGGCTGATTGGGATGGGCTTTCTTATGCAAAAGCAAAAGCTCTGCAGCACTGTATGAGTCCCAGATGAATGTGTCTGACATCGACTGGTGCCTGTGTCACTCCTGCTCCTGTGAGCACTCCACTCTACTCAGTTGTAAAACCCTCATTGAAAAGTGTCAGTGGTGGAGGTGCAGGTGCTGCCTGAGGTTTTCTCTGATTCACATTCAGTTCTCGCTGTCTTTGAAATGCTTTATAAACCCAAGGTAAATTGTCTTGCTCTACACTGAGCACTCCAAGTCAGGTTGTGTTTAGCATCTGTCTTGGAGCATAATAAAAATTGCAGATGTTCAGCTGCCTTGATGAAAATTTGCAAGTCCACATGTTCTGGTTTACATAAATTGTGGGTGATTCTCGTGTGACTGAAGTCACACGGTTTGTTCTTGTAAAATTGTTTTTCTAACAGCAGCTGTGGTTTAAAAAATGAATATAAAAATCTCAACCTGTCAGTGCTGGTATCTATATGCGAGATACTTAGAGAACTGCAGTTCAGGTAGGAGAAGAGGATGAATTTACACCAACTGATGATGTAACTGTGCTGTTACTTTGTAAGACAAGTTTTTCTCACCAGCATTAGCAAGTGTAGTACTAACTCTTGAGGTAGAAGTTTTTCAGTCCTTCCTGTGAATGAGAAATTTTAAGCCCTTTTAAGTGGAGAGTCACAGAGCTGTTGTTCTGTTTCCTGATTTGAGGCTGTAAAATTGTCTTCAAATCCCATCACTGGAGGTTTCTCAACTGTTTAGTTGTATGAGGTTCTCCATGAAAGTGTTGCTGTGGGAGACAACCCACAAACTGCCAGGGTGGGGAGAGTGAGCATTTGGGGGCACTCAGAAATGTGGAGCACTCTCAGGCATCCGGAGGTGTTGGCTGATGCGTGTGAGGCTGGTAGCTGCTCAAGTGACACATGTCAGAAGAATGTTGGCTTGTATGAGCACAGATGTGTGGCAGGTTTGGTGCATGAGATCTGGAAAACTGATAAATGCTTCTTGAGTATTTCTTTCCTGTTGTTGCCATTTAATGTTTTAAACGTGTGGAACAGTTTGTGTCTGAGCTCTGCCTTGTCCCACCTCACTTTCCTGCCAAAGGTGTTGTTTCAGTTGCTTATAACTTTGTCAAGAAGGTAATTTATGATCTTCTTTGCATGGAATAAGTCAGTTGCCCTGAATTAAAACCAGAATATTGTCCCTTAAAATGACTGTGTCATTAGCATGTGGGGTGGGTAAGAGATTTGAATAGATCAAGGGTTGCACTCCCCACTACACCAACATAATTTGTGCATAGTCAAAATAGTGCTCATGTCTACACCAGATATTATTTCAGTAATTGAGCAGATTGTGTAATTGACAAAATTATATAGTGTGTTGAATTATGTTAGCTTTTAATATTCAAAAGTCTGCGGTAGAGAGGTATTCATCCTGTCTCTGCAGCTTCATAACAGAGGTGAAAGATAATGTCCCTCTGGGGTGTTGCAATCTCTCTAGAAATAAATGTTCTCTGGGGAAAAAACCCTTTCAAACCCCTGAAATTCCAGGTAGTAGCAGGATGACTGTACTGGGACAGATGTGTCACTGCTGGCCTTTTGATATTTTTACTCTTGCAGAACTTGCTGTTCTGTTTCTAAATGTTCCTGAGGTTGACAAGGAATTCTAAGAAATATTGATGTATGAACTGCTTCACAATACCTTTCTGGGGTTTTTTTACACTTTAAATTTTACTCTTTGTAGTTTCTGCCACTGCCTTCTACAAAGCACAACCCGTAATTCAGTTCATGTGTGAAGTCCTTGACATTCATAATATTGATGAACAACCAAGACCTCTGACTGATTCTCATCGGGTAAAATTCACCAAAGAGATAAAGGGTGAGTAGAAATGGATTGGTTTTGTCCCAGGTAACACAGCAAAGGTAATTCTAAGGGAATGGTTTTAACTGGAAGCCTGGTTAACATGCATCAGAAGGGCCTGGAACTGCCAAGAGAATTGTAATTTCCACATGTGTAGCTCTAATCCTGAGAGAAACACAATTCAGCGGAAATGGGAGCTGAAAAACATTCCCAGTGGCTTAGAGGGAAAGAGGGAGCATGTTACTCATTGCCTGGGCAGAGGCAAGTGGCTGGTGCCAACCTCTCCTAACCCAGGGTCCCTGAGGCCACCTGGAATTGTGTGTGGGCTCCTGCTGTTTCAGTGCTCTGGTAAAGTGAACATGGATTTCAAGGCTGACATTGATTCTTTGAAAGGGTGTTGTTACAGTGAATTCTAATAACTGATTGCCTTGTGGAAAAACAAGTACCATTTGCAGCTGAAGGCCAAATTCCATTCCAGAGGAATTGCATAAGCTGCTGGTTTGAGTGGTTTCACTCCATATATGCTACTTGGGTTTTGTATTTTCCCATATCCTTCACTCCAGTGTAATTTGCAGAGAGAAAAGACATGAAGGAGCTCAGCTCTTAAACACTTGATGTAAGATTAGGCTCTACTGAAATACTGGGCAGGTAAAAAGAAAATTTGAACTGTAGTCATAACGGGATGTGCTCACAGAAGAGTCATGACTGAAACAAAGACTAAGAGGAATTATTTTGTACTAGTCCTAACATGCCCCCTTTTACATCTGCCTGTCTCTGTTCTGTAGGGCAGGACACTGAAGATCAAGAAACTGCCTCTGCTTGATCTCAGGTGCCTCAGAGGCTCTGTTACTGTAGTCAGAAAATACTGCAAGTTATCCCTTTGCTGTCAGACTTGTCCTTGCTCCTGTAGAGTCTGAGAGCTCGAGCCAGGACGTGATCATGTACAGCAAAACAAGCCCTGCATTAGAGCTGGCTCTGTGTGAGCAGCCCTGGGGGAGGGCACTGCCTTGGTGTGTCACAGCAGAGTAATGACAGAGCAGGGAATGGACTCCAGATATCCCTGTCCATCAGCCTTGTCTGTGGTCACAGTGCCCCATGGATTCTTTTCTCCATTGTCTCCTAATGCTGTGTTAGGGCAGAGGTGGTTTATTTTTGACCATGCCTTCCTCTGAGTAATACTGATGTTCTTGATGCAATTACTGTTGTCAGGGAACAAGGAGGTACAGTCAGTGCTTCTTTGTGATGTCTGTGTCCCCAGTAAACTAAACAGTCTGGTACCTGGGGACCTGATTTTGGATGGATGTTCAGTCAGTGGTCCACAATCCACACGAACCTCAACAGGATGAGCCATCCCATTACTCTCTCAAAGGCATTTACTACTAGTCTTCACTAGTATTAGACTTTACTACTGGAGGTGAATCCTTGGAGTACCAAGGCTCTGTTTTTAGCTACTTTCTGTCCTGTGGGGCTGGGGAAAGACAGCAGCGTGTGGATGCTGTGCAGCCCTCGTGTGATAAGCTCAGTGCTCCCAGCAGATGTTGAGGCTGCTCTGTGTGAACAGCACAGTGTGTGCACAGTCACAGCAACAGCCCCCAGAGCCTCTTGGAGCTGCCACTGTCATGATTATCGTGGGCAGAGATAAGTCTGGAGAGGCTCTGGTGTGTAGGCTGGGTGCTTTGAGATGGGATGCTCGAAATGCTGAGTTAAACTTGGTCAGTGAAATTAAAGAAAATTACAGGCTGAATGTGGACACAAAGCTGGGGGAAAAGATGATAAAGTAGAAACCTGGTTTTGTCCTTTTAATTTCAATTACATTGGAACTGGGAGTTTGGAGAGATGTACAAGATTGAGAATGAGTACATGAGGATATGGTGAAAACTGCTGTCCGAGTTCAGTTAATGCTTTTTAAATGAAACTGCTAAGTGAAATTCAGAAGACAATGAGCATTAAATATTCTACATCATTATTACTTCTGAGGATAGTAATCAGGATTAGTCAGAACTCAAATTATAATGAAAGTAAAAATGTTTAGGGAATAATAATTTCTTATGTTTGTGCTATTTGATGCTGACCCCAAAGCTGTTATGTTCTGTCATTTGAAACCTTGTGTCTCCTGTATACATGTTACTCCTGTATATCAGTTTTTTGGATGTTTTTATGCAGGTCTAAAGGTAGAAGTGACTCACTGTGGGACAATGAGAAGGAAGTACCGTGTCTGTAACGTGACGAGACGGCCGGCAAGTCATCAAACGTAAGAGGCTTTTTGTCAGAGCATGAAATGTGTGACAGCTCCACACTGAGTAACAGGACCTGATACTTCAGTAATTTGGGGGATGATGTTATTTGGCAACTAATTTTTTACTTAAAATGTCTGTTTTCTCAGCTTTCCTTTACAGCTAGAAAATGGCCAGACTGTGGAGAGGACAGTAGCACAGTATTTCAGAGAGAAATACAACCTCCAGCTGAAATACCCTCACCTTCCTTGTCTGCAAGTGGGACAGGAACAAAAACACACCTACCTGCCTTTAGAAGTAAGAGCCTTACTCTGATAGATCAGCTGGGTTTGGGTGGGTTCTATCAGTTTGCAAAACACTAGGAATCTATGCTCTTTGCAGTACAAGTGTGTTTACAGATTTACATGTTCATCACTCTTTAATTTCACTAAAGACTGCATCTTAAAGTGTAGAAATACAAAAAAGACCAGGCAAACACATTGGGGGTTGTGGTTTATAATGACAGCACAATGTGGTGTGATCTGAGTGCTTCTGGTGTGAATTAATGCCTCTGATTTCCCCTGCAGGTGTGTAACATCGTGGCTGGCCAGAGGTGCATCAAGAAGCTCACAGACAATCAGACCTCGACCATGATAAAAGCAACAGCCAGGTCTGCCCCAGACAGGCAGGAGGAGATCAGCAGATTGGTGAGTGCCCCAATCCCAGCTCTGTGAGATGCTGCTCAGAGTGGCACTGGCCTGGATTACATCCATGCAAAACTTCCTAGTCTTTTCATTCCTCCTCGTCCTTTAACTTTAAAAGATTTTAACTGCTTTTAAAAATAGCATTTATTTTAAATGGCCTGCAACGATAGCATGAGTCCATAGTACAGGCTCTTGCATTATCATCTCTACACTTAATTTACTGTGAGGAAATGCTAAAAAGATGCTTTTGAATGAACAAACTCCAAATCAGTGCTTGAGTAATGAAGGAAACAGAAACCATCTCATCCAATATCTAATGGTAATAATTGTTTTCATTGGGGATAGTGTTGAGCAGTCAAGTCTGAGCCCTTTTCAATGATATTGTTTAACAAGACTTCTGCAGTGTTCCTGTTAGCCTATGGTTTGTTAAATGGGTTATAAACAGATACTTCTGTAACATGGAAAAATCTCTCCTAGGTGAGAAGTGCAAATTATGATGCGGATCCATTTGTCCAAGAGTTCCAGTTCAAAGTGAGGGATGAGATGGCCCATGTGACAGGACGTGTGCTCCCAGCCCCGATGCTGCAGTACGGAGGGCGGGTGAGGCTTTGGCTTTTCCTCTGGTTTCCATTTTGAGGAGTGATTTCCTGTACATTTTGACTCTGCAGGGATCAGACTTTGAATGATAAACTCTTCTTTGTTATCCTCAAACTGCAAATAGCACCAGCTGCTTCTTTTTCAGTCACTTGAGTGTTTGTTGCTTTTGTTTCCCCAGAATCGAACCGTGGCAACACCAAGCCACGGTGTGTGGGACATGCGAGGGAAACAGTTCCACACTGGGGTGGAGATCAAGATGTGGGCCATAGCTTGCTTTGCAACACAGAGACAGTGCAGAGAAGAAATTCTGAAGTAAGGCATGTTGTGGTTCAGGCTTTGGACTGTTCTCTTAATGGAGTGAAATGTGAATGTAGGATTATGTGGGCCTGATTTTCTGAGACTGTAAAGGTTGCAGCCTGCCAGATTGCTGATTTCTCTGGCTTGAGAAAAATCGTTTACCAAGGACAGTTTTCTGTAAATAGTAATATTATTTTCATAGTATCTCGACTCTCATGGTCACTGCTCTTCCAGGTGTTGTTTCTGTTATTTAGCCAATGAAGAGAAGTGTTGTTTTTGCTAACCAGCTACATGGTTCTTCAGCGCAGCATGTTATAAAAGGGCTGCACAAAATGAAAAAAAACCCTTCTGATCTTTGTAACTACTGGAGTCAGAACTCATCATTTTTGTGTCCCTCTGTGAAAAATGGTGGCAGGATTACAATGAGCATTTTACCTGGGTTTAATGTGAGACGTTAGGGTGAGAATCCAGGCTGGTTTGCTTCCGTGCTGGATGCTACAGTCAAAACACTGTACTGGGTGCACTGTGGGGTGTTTGTCCTATGACATCACTGTATGTAGTCCCTTCTGACATCTTGAACAAAGTACTGAAGGTGTCTAGACTATTTTTTAGCCCTTTCTGGCCTATGGTATTTCACAGCTGTACAGCCTTCCCATAACAAACCTTTTTGAAATGCTGCTTTAAAAGCTGATTGGAATCATCCTCCTTTAACGGTTTTGTCCCTTTGTGCTTTGGTTATTGTGTGCTGTTAGTACTGCAAAAATCCAAAAATCTCCTCATCTGCAGGGGTTTCACAGACCAGCTACGCAAGATCTCCAAGGATGCCGGGATGCCAATCCAGGGCCAGCCCTGCTTCTGCAAGTATGCCCAGGGTGCAGACAGCGTGGAGCCCATGTTCAGACACCTCAAGAACACCTATTCAGGGCTTCAGCTCATCATTGTCATCCTGCCAGGGAAGACACCTGTGTATGGTAAGGGCACACCTCTGTCTTTACCTGTTCGGTCAGGTATCATTTGGAGAAATCAGCATATGTTAAAAATTACTCAGAACAATCCTTTAGGGTTTAGAAACCACTGTTTTGTGTCTGAAGATAAACTGGAAGCATATCTGAGTATGCAGATAAGTTAGAAGTTACTGCAGAGTATGTACACTGAAATCATTGTGACTTACCTAAGATCAAAATGCAGCAATAACCTCAAATGGACTCAAGTTATCTCCTTGTGTTTGCTTCCCAGCGGAGGTGAAGCGTGTGGGAGATACTCTGCTGGGAATGGCCACACAGTGTGTGCAGGTCAAGAACGTCATTAAAACATCTCCACAGACCCTCTCAAATCTGTGCCTGAAGATTAACGTTAAACTAGGAGGAATCAACAACATCCTTGTACCTCATCAACGGTAAGGCTCTGGAGATTGCACTGGGTTTTCTCTTAGCAGATGTGGTTACATTTGCTGCTTAGCACCCAAAATTTAAATGTGGCCAAATTTTAAGTTAAAATATTCTTCTGGTAATAGCACGTGGTATTTGAAGTAGAATGAAATCCTTCCAGCACAGGCTCAGAGCGGTGGTTTGCCTGTGCGTTAGGTCTTCAGCCAAGGTTCTTGTCAAATGTTTGATCAGTATCAAAGTTGAAATGAAGAGCAGTTGTGTGAGGAAGAATATTTTAAAGGCAGTGTAAAACCATCCTGCTGCTCAAGTCCTGGAGAACAGTACAATGTGTGTGCTGGTGCTATAGCCCAGTGGAGCCCAGGGGACCCCCAGGCTCACTTAGGGCCTCTGAAGCCCCTGACTGGGGCTCTGCTGAAGCCCTGGGGCTGCTCCCCACCAGAATCATGCCCCAGCTCTGGCAGTGTGTTTGCAGAGCGTTTTGGGCTCTGCTGGAGAGGGTTCCAAGTTCACCTCTTGTGCACAAAGATCCCATTGTTGTGCCTTGGCCCGGGTACCTGATAAGGCTGAGACAGAAACAACCCCCACGGTGAGCAATGACCTTGTGGCAGCTCTTCAGCTATGAGTGTGACTTAGCACTTTTTTCTTTTTGAAGACCTTCTGTGTTCCAGCAGCCAGTGATCTTTTTGGGAGCTGATGTCACTCACCCTCCAGCTGGAGATGGAAAGAAGCCTTCCATTGCTGCTGTAAGTTTTATTAAATTTACATGGTGGTTTTTTTTCCATCTTGGGTAAATGTTAGAATAGTAAATGCAACTCATGGACTATGTGTGAAATATCTTTTGGGGCTTATGCCAGTTCTTCATTCACATTCCCAATGATATTAAAAATCATGTGTTTAAAAGAAAGAACTGCCTGATACTTCAGAATGGTTCCTTACCTCTTTAATTTTTAAATCAAGGTAAAATGGCACTGTTAAATAATATATTTCTGCAGAAATAGTTTCAAGGAAATAACACAGCTTGGTGACATTAGCAAGTAACATTTTTTGCCTTTTTAAAGGAGAAAAGTGTAATTAACGGCCTGGTTTGGCTGAAATGTTTTTGATATTTCTTGCCTTTTATGTTGGTACAGTCCAGGAACTCAAGGTGGTGATTGGAGGCTTGGTCAGTCCTCTCCTACTTCGTCCCCTTGGTATTTTAGTTGTAATTGACTGCAGTTATGGAAGCTGCATCTGTGTTTAAAGTTGCTAAGGGAAGCTGAGGTTTTTCTCAGTGTAAAAGGTGAGAAAATGTCACAGAAAAATGTCTGTCTGGATTATAAAAGTATGCCTTAGTGAGAAGCCAAATTCTGCAGGTGCATTTCAGGATGCTTGGGGGCAAAAGGTGTTAAACCTTTACCACGCACAAGTTCCTGCTGAAGGCGTTACTCTGCTTGTTGTTTAGCACACACCTTGTACTTGCTGCACTTGGCTATTTTGGTTTTAATTGTTTTGGTCTAGATTTGAGCTTGAAGCCTTCCCTGCTGCCCTCTCCCCACAGGTTGTAGGCAGCATGGATGCTCATCCCAGCCGGTACTGTGCCACGGTGAGGGTCCAGCGGCCCCGGCAGGAGATCATCCAGGACCTGGCCTCCATGGTCAGGGAGCTGCTCATCCAGTTCTACAAATCAACACGGTTCAAGCCCACCAGGATCATCTTCTACAGGGACGGGGTCTCTGAGGGACAGTTCCGACAGGTTTGTTCCCTTGTGGCTTTCCTGCAAGATTCTGTTACTCTGTAGTAGCTGCGGGTCTTGTTTTGTGCTGTTTGAGTTGCTTACATTTACACAAAATAATTGAGAGACTTTGAAAGAATTTCTTAATCTTGTTGGGTAAGAAGAGTTGCAGCTGTTTCATTGTCTGGGAAGGAGAAGCTTTCAAACTTTGAAATTTGGGAAATCACATATCTCTTAAGTACTTTCTGAGATTACCAGTTGTATGCCAAAGTTGTACCTACTGTTAACTACACAGAGTTAGAATACAGCAGAAGGAAAACAAATTCCTCTGTTCTTGTGCTTGTAGGTTTTGTATTATGAGCTGCTGGCCATTAGAGAAGCCTGCATCAGTTTGGAGAAGGATTACCAGCCTGGAATAACCTACATTGTGGTGCAGAAGCGACATCATACACGGCTGTTCTGTGCTGACAGAACAGAAAGGGTAATCACTGCCCTCTGAGGAGCTTTTTGGGAAAGCTTCCTGTCAAGATTTTAGGCTGCTGGAGAAAATATTAGCGTGGGCTTCTGCCCATCTGGTTGAATGTGCATGCAGGGAAGTGTTGATTTGATAAAATGGGGCCCGAAATTAAAAAATCATTGACCTTAAGTATGTTAAAAACCCCCACAACATCACATTGGGGCTGAAGTCCATGTGACTACTCAGGACCAATCTCCAGCAGTTTTAATAGAAGAAAGTACAAAATGGTGGAACCTTTTTTCTGAGTTAGTCAATCCAAACTGAGGCTGACAATTCTAAATACAAATGTCTGTTCAGCTCTTCAGTCTGAGGCAGAAAGTTCTGATGTGCTGGAGGTGCAGTGTTGTGTAAGGTGCTGGAGAGCCATCCAGTGTCCTTGTCAAACCTCCAAGGCTGATGTAGTGGCACATTCCAAACGGTTCTGTGGCACTTCATGTGCCGAAACCTTGCCAGTGGGGAATAGAAACTTGTATTTTTCATTCCACTCGAGCTGCATAAACAGCTGAGGCTGCACTTACCAAACCTTTTCTCTAGGTTGGACGAAGTGGCAATATTCCAGCTGGGACAACTGTAGATACAGACATTACACACCCCTACGAGTTTGATTTTTACCTCTGTAGCCATGCTGGAATACAGGTATGGTTGCTTTGTGTAAGTAAAGGTGAATTTAGAACATGTTGTTTTTCTCCTTTTTGTGATATCTGCTTACAAACAGTTATTTAGCAGAGAAATGTTCTTTTGGCTCTGTTTAATCTGAGATAAAACATTATTGTTGGACTTAGAGAATTATTTGCTTAAGAGGTGGTCTCTGCTGCACATTTAAATTTGCACTGATGGTTAGTGGTGCTTTTTAAAGTTTGATTTTTAACGAGGTCACTTTATTTTGTAATATTCTGAAAAAATATTTCAACTTCTATTAAGCTATTGCTTTAAATGTAAAAAAAATACTCTTTAAATTTTTATCATGTGAGTCTGACTGCATTGTCATCAGTTTTGCTTAGGTTGGCTGGGCATGGCTTCTTTTCCAGTTTTGAATAATTTCAATGGGTTTTTTGTAAACCTTTACACTGTGAGCAAGCTGGGTTTTGGGCCCTTGAAAAAAATAGTATATCAAAGTTGAAGCAGAAATGATGGGTGTAGTTGCAGCTCATTGTGCTTAATATAGCAAGGCATAAAGAACTTCAACTAAATTGATACTTCAGATATATTTGCTTTAAAAGGAGAGACTTATAGCTTGGCTAAAGCACAACTATTTACCCAATTTGGGTGCACTGTAAGATTTAATTTGAGTTTCTAGTGTTTATAACTTGTTAGGGTGCTCAGGAACTGGAAGGATGTAAAAGCACTGCTTATTTTTCTGTGAGAAAGTTTAATTGAAGGTAGGTAAAAGGTGCTGTCATTTTGGTTTAGTCATGTTGGGAGCAGATGTTGATCACTTTAAGAAGGGGTTTTATCCAAGCAAGAACACTTAGAGCAATATAATCATGTGTGTGTTAGACTTAATCATCTTTAAATACATTTAGGCCTGACATAAAACTGAACTCGTGTGGCTGCTGTTACATAGCAGTTCACACTAGATAGCCTGGCCCTTTGTGAACACCAAAACCTGACTTGTTCATGGAAACCCAGAGAAGTGACCCTCCATCCCCATCCCTGCAGGGAACCAGCCGTCCCTCCCACTACCACGTCCTGTGGGATGACAACTGCTTCACAGCAGACGAGCTGCAGCTGCTGACCTACCAGCTGTGCCACACCTACGTGCGCTGCACCCGCTCCGTCTCCATCCCCGCCCCAGCCTACTACGCTCACCTGGTGGCATTCAGAGCACGCTACCACCTCGTGGACAAGGAACACGACAGGTAAATCACAGGCTGTGTGCTCAGGGGTTAGTCCTCACTGCTCTCCAGTGTCCTTGTCAAACCTCCAAGGCTGATGTAGTGGCACATTCCAAACGGTTCTGTGGCACTTCATGTGCCGAAACCTTGCCAGTGGGGAATAGAAACTTGTATTTTTCATTCCACTCGAGCTGCATAAACAGCTGAGGCTGCACTTACCAAACCTTTTCTCTAGGTTGGACGAAGTGGCAATATTCCAGCTGGGACAACTGTAGATACAGACATTACACACCCCTACGAGTTTGATTTTTACCTCTGTAGCCATGCTGGAAGGCCTAAAGCCACCTGACGGCAGGTGATTCCTGCTGGTATCGTGCTTAGGTTTTGTTGTCTCTAGGACTGATGTTAAGATCATCACTCCTGGCAGCTGCTGCTCTACATCAGATCAGAGTGGGTTGGTGGATTCTACTGAATAACACTCAGATTTAAAAAATTCAGTTACTGAAGTATTTTGTTACGGCTTTGACATGGTCTGAGGGAATCAAACCACAGGTTTAATTTTTTTGCTTTAGGATCAGAGTAGTCATGAATGAACCAAATGTTAAGTGCTTCCACTTATCTAGCTCTGTACGTCAGAAATATCTTCTAACCTTCAAGTCATCAATGTATTTATAAAAGGCTTATTTTTAGATGAACAAGCTGAGCAGCCATGGCGAAGAGATTTGTCAAAAGCCTCAAGGTTGCTGGGTGAATACGAGAATTGATGTTTCTCAGTGTCCAGTTATGTCACTGGTGCTGTGTTGGTGAAGGGTCTGGAGAGTCAGTCCTATGGGTAGCAGCTTGGGGCAGGCGGGGGATCAGCCTGGAGAAGTGGGTGGATCAGCCTGGAGTGGGACCTTCTCAATCTCTACAACTCCCTGACAGGAGCAGCCAGGGCAAGTTGGGTTTCCAGGGAATAAGGGACAAGTCAAGGGGATCCAGCCTCATGCTGTGCCAGGGGAGGGTCGGGTTGGACATCAGGAGGAATTTCTCCATGGAAAGGGTGGCCAGGCATTGGAAGGGGCTGCCCAGGGGAGGTGGTGGAGTCCCCATCCTTGCAGGTGTTCAAGAACAACTGGCACTCAGTGCTCCGGGCTGGGGGACGAGGTTGGGATCTGTTACAGGTTGGACTCGATCTTAGAGATCATTTCCAACCTCAATGATTCTGTCAAAGAAGATGCAAAAACAGCTTTTTGATCGGAATTAATACAATTTACAGCCCTGCCTGTCTCTCCCTCGTTCCCTGCAGTGCTGAAGGGAGCCACGTGTCAGGACAGAGCAACGGGCGAGACCCGCAGGCGCTGGCAAAGGCCGTACAGATTCACCAAGACACCTTACGCACGATGTACTTCGCTTAAGTCAATGACCCGGGAGACACTCACGGAGAGGAGAACTGAGAACTTAAGCCACATACAATGTATGTTTCCAGGGGGTTGGTTTAGGGGCTGTGCCTCCCCATCGTGCTGGAGCTGACGCTGTGCAGGGGCGAGAGGCTCACCCTTAAATTGACACGAGGAAGATTGTTTACTTCATCCAGGAACACAGCACTATTATGCAATATGAAACCAGCCAACTGCTTTTTTGGGGCGGGCTCCCGTGGGAAGCACCGCCGACATTTTTTTTTTTAATTATTATTTCTCGTAGTTTAACCCTCTTCTGCCTTTACCTCAAGTTGCTCGGCAGCACAACTATTGTTGCAAAAAAAAAAAAAGTAATAATAAACTAAAATCTAGTGTGTAATTTAAAACAAAAAAACAAACCACCTTTTAGGAGCAATCACAGTGATTGTTTGGAGAAGGGAAGTGTGCAAAAAAGAAAATAAGTTTTTAACCCCCCGTGCATTGAGGAATCTCTCAGTATTGCCATCGAGCATTTGAATGTGAACATATCCAAGTGCATTGGAATGTACAGCGCTAGCTAGGAAACAGTGAGGGGGGAGAGATGTTTTGCACACTAATCCAATAATTTGAACCTAATTTAGCCAATGGCTGCCTTTGTGTCTTTTCTCACAGCTTTGGAGTTCTCAGCTCCAAGAGTTCCCTTTCAAAAGCAATCCAAGAAGCTCATGGTTCATGTGCAGGCAGTAGTGACCCAACTCTTCTTGCTCCCTGGGGGAATTTACTAAAGCTGCTGTTTTACCTAGTCCAAAAGTTTCAATTTTTTCCTATCTGGCAAGTCAAATCTGTTGAAGCTTCACGTGAGATCTGATGTCCCAGGTTTTCTGGGATGACATACAGTAACCACCAGAACTGAAACTTTAGAGCTAAGGTCTTTTTGGAAAAAAAAAGAAACCTGCTACTTTACTTGCTGCCTCTCACACCTTAATGTGATTCATATGTATGTGTGTTTGAAGTTTAGCTTCCTTTTGTTTCTTTTATATTTATTAGAGTAATAATAATGCTTTAATTTAATTATTACAGAACATATGGTCAACATCAACTTTTATTTTTTAGAAATGTAATCATGTTTATTTTTAAAAAAAGAAACTGACAACTTGTTTTGCTATCTTTTAGTGCAATAAGCATTCTAAAGAAAAACTGTGTCCATTGAGCTGTACTGAAGCAGTGTCTGTACCACGGACCGTGGCGAATGGACACCTCCAGGATTTTAAAAGGACAAAGTAAAAGCCTTAATTTTGAAAGGAAAGTTTTATAGTCAGAAGGAATCTTGAATTTTCCTTTTTTAAATCAAAAAAAATACAAAAAATGCTTCTAGACTTCTGCAAGCTTTACTTGTCGCTGCAGTCTTTTGATTTAACAAAGGAATTGGCCTTATTTTTGGCTTTGAAATGTGGAGCATATTTGAATTAAATGGACAGGGTTTTGTATTAAGATCTCAGTTTTTACATGCTTAGTTAAACCTATTTGACATCAGTAAAATGTCTGGAATTAATAAAAGTTTTTAGGCTTTTTTCCTCTTTGATAGTGACTTTCCTTTTAAAATTAAGTTATTGGTAACTTCATTTCACTTTGCAAATAAAGAGGGCTGGGATAGTTCTAACATGTTAAATCACCGAAATGTGAAACAAACCAATGGGACTCTTTCATTCCACTTTAAAACCAATGTTTAAGATGTCAGAGACGAGCGTTTATTCAACGAGGGGACTGGGGAGTTTTGCACTTTGTAAACTCGTGAACTGCATTTTTGACTGTTTTTATTTGCACTGGTTCATAGTATATTTACTGCAGCTGTTTGTATGGGCATTGCTGTGATCCCAGCCCTCCCGACCTCCACCTGCTCTCACATGAAAACCTGGTTGGTCTAGGTAGCTTCTCTCCTCGTTCTCACCAAATCCGCTGTTTGCCAATATACTGTATTTTGAGCCTAAAATCTGAGCCCATTTTGCTTCACCAGGCATGACCCCCCCTTTTTTTCTGCCAGAAAAACCAAGTACTGTATTTTGTGCGTTTTGTATATTGTATGGAAATGTCCGTAGTGCTGTTCACAACACTGTCTGCAAGAGCTTTACTAACAGCTGGTGTAGATAACCTATTTTATTTCTCAAAATCAAGGAAAATAATGTAAAAGACTAACTTGGCAAAGCTAAAATTGCACTGGAAACAGTGGTGGGGGAGTGGGCATGGCTGGGGGTGCTCGGAGGGGAGCTGGGGGGCTCAGCAGGCCCCGAGGGCTTGGGGACCCCTGGAGCCAGGGGGTCCCAGCTTGGGGTGCCCTGTCCCTGTGAGTGCCTTTGGACACACCTGGTGCAGGGAGGGGGGGGTGAGACCGAGTCCTTTGAGCAAGGTGATTTCTCAGATGGTTTTTTTTTTCCCAGTCTGTGACCTGACACTTTTCTCCTAAAGCTCTCTAAGTAGCAGTGCCGTTTGTAAAAGGTTCAGCTTAAGCTTTATACAGAAATTTCTTTTGAAACCGAGAACTTTTTTTTTTTTTTAAAGAAACTATTTTACAAGGAGTTCTTGTGGACTTCTGGCATTTAGCTGAAAAATCCTTTTTACAAAGCCTTTTAACTCTCCTTTCAAAGCTGCTTCTCATCCTGCCCACGCTCGGCGACTCGAATTTGAGAAGCTTTTTTGCTCACTACTTTCACCAAAAACTAAAGGAACTTCATTGGCAAAGTGACTTCAGTTGTCAAGGTAACGTTGTACCTGGTTTTCATGTGAAGAGTATTTGGAAGTTTTAATCTCTCTTCTTGGTTTTGCAAATATCTACGTCAAGTGCCGATACTTCTTTGTATTACGATATCAAGTTACTGACGTTGTGAGGGCCACACATTTATGATGCTGTAGCTGCTATATTTATTTAAATGGAGATGGACAATTACTGCACTAAGGAATGAGGAGAAAAGCAAGGAATCAAGGTTAGTTAGATATCTTGGGTTTTTTTTTTCAAAAGAGAATTAATGGTGTGAAATATCAAGTGTAACAAAGGGTGCTGTCATTTTAACTGAGATTAAATAGCCAGATATTCTTCTTTTGTTTAAAAACATATATATTTTGATGTTTGCAGTTTGGGGGTGGGGGGTCGGGATAAATGGTACCTCATCTGTGGTGGCAGTTTCCAGTATATTTTCAGAGTATATGGATTTCTTTTATTTTTGTACCTGCTCTCCTTGAAAAAAGACAAAAAAAAAAAATCTCAAATTTTATGTGCTGTTTGAGGAAATCTTGAGTGGCACAGCAGATCCCCCTCTCCTGCTGGGAGCTGGCTGTGGATAGTCCAAAGAGGGACACGGGCACAGGCTGATGGCTCTTCTTGCTTTGCAGACCCTGGCCTCGGGTTTCTGCCTGTGGAGAGGAGCAGTTCCCATCTCCCAGACACTGCACCGAGACCTCACTTGTGCTGAACAAGTGCCACTAAAGTGCTCCCGTGGTGGGGGCAGCCCCAGGGTATCCTCACCCAGCCAGCCCTGCCCAAACCTCCCACCTGGCCACTGCTAGATCCAGAGCTGGAGAGAATCGTAGAATGTTTGTGGTTTGAGGCGTTAAAACTCGCGACATTTTGCCAACAGGAGGAGTGACTCCACTGTAAGTCGCCTTTTTTCCCTTTCTAGGGACTTGAGCCGTGGCCATTTGACTCAGGATCGCTGTGTCACTGTTCTGTGTGTCATCTGGTTACACGTGTCCAAAAGTTATTTTTATAGGATTCATTCCGGTGTTCTTTTGGGAGTTTGGCCACAGAAATGGTTTTCAGGAGTAAAATGGGTTTCTGGATGTTGTCAGTCAAATTGTTTCAAGATGCTCTTGGTCCTAAATGATTTTCACTTCTTCATGTAGAAATACTTGTCCTATAAAATGCTCAACATGAGATACCACGTAGTCTGCTGTAAAAATTCCTGCTACAAGTACTGGTTTTCTACTAGTCTTAAAGTTCACTCTGGTGAAATTCCAAGCTCAAGCTTGAGGCCTTTTTTTTCTTTTTTTTTTTTCCCTTTTCTTACACCTTCTTCATATCTTGTCCACTTTTGGTATTTTCTCTGTTTCGTGAACTGAGGGTTTAGTACTCAAAGCACTTTTATAACCAAGGAATCAAAAGCTCAGATGATGTACGTTGGACCTGTAAATTCAGTTTTCAAGGGTAGTTGTTTCTAAATGGTCTCTGGTCAGGCCAGGCAGATGCTCTGACCCTTTCAGTGCTGTGGAGTTTCATGGCTGCTACTGGCAGGTTGATTGGATCTAGTGAAAAATTCCATAGGGGTGTCAAAGGGAAAGATTTGTCTGTCTTTTCTACCCAAAGATGGTACTTTAGGTTGATGCTGTGTGTTCAGAATATCATTTTTGGTTTGGCACATGTTGAAATCAAACTTTACTTAGCCAATTCACTCCTCGTTTTTGTAAAATATCATGGTTAGAGCTTGAGCTCGTTGATGCTTTCTGCTGGTAGAAGATTTTGTACTTTGAGTAGTTGAGGTTATGAGCAAGATGGATACAGGATCCTACATCTTACCTCCCAAGCAGAATCTTTAAAATCCTGATCTCCGTGACACTAAAACCCAAATTGTTGTCCCCTGAGTAGACAAAGGTGCATATGGAGGGGAAGGAATTGTAAGGGAGAGGCGTGCGAGGGAAAATATCAAAGCATTGGTTTGGCAGGAATGAGGGTGTTGGGGAGACTCCATCCACTTTCCATCCCACGTGCCCTGGCCTTTCACATCCTGTCTGAGGTACCCCCTCACCTGACACGGGTTGTTACCGTAGGGTCCTTTTGAAACAAAGCAGTTCCACTGTTTAAAACTTGGAATGACTTTTATTTTTTTTTTAAGCGAGACAGTCCTCAGAAAGTGCCTTTTTAGAAGATGGTGCTGTAGATTTTTATTTTCCAGTTGTACGTGGCTGCAAATTTAAGATAAATTATTGAAAATGCCAAGTGTTTGATGGTATCTTTTAGGTACTTTCAAACATCAGCTTCTCTGAGTCAGGACCAAGAATAACTAGGAAGGTGTTTTCCTTTGGAGGGAGAGGCATTGAGGAGCGATCACCAAATTCAGCTGGTAGGCTGGGGTTAGGTTGGGTTTGGTCAATGTGATTTACCTCTTCATACTGAGGGGGCTGGGGGTTCGGAGACTGGGAGAAGCCATGGGGACCTGATTGGTGCTGAAAGGAACTCAAAGCTCCTGAAGGATGTCTTCTCTTAGACATTTGGGAATGTCTTCACATTCCCAAAGATGGAGACAAACTGAAGGGTGTCTTAGGAGGATGTCTGAAGGATGGCCTGGGAGATGGTTGGTCCTCACATGGCTCGTGTGTGTTCTGGATGGATCAGTGGGAATTCTGATTGCCAGCTGGGAGCTGGATGGGAGCAGCTTGGTGGCTGGGTGATGCCACGGAGGGGCTGGGTCCATGGTGAGTTTGGTGAGCGTTCCTGCAGTCAGGAAAAGCTGTAGACTAGACTATTAAACACTGCACCTCAGTAACCTTGTAATGCTGCATAAAGTAATAATAATAGCAAAGTTGTGCTTTGATGACACTGTAATGTGCTTGCACATGCCTGCAAAAAACACTTCCCTTTCCTTTGGTATCGGTCTGAGTAGCAGTTATGGGACTTGTCTTTTATGATGAGCCTTGTCCTTTGTTGTGGTGTTTCTGTATATTTATTGGTGGTCTGTGTGCAGCTCATAGGTCTGTGTGTTTGCTCTGTGTGTTGCTTTTAACACTTATTTTTAGGCAGGAGAAGTTTCTGAATGTTTTGGCTTTCTTCTCCAAAGAAAGTTGGCTTAACCAGTCGTGTTTGAGAGGAGACAATTAACCCGCTCGCCACAGACAAGTGCTTCATTGGTACCTTGTTTCTCTACAACTAAAATGATTTTGTGCATTTTATTACTGTTTATAGTGTTGGGCATTCAAGATGTGAAATAACTTGATGTCAGGATATTTTTGAATATCAGGAGCTTAACCACAGAACTCACTGAGTAATTCCAAGTGGTCTCTTTGCAGGAATCTGTTCACGTCCAGACTTTTTCTAGGAGTAAGCAGAGCTTCTGGACATCATCAACAAAATACGTGGGGTTCAGAGTCCCAGCATTGGGCAGTGCCCTTGCTGAGTTGCCCACACCTCGTTGTTGAGGGGATGCTGCAGCTCCCCAGGCACAAGTTGACTCTCTTTGCTCTGTAATTTCTTCTGATTCAATTCTGAGGCATGATTCAATGTCTCTTGTAGCTTGTACCAACTTTCTTGTCTTACTACAGTGCCCGATGCCACTGTGTTGGTATTTAAGCTTGCCATGATGTTCAATTATTTTATATTTCCAGTTTCTCAATGTTACTAGGCTGGGGTTTAGAAGGCATTTTTCACTCTAAATTCTGAGCCAAAACTGTGTCTCCTGACCCTTTTAGCAGTAGCTGTTTCTATCTTTTAGACTAAAAAGGGCCAAAAATCTTGCACCATCAGCTTGTTTGCAGCAATACTCTCCATCTCCTCCCCTGCCTGTCAGCCAACTGCTTTGTTTCTCTCTACATTTAGCTCATACTGAACTTGTTGAGATTTAGAAGTTGCTGCTGCTTCTTTCTATCAAAAGGAATGAACTTGCATCTGATGAAGCAGTTTTCTGTTGGACACAAATCTCTTGCCTTGGTGTCCATGAGCTGCCACATGCAAGGTTTAATTCCAGTAGAAATGTTTCTGTTGCTGTTGTTGGAGGGTGCATGGTGGTTTAAAGTATCCAAATTAAATGAGAGCTAGCAAACCACTGAAAAAATACATTCTTAAAATACTTTAAATTAAAAAAAAAAAAAAAAACAAAAAAAAAGCCAAACAGCCTTGCAAAACATGACAAGGAGAAAGCTGCAGGGTGGACAGGGAAGACCTCCTCAAGGAGATGGAGAACCTGTGGGATGTTGGGATCCTGTGGCTGTTGGGACAGCTCTACAAGGGAAAAAAAAAGGTGGAAGAGGCAGAAAGGGCAGACTCAAAGTAACAGAGCGCAGCAGGAGTTATTAAAACTCCTTTAAAAATTATCAAGTAGGAAAATCAAAACAGATTTTGCTCTGCTCACCAAGAAGGACCCAAACTAAGACAATCTACATTTCTCTCTTGATTTTTCCCTTGATTAATTTTTTATTCTTCAAAGGGGAAGAACAAGACAAGGGCTGCATGAAAAACAAATGAAGGTGGTGCTGACAGAAATACAAAGTAAACACTGACCTTTCCAAAACTGGGTGAATAAATTAACTCATGGTTAGTACATGAAAGCAGCAAGCAGGATGCTAATGAAGATGCAGCAGAGCCTCCTCTGCCTGCTGTAGCAAATGAAAAAGCAAAACCTGACAGCTGCTGTTTTCTTTCCGTAACTTTCAGTACTTGAAAAGGCCTGTAAGAATAATGGGGGTGAACTTCTAGGAGGGCCTGTTGCCACAGGATACGGGGTGATGATTTTAAACTGAGGGAGGTTGGTTTGAATTAGATTTAAGAAGTTTTAGAATGTGTGTAATGAAACACTGGTTGTCCAGAAAAGCTGTAGCTGCCTCATCTCTGGAAACATCCAAGGTGTCAGGTTGGACAGGGTTTGGAGCAGCCTGGTCTAGAGGTCCCAGGTCACAGCAGGGGGTTTTGTCTGGATGAGCTTTAAAAGATCCCTTCCAACCTAGACTACTCTGTTATTCTGTGACTGCTAATTCCAAAACTAATATATGAGGGAAAAAGCATGTTCCTGTATATTTTTAGGGGTGCCTGTTCTTCTCCAGGACCATGCTGCAAGCAGGTGGCAGTGCCTGTGACAGCTGCCCCCTGAAATCAAACTGTGGTTTTATCCAAACTTTGGAATCCCTTACTTGGGTGAAACTTCCAGCTTCCAGTGGATCTGGTGGTTCAGACAGCACCCACCCAAGGGGTTTTGTGAGCAATATGTGGCCCTTGTGTACAACACAGATGTCCTGAGACATTCCTGGCTGCCTGGAGGTGTTCCTGGCTCCCAGGAGCTGCAGCAGGCAGGTGTAGGGGTTATTTTGCTGTAGCACTGCACTTGCCCTGCTCTTACTCAGCTCTTACCCACCTCCCCATTCCCTGACCAGTGTCTGTCTCTCCACTGCCTGTATGGAATTGGCCATGTTGAGGATGCTGTGGCTGCATGGAGCACAGATCAGCTGTGGATGTGAGGCTGGGATGGTGACAAAGGACTAGGTAGGAGGTGGGATCAGCTCACACCTTTCAGGGACATTGATGGGGACATCAGACATGAGCTTGGGTATCCTGAACTGTTTGTGTTGGACTTGAACTCACTGAGAGCAAGTATGTGCCTTTTTCTGACCAAGAACAGAGCTGCATTGGTAGGATGGTTAGTGTTTTTCTTGAACTGTTTTAAGGCTCAAAGTCCTTGGTCAGAGTTGGTTTTGTGTTGAATTACTTAATCAAAGCGAGCCCTGAATTATTTGTGAATTAGAACTACCCAGAGAGGAGAAGCTTTTAAAATAAGTGGTTTCTGGAGAGCAATGTCATCAAATCTACTTCCTGGTAGACTTGCAATTTTTTAAAATAAAATTTAACCTTGATATGTTTATCTAATGAGAATAATTAATTCTGCCTTTATTTGAATGTTGCCTGTCCAGTGATGTCCTCGCTCTTTACTGTGCTCCTGCAGCTTTCCATACACTCCATTGCCTCTCCCCTCTCCACCCATTTGGAGGTTGCAGGGACATGGGGAATGTTGTCCAGTGAATGTCAGGGAGCAGTGCAAAGCTCTGACTCAGTGGGAATGTGAGAATTAAATGAGTTCAAAAAAGCAGTTTGCCAGCAGCGGGGGGTGGCGATGTCTGAGAACAGAATCGTGTGGTCACTTGGGTGTGGAAAGAGGAACAATCCCCCACCCTCTGCCACCAGGTCCCTGCTGTAGGCACTGCACTGTGCACAAGTAGGCACCTGTGTGCTTAGATGCCAGTTTAGGCTTTAAGCTGCTAGGAAAAATGGATTTTCAGACCAAAATGGAAGAGGTTTTCTAAGAGGTTCTGTTTGAAGCTGTTTTGAAACGTTGGCAAGTTGTCCAGCCAGGAGCTCTGGAAGCAGCTGGCTCTGAAGCAGGTTCTTCCCTTTCTGACCTGGGGCAAACGATTCTGCCTCATTTCTCATCTAGGAAATGCTTGTGATGGTTCATGTCAGCTTCTGAGAGTGAGTCACTGGGTGATCTGAGGGAGAGCCGTGTCGTGACAGTGGTAACCTCGTGATACAAACCTGTGCACTTCTTGCACATTTACATCTCCCAGTGAATCCAGTTTGGAGCCCAGCCCTGCTGGGAGCCAGAGCTCTTCCCTCCCATCCCATCCAAGCTCTGCCCGAGGCTGAAGCCCCTTGGGGTCAGTCCCGTGTTTGCCATCCTGCTTTTATTTAAACTAACCCATTTGTTGTAAAACAGATGCTCAGAGGGCAAGTTTATTTAGATAAAAGGGTTTTTTTTCATTGCTGAGAATTACACAGGTCTTTCAAATGCATTTGGCAGTTGGAAAACTAATGCTATAACACTATCTATCAACACAAAAATAATGGCTGTATGTTGAGTTTAGGGCCATGCTTGCCCATAAATCCTAAATCCACAACCCATTTCAGTACAGGTGTGCAAAAGTTAGCTTTTAAAATAGCTACTAATAAACTTTCGTTTTGCTTACACTTGCAAATCTCTTAAATATCTTCAAAACCAGTTTCTTTGATAGAAAATACATGTCTTGGTAGGTAGTGTCCACTCAGATGTAATAGCAAAGTGATGCCCACTGGAGCAATGCTTAATTTAAAGTACTTTTGGAAGTTTTGGAACTTGGTGGTGTTCCAGCAGAGTGAAAACTTGAGTATTGCTCCTGAAATAGGATAATTGAACACCAACAAAACTTGGTGAGAGGAAGAGTGCCAGAGATGGAGTTTGGCTTCTGGCAACTTTGCAGTGCTGAATGGCTTCTTCTGGGTATTCACTTTTGTGCATCACTTCTCTCCTGTGGCTGTAGTGTTTACTTTGTTTTGAACTTGATTTCTGTTTTTCAGTGAAATCTTCTCATTTTTGCAGTTTTCAGTGTTGAATCTCACCTAGAGACAACTACTTGTTGTTTTCCTGTAGAAAAACCTGCTTCTAGCTCGTTGTGTTTGGTGTCTGTTTGCAGGCAGATGTGAAAAGTGAGCTGCAGCACAGCAGTGGGGCAGGCAGAGCAAGTTTTGGGTCAGAAATGTTGGTTTTACAGGCACTGGTGTAAAGATCAGCATTCCAGGGGAGCAGTGACACTTGGGGCTCACAGGGTAGGGACTCTCCCACCTGTTGTTCTTGTCTCTTCCCTTGGTATAAGCAGTTCAGCTCCCCAGGTAGCCTCATGGTGGATAAACAGTGCTTGGTGGGGAAAAGCTGGGCAGTTCACCTGGCTGGAGGTGTGTGATCATGGACATTGTCAGCAGATGTTACTTCAGAGCTTTCACAGTAATTGGTAGCACTTGGTTATGAGCCAATATTAAAGGATTTTTAGAAGGAGGTGGCTCAGGTGGCAACGTGTGTGCCATAAACACCACTGGCCAGTGAGCTGTGTTAGTGACTGCTGGAAGCAATGTCACACAGAAATTTTGTGTATTTAATGCCATGTGTTTAAATTGTTCAAGAAAAAGTCGTGCTGTTTGGGGTTCTTTTTCTGAATAAAATTCTAATAAACCAGTCCAGTGGATTGATTCCCCACCCATGTGTCTGCTCTTTCTCATATGCTGGTAACTGCTCCCCTGTTTTGCTCTCCCGTTGCTTTGGCAGGAGCGTGAATGTGTTCCCACCGTGAAGGGTCCTGGGGGGCTTTCGAAGCAAAAGGGAAATGTTTCAAGAGTAAAGTAGAGCTGTGACTTGAGACGTTGCACAAATAGATTGTAGATGGATGGCAAACAAACTGGTAAAAGCCTTTATTTTTACTTAACCATCTTGACCATGTGTGCCTCTTTGTACCGTGGGCTGCAGCCGTGCGGGGTGGGACGGAACGTGTCGGTGTTTGAGATGTACTTGCTAAGCAGAAGCCGTGTCCTCTGCCCCTTCTCCCTTTCTGGACAAATTGTTCTTGCCAAAATTTTCTACCTGTTGCAAGAGTTGCTTTCCTTCCAGCACAGTAAAATGTCGACTTCTTTCACTGTTCCTTCCCTCTCGTAGGCATCTGTAACCTCTGTACGACTGTGTATAGGACACAGCAGTCATCGATCTCTGCTGGCTATAGATACCATCAACTTGAGTGTATTGTAAACGAACTGTATTCATTTGAAAAATAAAATTTTTTTGAAATGCACAGGTCTGAGACTTTATTTATATTTCCATCATTTTGATTTATTCCCAAAGCAAGGAACAGATGGAGGTGTTGGACTGGGTGGGTGGATGGGGAGGGAGGCACCAGGCACATCCAGGGACAGAAAATCATTTTCTTTTGGTCTTTTTTGTATTTTAATACCGTTTTAACTAAATTTTTTAAAAAATTAAAAGGCAAGAGCTTGTCGCAGTGCCCACAGCTGTCTTGGGGTAGGATCGCTGCTGGGGAAATGGGAAAGGGTTCTGCAAGTGGACACCCCCGGCTTCCTCCTGCTTTCTGGGTAGTTTCGTAGGATTTTTTAAAAACAATATTATTTGTCACTGATTTGGGCGCTGCTTTGCTGCGGTTTGCGGTGTCCCTGTCACCGACACCCGCCCGGCAACGGCCCCGCGCGAGCCCGGGGCGAGAGCGGGGAACGGCGGGGGGACAGCGGGGACCGGCCGGGAACGGCGAGAAGAAAGGGGGACGGGGAGATCGACCGGGAAAGGTGAGACTAGGTCCGCTGGGAACGGTGAGGGGAGGCGGGGAATCGGCCGGTACCGGGGAGGGGAGAGCGGCGCCGGCCTGGCCCGGCCCTGAGGCGGGACGGGAGCGCGGAGTCAGTGCGCTCTTACCAGGCCCCTTCCGAGCTGCCGGCTGAGCCCTTTCCCGCTTTCCCCGCCACCTCTGGTCGGGCCCCTGTGCCCCGCGGCCCTTTGTGCCCTCCCTCCGGGCTTCCTTCCCTTCAGGAATTCCTGGGCTGCACATCCCGGTCAGCCCTCGGTGGCTGTCCTCGAGGAGCTCCGGCCCAGCGCCCTGTGCCCGCGGGGCTGGGGCAGACACGGGATATCCCGCGGCCGAGGGATGCTGTCCCAGAACTGCCCCTCACCGTGGGCATGGGCACCTGCAGCCCCCTCGGGAGCTGCTCGGACCTTCTTGCCGTTTCTGCCCGTTGTGCACGGTGTGCTGGGTAAAAAAGAAACCGAAGCACTTTGTTGTTTCTTCAAAGCCTTGGAGTCCCCTGGGGTCACAGCCTGGGCTCAGCCTTCAGCGGTAGCACAACGGAATCAGTCAGGTCCTCGGCTGGTTTTTGTCCAAGCTCAGTAAATACCATATGGAAGCTGGCGCTGTGAGGAGCTCCTTTGTCCCTGCAAACAGTTCCATTCCTAGGGAAGGACAGGTGGGACAGGTGCACAGGGTTTTTCCCCCTGGTCTAGGGCAGAGGATGGTTCCCATCACCTGCCCTTGTGCTCCCCTATTTTAAGGGCATGTGTCTGCATTAAGCCAGGTGCCAGGTTGCAGCTTGCTGCTGCTTTTCTCCTGAAGATCTCTGTAGTTTTTGGCTGCAGCTCCATTTCAGGTGTATTTCCATGAATAAACACATAAATCTTCCGCTCCCTTTCAGTCACCTGTTGAACGAGATGGCCTCGCTGAGTGTAAAGCCGGGCCAGCGCTTCACCTTGCCGGACTGGCAGAACAACTCCCTCCTCATCTCAGCCGACGCCGAACAGCAGCGCTTTAATTCCCATCATATCCGGCAGCAAGGACGAGCTCTCCGCAATGAAACCAGCAACCAGGTGAGCCCTCTGGCACAGGGCTGCTCACAGGTTTGTCAGGATAGAGAGGTGAGGAGCTGGGGAGGGTGTCTAGATTTGGGTGTATGGATGAGGGAATAAAGGGCTTTACGTGTACAGAATATGCTAAATATGGACATTTACTCCCTGTAAACCCACCTGCAATGATGTGTCTGTACTGTCACGAAATTCCCGAGTGTATTTCTCACATTCGCCGCCACTCATGTTGTTCTCTGTGCTCTCCATTTGTGTAAATGACTGTGATTCCAAATGGCAGTGTTGTATTCCTGTGAGAGGCTCAGTCAGTCCTGAAAACGGGGAAAGGCTCCAGCAAGATTCACAACTACAATTTTAAAAAAGGTAATGGCATTTCTCTCTAATTCCAGGCAAGGTGGGATGAGCACAACAGCCGAACCCAGCTCAAAGATCGTATCACCACTGTGGACAGATGGAGAGAGGCCCTGGCCAGATGCCTCACAGACATAGATTTGGAAATCGATGCCTTAACCAAAGTATGTTGGGAAGGCAGATGGCTGGAAATGAACTTACACTCTCAACATGGGATGTAAAATAATTGAGGCTTGTCTTGTGCAATGGGCAAGCCCATCTGGAATTCAACAGGGGCTTCTCACTAGATATATTTGTATATATCTATATGCAGATTTTATACTGAGATCCATACTTGATGGAATGACTTCCTGGAAAACAAACCACTGTATTCTTGGCTGAGCCAAGCCATGTCATGCAGCTGTATATTGCACGCTTCTGCTTGGATTTCTGGGTGGATTTTGTTGTTTGGACTTTTTATAAAGCTCTGAAGGATATTAAGAAATATATTAACACCATCTTTCAAAAATGTTTGGGTTTAAATAGAGAATAGCGGTGAGAGATCTCTGATACTGTGAGTTCTAAACCCAGAGGCTGTTGCTGCTTCTGGAATTGTTAACCCCCAGCAAGGTGTGATTCCCAATGCTAATGGTAGGTGTAGAGGACTAAGGTGTTTGGCTCTGGCAATTTTTATTCCAGACTTGATAAAAAGTTCCAGAACTGCAAGGACAATATGAGTCCCCCTCAATGATGGTATGGGTGGGTTTCCCCTTCCTTTCTCTCTCCCATCCCTAAAAGATCCCCTCCAAACCTGCTTGATTGCTTCTTCCAGGTGAAGGAAGCAGCAGAAAATGCCATCCAGGCAAAGAACTTGTGTTTGGATGTTGCCATTGAGTGCCTGACATTCCGTGAGAGCCGTCGTGACATTGATGTGGTGAGGGATCCTGTGGAAGAGGAGCTGCTCAGAGAGGTGAAGGTGATTGAGAAAACCAAGAAAGAGCTGCAGCAGCGAGTGGATGACGCCTTCAGACAGCTCTGGTGAGGAGTGACAGCTTTTGGTCGATGACTCTGCTCTCCTTGCTTGGCCCCAGACATTTAATGTGTCTCTAATGCCACGCTGAGATGGGCAGGCAGGCAGGGATCCACACAGGAACCTTGGATGATTTTCAGGGTGTGGGGTTTGACAGGGAAGGCTGTGTCAAGGGCAACATCACAAGCACCCTTTGGAAATCTTGTCCCAGATCTCTTGTGCTGCCTGCCTTGGTCTAGGAATTAGTGGCTACGAGGTGTTAAAGCTCCCAGGCCCCAGTACTCTGTGGGAATCCTTTGCAGCTCCGTTCTCCAGGGCGATACCAGCACAGACCCGGGGCAGCCGGGCAGGCAGTGCTGGGCAGGTCGGGCCCAGTTCACAGGGAGGGTGGGAACTCATCATTCATTCCACAAGGATGAGTGACATGGTGATGAAGGCTTTGGGAATTGTGAGCTGCCCCTGCCCTGGGCCTGCTCCCTGCTGACTCCAGCCTGGCTCTCCGCAGCCTCCTAAAGGAAGCTCGCCAGGTGCTGAACTCTGACTACCGGCACAAGGGAGAAGCGTTGGAACTTGACCAGCAGTGCATGTCCTTCAATCCCACCTCTGGCAACATCTCCTTCAAGGTCAACCCGACACGGATCCCAGACGGGTGAGGAAAGAATCTGTCCTTGTGTGGCCAAATCTGCCCTGAGCCCTGGGATGCTTTTTCCTTCCATGCTGTGTCCAGGCTTGATGGGGTACAGTTTTGGAGAGAGCTCAGAACAGAAGTTGGCTGTGGCATGGGGAAAGCCACAGACTTTTGGGAGATAGCTAAATTGTCACCACAAACACAGCAGGGGCCAGGTGCCCTGCCTCCCTCCTGCCTGGCTGTAGGTGACACTCAGCAGTGTGGTGTCACCTCTGGCACAGTTCAGGGTGACCTGCTGCTCATTTTCACTTGCCTGGCATTCCCTTCCATTGTTTGGATGTGTCCCTGGGTGGAGCAGACGTTGGGCCTGGTGGGGTTCAGTCTCTGAGGAGATCAGGCAAGATGTGACCTCCAGCTTTCCAGAATCATTTGTGCTGCCATCCTGGCCTGCAGCAAGTGGTTCCTTTAAAATGTCTTGCAAACACTCAATTTATTTTTGTAACTGAATTGTTCACAGATCAACTGCACTTAGTGAGTGGGAACAGAACAGCCGTTGCAACAAGGAGCGTGCTGAGGCAGAATTGAAAGCCTCAGTTGATCTCCGAGGAGCAATCACACTTTCCATTGCCCAGGTAAGCTGCTCCCTTGGCCCAGAATCTGTGGTGCCATCCTGGATCTGGTGTGGGAGAGTGGCAGGCACATCTCTGGATCTGTCTGGGAGCAGCTGCCCTCCTGTTTAAGTAGGAGCTTGGTTACGCTGCAGAGCTTGCAGCAGTCTCAGCAAGCTGGAGGACACATCCCTGTCCATCAATCCTGTCTTTTGGCTACTGTACATGTGTGGCAGCAGCCAAACCTGGCTGGGTTTGCCCCTGGGCTTGTCCCAACCTTCCAGGCACGAAGGCTACAGTGTGGGGACACAGACACCTTGCAGCCATGTGTGACTGGGGCTGTTCTCTCCTCAGACAAACAATGAGCTGGATGCTCAGCGTATAGCTACAGAGTTTGCACTGAGGAAGAGGATGAGGGACATGGAGGCAGCCCTGAATGAGCTGAGATGGCAGGAGCAGAACGTGAGTGTTGTTTCTTTGGTCGTTGACTACAACTCTGGCTGGGAATGGAATCCAAAGGCTGTTTGTTACATGGAAAGTGACTGGGCCTGAGTGTTGTTTCCACATTTGCTGTTCAGTGGCACACAGACAATCCTAGCAGTATCCCACCTCTCACCAGTGCTTCACTGCCACTGCTTGGCAGGACTGCCAGCTTTCAGCAGTTTTTATTTCACCCCTTTTCTCAGCAGCACCATCCTGATCCATGTGGAAGCAGAGGATTCAGTCCTCAGTAGCCCTTGAGTAAAACCAATCTAGCAAAATTCCCAGAGACATGGGGGCAGTTTCCCAGTCTGTATCCCAGGTGACACATGTCTATCCTTAGACCTTGGAGGAAATTGCTGAAATGGAGGAGGAGATCCGGCATCTGGAGGAAGACATCCGGAAGAGAACTCTGGATCTGAAAGTGGCTCACACCCGCCTGGAGACACGCACGTACCGGCCCCACATCGAGCTCTGCCGGGATCAGGTACCTCCCTGGCACGGTCCCTGCAGGGAACTGACCGGGAAAGGGGGCCATGAAAAACGTGGATAACTTTTAGAGCAGCTGAGCAATGGATCTACAGTGACACAGCAAAGAAATGAAATAATGTCAGCGCTGGGGGAGTGGGACATGAGGGTGATGTGGCCTTTGTCACAGCCCTGTTGAGTGCTGTCCCCTCCTCCCTGCAGGCTCAGTACGGACTGACAGACGAGGTCCAGCAGCTGGAGGGGGCGATCCGTGCGCTCCAGCGGAAGCGGACGGAGTCACAGTGAGTGTCCTGCTGTCCAGGAACAGCACTGCCCTGAGGGGATGTGGCTCTGGGTGTCCCTGCTCTGGGAACAGCACCTGCCTTTTGGTGCTCGTGGTGCTTGGGCTCATGAGGGGCAGCAGTGTTTGGGCTTGGTGGATGTGGGGTGCAGGCACAGGGGCTCCCATGGCTGCTGCTTGACTCTGAATTCATCCAGGCCCTGATGTTCCAAAAGGGACAAAAAAAAGAGAGTGACAAGGAAGGAACAGAAGTGCTGCTGTGGGCTGACAGCTCCCCGGGTGCACATCTCTTGCTGCCCTCCCAGAGCAGTGTGTGGGCTCACTATTCACTACCCAAAACAATGAGTTATCTGATGAGTTTGCTCTTTGTACAGGGCCAAATGCTGCCAGAAAGTGGGAAGTTGAGTGTTTCCTGTCCAGTTTAAAATCATGGAATATCCTGAGTTGAGGAGAGACACAAAAATCACTGAGACCAACTCCTGGCTCTGCACAGGACACCCCAAGATCCCACCCTGTTCTTGAGAGCATTCTCCAAATGTTCCTTGAGCTCTGGCAGGATTAGGGCTGTGACCATTCCTGGGAAGCCTGTTCCTGGGAAGCAACGCAGCATTTGATCCCAACTCCTGTCCCTTCTGCTCATTCCCAGGGATGCCTTGGATGCTCTTTACCGACAACTTCACCAGATTCAGACCGATACTGGCTACAAAACCAATTCTCTGCAACTAGACCACAAGTGCATGGACACCCGGAGAAAACTCGTGGTCCCTGTGGAGAAGTTTGAGCCAGAGGTCGACGCTGTCAACCGCACCAGGGACCTGCCGAGGAAAAGTCAGCTGGAGCTGGCTTAGCGCGCCGGGAATTGTGCAAGCGCGGGGGAAAACTCCCGGTGATTCAGTTCCGTAGCGAGGACAAGCGACATCTGCGTCGCGTTTGGGGAGAATGGAATTCTCCTCCTAGTTTATTTTATAACTGTCTGGCCCTTGGATGATGTTTACAGCCTCCCGCGCTCCGAGGAGATTTATAAACAATAAAGGGCCTGTCCCCAGTTGTCATCCGCGGTGATTAAATCCAGCTGGATTCCAGGATGGATGAAGGGAATAGGCCGGGGTGAGGTCGGCACCTCGGTCCTCCGGGCCGCCAGGGGGCAGTCTGAGCGAAAGGCTCTGTCGCGCACACT
>WEIU01015166.1:240279-250437 GCA_013389925.1 Aegithalos caudatus
GGCCTCAGGCCCCGGGCGGCTCCCGGCTCGGTCCCGGCCCGGCCTCGCTCGGTTCCGCGGCTGCTTGGCCGGGGCGTTGTTGGGGGATTGCCTTGGAGCTGTTTTCGAAGGCAGGAGCGTCGTAAAGCTGCCGGAGCTGCTGAGTTTCCTCAAAGGACTGGAACCGGCGCCGCCTGAGGAGGGAGGGGAGGCGGCGGGGAGCGCACGTGGAGGTGCGTGAGGGGGAGCGCGGCGGGGAGCGGGGGATGTCCCCTGGTCCCTCCTTCACACACCCGGCTGTGCACGGCACTAGGCACCCCAGAGGTTCGGGTTAGACCCCAGCACTCCCCAGAACTGAGGGGACTTTGTATCCACGTCCCTCAGCATCTCCAGGACTGGGCTTTGGAGTGTGCCCAGCCTGCAGAATCCCCAACCCCTCTCCTCCCCAAAACGTACGTGTCTTACCCCTCACCTGGTTGTGGGGCATCTCCGCTGTGACTGCCCTGGCTGTGCTCTGTCCTGTGCCCCTGTGCTGTGGGCGTTCAGCACCCATTTCTGATTCCCTAGGGATTCCTTAGGGGTCCCGCTGATGCAGAGGGACCCGTGGCTGCTCTGCTCGGCCCATGCTGCTCCTACTCCAGGGAGCTGAGGTGGAGTGTGCTGTGAATGGGTGTGGCAGTGCTGGGGCGTCAGCAGGGAGCAGAGGTACCAAAACTTGACGAGGAGAAGAGTGAGAGAAGCACAGAACTCTTAAGAATTGATTGCAGCCTTCCAGTGCCTGAGGGGAGTCTGCAGGAAAGACGGAGGCTATTGAAAAAGGCCTGGAGTGACAGGACACAGGGAATGGCTTCCCACTTCCAGAGAGCAGGATTAGATGGGGAAGGATATTAGGAATTCTTCCTCATGAGGGTGGGGAGGCCCTGGCACAAGTTGCCTGGGACAGCTGTGGCTGCACCTGGATCCCTGGAAGTGTCCATGGCAAGGTGTCCTGCTCATATCAGGGAGTGCAACAGGATGGGCATTAAGGTCCCTTCCATCCCAAACCATGGAAATCTGTGATTCTGTGTTAGCCTGACTGTCTTGTCCACATATGCCTCTGGATGTCAGACATCTTCTCCTGGCTCTTACTAATCTTGAGGTATATTCTGTGTCATTATAGCTGCAGCTCCCTGGCTGTGTCTCCTTACTCTGACAACCATGGCAGTGTCACTCTCAGAGTGCCAGAGAACTTAAATTCCAGACAGGTTTGGGTTGGAAGGCACCTTAAAAATCATCCAATTCCACTTCCTGCCATGGGCACCTTCCACTATCCCGGGTTGCTCCAAGCCTGGACACATCCAGGGATCCAGGGGCAGGCAGAGCTGCTCCAGGGACAGTCAGGCCTTGGAGATGAGGGTGGCAGAGGGCAGGAGCTGGCTGTCCCTGGCTGCTGGGTTCACTCTTTGCCCTCCCTTGCAGAGTCGCTGCCCTACACGGACGACACGGCCATGAGCAGGTCGGTGGTGCAGTCACTGCTGGCCAGGCGGGAGTTCGATGAGGTTGACATGGCCAAGAGGTGAGGATGAGGCTTCCTGAAGGTGTGACCATCACTCACACTGTCTGTGGAAGGGGACAGCGACTGAGGCAGGCTAATTCTGATTCTAATTGCTAAATTTTGGAGGGGAAAAAGGTAGGAAAGAGGTGGTTAATCCTTTAGTTTGTTGGTGTTTTGCCGTGCCTTGGACTGTGCAGCAGCATCAGCTGCAGTGTGGAGTCCAAAGCAGCCTTGACAGGGCAGTGCTGCTGTGTGTCTGCCTTGTGTGTGTTCACCTTTGGGAGGGATAACGCTTGGAGATTCCAGAAACGTTTTGTTTCATGCTTATTTGTTGCTATTTATGTTCGTACTGCCCTTAATTTAGCGAGGGAATGGGAGTGAGCTCAGCTTGACTCTGTTTATGATCCCTTTCCCTGATGAATCCACAGCCCTGAGAGCATTTGGTTCCACTTAAGGGAAAGCATTTCTTTGTTTAGAAAACTCTTCCATTGAACTTGAACAAAAGACTTTCCTTGTGGTTGTGACCCACGGAAATGTTTCTAGTTTGCTTCTATTTTGAAGCAGAGTTGAGAGGGAAACAAGTGGGTTATGGAAGGTGATGTTTATACATCCTTCTTTCACGCTGTTCTTTGGGAATTGTTTCCCTGCAGAACTGAATCACTGAGCCCTGACTGTCACTGCTTTACGTGTGTGTTATTAATTCAGTTTAGTAAGAGGCTTCATCCTGTCACACACCCCAGTAACAGACCAAACCCCCCGGCTGTTTTTCCCCTGCCCACACCAGGTTTGCTGAGGAGTACAAGAAGGAGCCCAACAGGGGCTATGGGATGGCTGTGGTCAATGTCTTCAAGAAACTCCTGAGCCCCAAGTGCAATGATGTGTTTGAGCCTGCGAGAGCCCAGTTCAACGGGAAGGGCTCCTACGGGAACGGCGGGGCCATGAGGGTGGCCGGCATCCCCCTCGTCTACTCCGACATCCAGGACGTCAAGAAGGTAACGGAACATTCTGGGCTTCTCTGGGTGTCCCTGCTGCCAGGGCAGTGTCCCAGGAAGCTCTGCTGACACCGGGGTTTCTCTGGCAGTTTGCGAAGCTGAGCGCGGAGCTGACCCACGCCAACTCCCTGGGCTACAACGGGGCCATCCTGCAGGCCCTGGCTGTGCACCTGGCACTGCAGGAAGGGCTCAGCAGGGAAACCTTCCTGGAGCAGCTCATCAGCCACATGGAGCACGTGGAGGCAGATGACAAGTCTCTCAGTGATGCCCGAGCGTGAGTAGCCTGAGGAAAGCCCCAAGCCTGCTGTGGTGGCTTGTGCTGGCTCTTCACCACACTCTCTGTTTGCAGGCTGGGATTTGAGGATTTACCATTTTCCAGGCGTCTGAAGAAAATCAAGGAATTTTTGGAGCTCAGCAATGTTCCCAAAGCAGATGTATTGTTTGAGTTGGGTGAGTACCTTTCTTAGTATAAGCTTTAGGAAAGCTGGAAGCAGGACTAACTCAGCAAGCTTGGTAGATGTGTGTTCCCCCAGATTCCTCTTCAGCCTGTGCTGCCTGTCAGGCACAGAATATGCTGGAAAAGCAGCCTGTGCTCACCAGTCAGGAATTCTGTGTCTCAACCCAGTGATTTCCTCTATGTATTGATTGGAAAAAAATGTCTTCCAAAGGGAAATTTACCTTGCATAATGTTTCTTAACATTCCAAGATCTCTTAAGGGCTTTTGGGTCATCACGTTGAATGGGAATGAGTAGATGTGTATGGCCAGGCTATACTGGGGTAACTGGGAATTACTCTGCATGATGTGAGTGGTACTGGGGAGCTGGGGGGTTTCTGAAGGACAAACCTTTGCACCTTTTCCTGGTAAAATCCATGATACCATTATGGAAAGTCACTGGCAGCAGCGAGTTGCAGTAGGAAGGGAAAAGGAAGGGAGCGCAGAGGGTGCTGACGGGGTGTGTTCCAGGCAATGGCATCGCTGCGCTGCGCTCCGTCCCCACTGCCATTTACTCCTTCCTGCGCTGCATGGATGCTGATCCTGACATTCCTGAGCACTACAACGCCCTGCAGAGAACCATCATCTACTGCATCTCCCTGGGGGGGGACACGGACACCATCGCCACCATGGCGGGGGCCATCGCCGGCGCCTATTACGGGGAGGAGCAGGTGCCCCCGAGCTGGGAGCAGAGCTGTGAGGCTTTCCAGGAGACCCAGAGGATGGCCAAGAGCCTCCATGAACTCTACTGCCAGCGGCTCTGAGCTCCAGGCTGGCTCCAGGGCTTTCCTGAAGGCGAAGGGATGCTCAGCTCCGCTGCTCTGCTCGGAGCCAGCGGTGGATCCGCGCCATCGGCCGACACCAGCGAGCCTCAGTGGGAAGGGAGCCTGCTGCTGTCAGCTGGGAGCTGGGAGCCAGAGCCAGCTTGGAAAAGAGGGGACATCCCCTTCAGTCATGGATCAGCAGGGAAGTGGCTGCACTTGGACAGTGGGTGCAGCTCCCCAAGTGTACACAAGTGACTCATTTTCCATAGGATTCTGCTGCTTGCTTTGTCCACCGTTGTGCCATTTGTTGTTGCAGTTACTGGTGGGTGTCTGAATCCATGGACTTTCTCCCTGTTTTCCTGTGTCCATGGGCTGTGTTTTGCTGGTTAGTGGTTTGTCCAGTGGCTTTGGGAGTCTCCACACCCCTGGTACATCAGCAGGTCATTCTCAGCTGGCCAGATAAGGGATGTCACAGGAGTCACCAGGTTGTCACCTGTGCTGAGTTGGGATAAATGGAGCACAGATTTCCAGGGTGGTTTATTGCCTTAAAGGCAGAATGAGAAGGACCAGAGAAGGGATTGCTGATGGCTCTATGAGACCTTTGATGCCTGCAGACAATCCCAGCTGGCTCATTGTCCCTGCTGGGAGAGGCTGTCACTAATTGCTGCTCCTCCTGTGTCCTTGGCCCTGTGATCCAACAAGCACCTGCTGCACTTTGTGCCCACTTGCACAGCTGCTGTCCCACTGCTGCAGCCACTCTGGCTGCTCCTGTGTTCCTAACCCATGCATCCTGTATTTTTAAAGCCCTGTATATGCTCAGAGCACCAAGTGAGATTCCTGTTTAATTCACAGAATACCCCAGATTGAAAGGGACCCACAAGGATCATGAGAGTCCAGCTCCTGTGGAGTGCAGGTCTGGGGGTGGAGGTACTGCAGGGACAGAATGCCTGCTTCTGCTGCAGTCAGTCACAAAAGGGACTTGAGCAGGATGCAGGAGTTAACTTATCACAGTCTCAGCCTCTGTACTTGGTAAACATTGCCCCAAAATTAAAGTGAAAGGTGGGTTAACTGGGGACATCAATACTTAAAGAAGCTGGTGCTGGTGGCCAAGAACATTCTAGCCCAGCTGTGTTCCAGAATTTTACATTTAAAACCTTTTCCTAGTGGAGCTGGTTAAAAGGGAGAAACAGCTTGGGAATGGCACATCTAGAAAGGGTTGGAAGCTTTTTAATAATTGAAAGCAAAAAGTCATCATATGGAAATGTTTATAAACTTAAATGTGACAGTGTAACTCTTGTTACTTTTCCAGAATGTCTTGTGACACCGGGAAGTGGCCGTGCTGCTCCCCAGTGGTGTCAGCACATGGTGGCTGTGTCAGGCTGCATGCACATGTGGGAATCTGGCTGCCACAGGTCCTTCCAGCTTTCCCTGTAGTCTGCTTCCTTCAAGTGCCAGTCTTTTGTGTCATGCTATAATGGGTTTTCCTTGTATAAATGGATTCTTGTCCCGGGGACATGTGGAGTTTTGGTCTGTTGTGTATTTTTGTATTGTGCTGCAGATCTGAGCTATAAAAGATCAGGTTTTCCACATTATTCTGCCAGAGGGGCAACCAGATTTCATGAAATTATTTAAAATAAGGTATTTTTCTTTTAAAGCATCATTATAATTTTAAATGATTGGAACTCCAGACAAGCAAAGAGCTCCTGTTTAAAGACTAGAGCTCTTTGGGCCTGAATTTAGATGTGTACTTAACCCTTCAGTTTCCTTGGAAAGATGTAAAATCCCTGAGTTATCTTTGTTAAGTAGCCACTGCTCCTGTGTTTTCCCTCCAGTCATGGAGCTGTGCATCCTCAGTGCCAAGAGGACCAGGAGTGGTTCTTGGTGCAAGGGTGGGTTGACACTGGGCATTGTGGGGAAAGGCTCCTTTTCCTTCTCAGCCTGTGGAAGGAGTTCAGGTGCTGGAATCCAGCATGTGATGATGGTGCAGAGACCAGGGAATTCACTGGGAGCCTCATGAACAGCAGCAGGAGGATGGCTTGCTCCTTGGAATGAGCTTTTGAAAGTGCCTGTGTGTCAGCCAAGCTTCCCTGGAAATGTTTTGCCTCCGCCAGGTAAGATCAGGTGGGAGAACACATTTTCTTCTCTTTGGACACCCCTGTGAAGGTGCTTTGCAGGTGATTGACCAGTCCTGAGTGTTCCTGACTTGCTCAGGCTGGAGGCTGGCTGTGCACAAGGATGAAAAAATCATGGGAAAAAACAGAAGAGAGAGGGAATCCCTAAGACTTCCATTTAAGTCCCTCAAATTAATAATCACCAGGCTGAAAGGATCTGGGTTTCAACCTTTTCTAAAACTGAATTTCTGGAGACAGGAGTCTTCTCCTTAATCACAAGAAACATGAAATAACTTTTTGCATATTAATTAGGGAATCTGCTGGGAATGAGCAAGATGATTTGAGGTGGAAATAAGAGTGTAAGAGAACTGCATGAGGCACAGCAAGTCCCAGGACAAAGCACAGCTGAGCCCACCTCTATACAATAAGTTTTATTGATGTTTGTCAATACAATCAAGTACTGCAGTTTTAGTTGTGAAGAGCAGGTCAGTTTTGGGTCACAAAGAGTGCATTTTAAACCAACTTTTACTAGGACAGTGCATGTAATAAGTATTTACAAAACTAAAAACCTCTATATACTAGGTTAGAAATGAAGATACTAGAGGCAAATTTAAAAAAAATAGTAAGAATTTGTATATAAAAATGCACATTGTAATGCAGTTTTCAGCATTAAAAATAGACATACCTCATCCAACCCAACCTTTTTTATTCTTGTGATTGAAACCAAAATCCCACGCGCTCACACACACGACAGAAAATAATCCTTTCTGCTGGCTAATATGTACTCAGTATTCCAGAAAAAAAAAAAATCCTTCTGGAGAGTGAACAGCCTCCCTCATCCTGTGCATCGTTTTTTGTTTGGTTTTTTTTTTTTTTTAGCCTAACTATGTGCGTGTAATATCTTTGCTTTCCATTAGTGTGTAAATGTAAGAGGTTAAATAGCTGCGAGGGGTGATTATTGGTTTGCTCTGCACGTGAAGGGAAGGTGGAATTACAAAACAGTATCTACAGCACAAACTTAATCTGGGGGTGGTTACAGTGAGGAGTTTGGTCGTTGCTTTTTGCCAGCTCGAACAAGAAGTTTGAAAAGAAGCAGAACAGAACAAGAAGAGATGGGCTGTAGGTTAGGCACAGTATAAATAAGTTGATTTGAGGAGCAGGATGAAGTTCCCACCAGGCGTGGCAGCTCCTGGCCCAGAACGAGGCTGGACCAGCTCAAATCCCTCTGTTCTCCACAGGAAAGGAGACAAGTCCCCTCCCAGCACCCTCCCCTACCAAACCTGGGCTTGGAAAAATCATCTGAGCTTCCATTTTTAATTTTAGGGACTGTTCCTGCTGGGAAATGCTCCTGTTCCTGCTGGGAAATAGCCTGTTAGGATCACAACCCAAATGGTCCTGACCCTGCCCTCAGGAGTTAAAAATGTCCAGTGGGATCAGACACCTTTCAGCTTGAAGAGTTTCATCTCTGCATGAAACTTGCAGCTTTAAGGAGAGAAATTCACAGGGAGAAGATCCCCAGGAAGGGACACACAGCCCCAACAGGCAGTGCCCAGAGCACTGCCCTTACAACTGCAATTTCCTTCATGTGTTCCTTAGTATCAGGGATAGGCAAGTTTTTAAAAGGAAGGCCTGAATGCCAAGAGGCAGAAACACAGGACAGGCTTGAGGAGAAAACAAGCGAAACAGAAATAGGAAAAGTTGTTTAAATATCTCATAGAGTCCATCTGGAAAACAAGCCCAGTCCCAGTCTTGCTACGTTTCTTTGGCCATCACACAGGCTTTAGGAAAATGCAAAGGTTGGAGCTGGTGACCAAATAGTTGCTGTTTCTCAGAGATGTGCCTTTGCAGAGGGACATGCAGTGGGATATGGACATGGATTGACTTCAGCAGCATGCTCCTGGCCTGGGATGAGCAGCATCCCTGGCCTGGAAGTGGCAGTGACGGTTATACTGTGAGAAAACCTGCAGGATCTCTGTGGGGCAGTGCCATCATGCCTAGCCCAGAGCCCTGCAGCTCATGATCAGGTCAGTAACGCTCCCAGCATTAGAGAGACAAAGTGGTAACAACAGGAAAATGTTGATTTCTTTAACCTAAGTCACAGAGTGGCCCTGGGGCTGGTGCCCTGTCACGGGTACATATTGCACTACACTTGTGATGTTCTTAAATGGGTCATAGCACCGTGGTGAAATCACTGTGTGGAAAGTTAGAACCAGCACTATTTTTTCTTAATTCCAAGATCCCCAGAGGAAGGGGGAACACCAATGCAAGAGTTCACACATCCCAAAATAATGAGACAGGAAAAGCAAGTTGTCCATCAGTGGCACTTATCCTAATGTCACACCAGCTGGCAGCAGCATGAGCTGGGCTCACACTGCCATCCTTGTGTGGGCAGAGATGCTCCTGAGGCCAAGCAAGTCTTTGGGCTGCAGAGACAGGACAGGACCAGCCCTTGGACTTCCCAGCAGGTGAATGGAGAGAGCAGATCGTTGTTCATCATGAGGGTCCCAGCTTCCCTCACTGCCTTTGGAACTGTGGCATCCTCCCAGGTACCAGTGCCTGGATGATTTTATTCCTAAAGGTGCTGGGGGGGAGGGTTAAAAATAATATTTACTTCTTAGAAGAAGGTGCTTATGCAAAGTGTTCCACTCTTTAGAATTATAAATCCAACCACACTAAATCCGGAGTGAATCGGAGAGACTGCCCCAAAGCACAGTCTGGAAAAACAGGCATCAGCGAGCCTGGAACTTGGGCATCTGATGGTTTGGAAGGAAATTTCTCAATCCAGCATGGATCCCTGCTGCTATACGGGTTTTTGTAAGGGCCTGGGACCCTGTGTTGGTTACCAAACACGCCATGACACAGCTGGATTTATTTATCTAGCATTCCAAATGGGAAATGAGGGCACGTGATACAGACCACGGGGGTCTGCTCTTCCAGCTGACCCTCTCTGGGTCACAGAGCCAGATCCTTGCCATCCCAAGCGTGTTCCTGTGTTTGATGTCCAGTCACTGGGGTATTTATTCCAAATATGCTTTGTTGAGGAAGTCGCTCCCCTCCCTCCCTTCTCCCTCCCCACAAAAAAAAGAAAGATAGATGGATAGATGTCTCTTTCCTGATTACCCTCGACTCATGGATCAAACAGCGTGAAGCAAGGTGCCATGACAATGTCTTGCGCGTTCTTCCCAGTGATTTTTCTTTTTTGTATTAATTTTAAAACACTTTTTTATCAAAAAAAAAAAAAAAAAAAAAAAAAAAAGACAGTTTATGGCTAAAGTGGGTGAAAAGGAAACGTGCCCAACAGCCGTTATGTGGGGCAGAGCAGGAACCCGGAGAAGGAGGAGTGGATGTATTCCGTGGAGTACAGCCCATTAGCCTGGTCCGAGGGCATTTGTACCCAGACCTGGTCGTTCTCCTTGAGTTCAAGCACGGCACTGCCCGAGGCCTGGTCCAGGTACCCCTTTTTGTACTCATCGTAGGTGTAGGTGGCCGGCACGTTGTTCTTATACAGGGCCACCCAAACGTTGGTCCCTTTGACGTGCACGTGGTAGGCAAAGTAGTAGATTCCAGACACGGGGCAGGTGAAGATCCCGGTGACCGGGTTGTAGCCGTTGTGCCCGTTATACAAGGTCCGGTCAAACTTGACGGGCATGCCGGACGCGGGGAAGGGGGAGGTGAGGATGGCGGTGAAGGCCGGCGCGATGCGGGCAGCGAGCTCTCCTCGGCCGTACTGGGGCTTGCCCGGCTTCCCGTTGCCCAGCACTGCCCCCTCCACGCCACCGTCCGGCAGGTGCAGCCCCGCGATTCCCGTCTCGTCCAGCACTCCTGGCGCTCCTGGCGGCCCAGGTGGCCCCGGTGGGCCCGGTGGCCCGTTCAGCCCCGGCGTTCCTGGCATTCCGGGTGGGCCGATGGGTCCGGCCATGCCAGGCTCGCCCGTCTTCCCCTCTCCGGGAATGCCAGGGAGCCCGGGCTCCCCTTTCAAGCCTGGTAATCCCTGAGGCCCCATGGGACCGGCAGGTCCTTGCAATCCCGGGATGCCGGAGGGGCCCCTGAGCCCCGGCTGCCCCGGGATCCCACCGTCCCCTTTGGGCCCGGGGCCGCCCGTTAATCCCGGCACCCCCGGGAGGCCGATGAACCCTGGTTCACCTTTGGGGCCGGTCGGGCCGGGAGGTCCCAGTGACCCGGGCAGGCCCCTTTCTCCCGGCACCCCCGGCTTCCCCGCGAAGCCGTTCGGGCCCTGGTCACCGCGCATCCCCGGCATTCCCGGGGGCCCGCTCGGCCCCACGTC
>WEIU01015166.1:250781-276048 GCA_013389925.1 Aegithalos caudatus
GTTCTCCGCGGGGACCCGGCTCTCCTTTCGGGCCGGGCTCTCCCCGAAACCCGGGCAGGCCGGGGCCGCCCTGGGGACCCGGCTTCCCATTGACGGAGAGGCCGGCAGGGCCGGGCAGCCCCGGCGGGCCGGGGAGTCCTCTCGGCCCTTGCTCCCCACGCATGCCAGGCTCGCCCTTGGCTCCGGGCATCCCTTTCATACCCGCCTTTCCGGGGAGTCCTGGGATGCCGGGTTTCCCAATGCCCGAGAAGCCAGGGGGCCCAGCGGGCCCAGGCTGGCCGTGCATTCCCGGCTTCCCCGTGCCCGGTTTTCCTGGGTAGCCGGGGGGGCCGGGGGGTCCACGCGGGCCAGGCTTCCCTGGAGGTCCCGGCTCCCCTTTGAGGTCCATGGGCAGCAGTGGTGGCATGTCTGTGGAGAGAGGAGATGCAGAGTGTCACTAGGGATGGTGGTGGGCAAGGAGTGCCCGTGGGATGCTGGGGTCTCCGAGTGGCCTGGGCTTAGCTTGAAGGGGACCCTTCCACTTAAACACAGCCACAGCAGCTCCCTGGACCCCCTCATCAGCAGGGCTGTCCTGAGGCAAGGCCAAAGCCCGGAGTTCTCATTCCAGCTGCACATCCCTCCATGACGTCAGGTGACACCATGGAAGGTGCCAGTGCTTGGTGTCAGCTCTGGCAGGGCTATTTTGTGATGAGTTTCTACAGGGTGTTTTTGGAGCTGGATTCAAACCTCCTGCTGCCTCACTTCCCAGCGGCCTCAAAAGCACCGTGGGATTCAGTCCCTTCTGCCTGGGCTCAGCTGAGAGGATGGCGACAGAGTGAGCCAAGACTGAGGATAATCCCTGTCCCGCGAGTCCAGGGCCTTGGGAGTCCTTTAATCCTTTAGGATTAAAAAGAAAACTCTTGGACATGTACTCGAGAGCCTGAGGAGGCAATGGATGTATGGGTTAGGCCATGCCCACAAGTGCTTGCTGGCTCAGCTCCCGAGTCCAGCAAGGCAGAGAAAAACCAAAAAGCAAAAAAGCTCTGGGGATGGAGGAGAAGCCAAGAGCTGGGCGGGAAATTCAGCCTCAGCTCCATCCAAATGAGTCAGCCCAGCTGGGAATAGGCCGCAACCACTTGACATTTCAAGAATTTATTGAGGTCTTTTGCAAACGGATATAAGAAAGAAACGAATGGGCTGAGAGACTCCAAAGGCAAGGAGAGGCAGATGACATGCCCACCACAGCTCAGCATGGAAAGCACAGACGTGAGCATAAATAACTCCTCGAGGCTGGCCCAGGCAGGGTGTCACCTCCCACGTGACACCAGGAAAGGGTGAGAAAGAATAAATCTGACAAACTCTTTTTTGGGCACTTTGAAATGAAGGAAATACTCGACAGTCACATGTACATGAGACAATGATGAGAAATATGAAAGGCAGAGGAAAGGGTCGTGACATCTTGGGTGAATTTAAATCAAATCTGCCCAAGGGAGATCATTCCAATTGGGAAGAGACCTATATGGACAAGTTCCTGGGACAGGGCTGGATCCTGCCTGGGGTGGGAGCAGGGTACAAAGCTGCATGGCACAGTCCCCAAACTCTGCCAGTCTGGCCCCCTCCGGGAGCCAAGCTGGGCTTTGGGAGCACGGACACACGTGGTGCTGGGATCCGCCAGCACGGAGATTTCCTCAGTCAACGGGAAAAGCTTATGGGAGATTTGAGACACGTGAAAAGAATAACTGTGGCAGCAGCAGGCACAGCTCCCGGAGCATCAGAGGTGGCTTTGCCTGCCCTAAACACAGCAATTGGCTCTGGCCCTTCCCAGCCCGGTGCTGCTGTGTTTTTCTTTGGGTAATGGAAACATTTTTAGAGCTTATCTATAAATCAAAGCCTGGCCCACCTCCTCAGCTGTAGCTGCTGTCACTTGGCTCTCTTGATGAAGGAAATACTTGTCTGTCATGACATTGCCACTGGATTTCTGCAAACTTCTGCTCCTCACCCAGGAAAATGGTGTGGGAAATAGGGCAAGGGAGCTATGCAGTGCTGCACTATTTCTAGGGTTTGGAGTCTGAAAAAAAAATTCTCCAGAAAATTATTTCAATGTGTTTTCTCCCTCCACTTTTTCTTTTTATTTTTTTTTTTTTCTTGCAATGGTTTGAAATGAATTAGTTTTCTAGGTCATTTTGCATGGAATCAGAACAAGGATCTACAGCTGAGCCCACGAAGGAAGGAAAAAGCACACACACTCTCTCACACAAGGCAGTGGAGAGAAACGCCAGGCAGGAGCTGCCAGCTTGCAGGCGGCCAAAAAAGCAGACGGGAAAACCAAACCGGGGCCGTCAGCGGAGGGAAACTGGGACACTGCAGCCCCACTGGTGTCCGATTTCAAAAGCCCATGTCTTACCACAGACACATGTCTCGGAGCTCTGTGCTTCGCAGCACCAGCGTGGGGTTCTGCCTTCCCCTCGAAGCATGAACTGAGCTGCCGTGAATGTTAACGCGGAGCCAGCTGGGGCAGCGGGCAGGGACGGGGCAGGAATGATCCTGGGGAGCTCCCACCACGGATCGTTCCATCTCCTGAGGAGAAGGGACACGGCCGGATGGGTGCTGCAGCCCCTCTGGAGCTGTGTTCATCCCGGTAATCCCGGTAAGGACCCTTCCTGCCCGGGGAAGGGACCCAGCAGCGCAGACCGGCCAGCAGAGGAATAATCCAGCAGGATGGGAAGTGGTTCCCAGCCATAAGCAGCCAGCAGCGGGTCTGGCCAGCACAGCCAGATGACACTGCAGGAAGGAGAGGTTGGCTGCTCTGTGGCGGAGCCCAGCCGAGCTTGTTCCAGAGCTGCTGCCAAGCCCTGTCTCGTGAGAGAGTTTCACAGGCTCACAGGGATGTTGCGTGGGATCAGTGTTTTAGCGCCTCTCAAACTGTCTCACAGCAGCGGGTGCCCCAGCACAGCGCTCACTCGTGGGTTTACCTGGCTGCAGGGCCATCCACATGGTTTAAATTAAGCCAAAATAAACCCTAATGTGCAAATCTCTGCTTCAATGTTCTGAACATTTCAGCATTTAGCAGCATCTCCTCCCCTGAGCTCCCTCTGTGCTCTGGGGCGGCTCTTTTTGGGTGAGAAAAGGTGTCTGGCGCCCTGAGGAAAGCTCTCACTCACTGGATGGCACCGGGAGGGCACCCCCCGCCCCCCAGCCGGGGGTCCCATCCCCACGGCCAGGCTGGGGCAGCCCGGGGGCCCCGCACCGCCCCGCCGGGTCGGGGTAACCCGCGGGGGCACGGCACAGCCCTGCGCCGTCGCGGCCAGTCAGCTGAGCTCCCCGAGCAGGGCAGAAGGCCAGCAGGGATTTTCCTTGCCAAATTAGAGGTTAAGCAGAGATAGGAGCTCGGTGGGATCCAGGAGGCACCGGCTTCCCCAGCTGCCTCTGTGCGGCCCCACAGCCGGTGGCTCGGGCTGCAGCTGTCCCTGTGTCCCCCTGTCCTGTCCCCCACCTGTCCTCCCCTTCCCAAGGGTTTTAGAGGAGTAATATCCAGGAGACTTCTGTGCTCTGCCCTGCCTCGGTGTCTCCTCTGCCTGGTCTAACCTGGCAGAGCTTAAACCCCTCCTTGCCCCAGCCTGGGGCACTCGCTGCTCTCCCCACCCTAGACAGCATTGCCCTGGGGCAGTGCAAGCCGCTCCCATGCATAGGAAGAAGGGAAAAAAAAGAAGGGAGAACAGCAGGGAGAGATTTGAATCCAGTCCCACCAGCAGCTGAAGTGTTCCTGTGCTACGCTGGAAGGTTTTGGCTCTGGCTGGGATTCAGGGAGCAGCTTTACAACAGCTGGGAAGGGGGCAGGGAGGGGGGGCTTGTAGCACACTTCGGCTCCAGGTTTTGCTGTGTGTTTTCTGACACATGTGCTGAGCTGAACTCCTGATAAGCCATTCAGCCCTCCAGTAAATCAGCCACCGGTGGCCCAGCCTTCTCCAGTTTCTTCTCCCAGAGCCAAAACTTCAGCTCCTGGGAGGATCCAGGTCTGTGACAACCCATGGGGAGGCTCCAGTGGCTCTTCTCAAGGGCCAAGCACCCACCTGGTGGACCTGGATACCCAAGCCCAGCATTGCCCCATCCCATGGTAGTGCCAGCACTGGGGTGGGTGCAGGCAGGGCAGCTGGGGATGGGGGATTACAGAAGGCTGGGGGTGCTGGAGCCCCATCTGTGCAGAGCAATGACCCCGGTGCCTCGGCCCCTCTGGGTGCACGTCACTCAGTGGGGAGCGATTTAACACGTGTGGAGTTTCTGGTTGCTGCTCTCCGAGGGAGGAAATGTCTCTCTCCTGCTCTTCCCTCGCCAGGCTGGGTCTCAGCTCCAGCCTTGGCACTCTTTCCTTTCCCAGCTGGTGCAAAATGCAGACAGGGAAACGGAATAGGTGGAGGAGTGGAAAAAGCCTTGCCAGGACATCTCAGGTTTAACAGCAGGGAGAGGCAGAGACAGTGAGTGCTGGGCCTTCTGTGCCTCCCGCTGCTGGGGATGGGCAGGAGGGTAGGGGCCAGAGGCTGGACGGGTCCCTGTGTCCCCTGGCTCCCAGACCAAGGTGCCCTCTCAGCCCCAGCAAAGGGCTTCACTGCCCTGCTGAGCCTCTACCCATATCCATCCTGTCCTTTTGCAGTGGGTTAAAGACCCAAATGATCCCTCCATGCTTGGTCAAAAGTGTTTTGGACAGCAGCACCCTTGGCTGTGCCAGCAGCTCCCAGGAGCTCTGACCCTGTGGGCAGAGGGTGACAAGTTCCCAAGGGCTGCAAGGTGCCCTGTCCCCTTCCCACTGCCCCGTGTCCTCCCACAGTCCCACAGAGCGCATCCCTTACCCAGGTACTGCCCTTTGCCTTCACGGAACGGGGGTCCCAGGGGTCCCTTCACCATGGGCTGCATGTACTTGACTTGAGCGTAGCCCCCGACACCGCCGCCCGCGGCCGAGCGCGGGCCCGGCACCGTCACCATCGTCCCCAGCAGCAGCAGCAGCGCCACGGCGTCCGGCAGCATCCTGCTCCCACGGCTCCTGCAGGGAAAGCAACCGTGACAGAGACTGGGCACACGCCCCCACCTCACCAGCACCACCTGGGAGCCTGGGAATCCCATGGAGCCATGATCCCCGTGCCAGCGGGACTGCCTTGAATTTATCTTTTTGTGGGTCAGAGATATCCTGAACATGCTGCCCTTCCCGACACAGCTGGGACATGCGTGGTAAATGCAGGTTATAGAATAGAAGCCCAGAATCACTGAGGTTGGAAAAGACCTCCAGGACTATTGAGGCCAACCTGTGACTGATGCCACCTTGTCACTAGCCCAGAGGACTGAGTGCCATGTCCAGTTGTTCCTCGGACACCTCCAGGGACTGGGACTCCACCACTTCCCTGGGCAGCCCCTTCCAATGCCTGACAGCCCTTTCCACTGAGAAATTCTTTCTGGTGCCTAACCTGAACTCCCTTGGCACAGCTTGAAGCTCTTCCCTCATCTTACTCTGTAAACAACCATGGGGGTGCCCTGTGGAGTCTTAAAGAAGCTGCCCTGAGAGTCTGTGGTAACTCTCACATCCCTTACACATTTTTAAGAAATGTAAGAGGGAGGAAAAAAGGCAGATGAGACCTGCAGCCCACTGAGCCCAGGTGTCACATCCCTCAAGTGAGCAGGGGCTCCTCTCACAAGAGCCATGGCTCCTGTGGGAAAGCACAGGCTGCCACTGCCAAACCCTGCCTTCCCTGGGGCAGCTGGTGGGTGCTGAGCCTCCCAGGTGGGTGCTGAGCATCCCAAGTGGGTGCTGAACCTCCCAAGTGGGTGCTGAACATCCCAAGTGGGCGCTGAACATCCCAAGTGGGTGCTGAGCCTCCCAAGTGGGTGCTGAGCCCTCCAGGTGGGTGCTGGGCATCCCAAGTGGGTGCTGAGCTTCCCAAATGGGTGCTGAGCTTCCCAGGTGGGTGCTGGGCCAAGCCCTCGATGTGGGAGGCACAGACTTTGCCACATTTGTGGCTCGACTGCGGCGCTTCGCGGGCAGCGCCGGGAACTCGCGCGGAGGACGAGGGATGGGACATGGGAGCGGCAGCCTCAGCCTTAAGTGCCTGTTTATTTAAAATAAACCCCCTTTATAAATACTCTCTTCCTCCAGCAACTCTCCCTGTCAGCTCCACGTGCGGAGCTGAAAACAGATTGATTTGCAAAGAACATTTATTTTCGGAAGCTTAAACAACTCGTGATGCCAAGGAGCTTTTTGCTGCTTTCCCTCCTTCTTGCAATAATTGACCTGTGGTGGTTATTAATGAGAATTAAGCTCCTGGCCTGTCCTGCCAGGGAGCAGGGGCAGGGCTGCTGCATGCCGGGATTTCATCGGAATTTCCTGAATTGCTTTTGCTGAAGCAGCAGTGAAAAAAAAAAAAAAAAGCTGCAGCCTAGAGAAAAAACAACCCAAATTAAAACAAAATTAAAGCAAATTAAGTCAAGGGAGCAGGGAGCCTTGGCATGGGATTGTTCCTGATGCCACAAGGGCTTGGCAGGTTTTTGGAGTCTCCAAGGACGAGGCAGCCTTGACAGCTGCTCTTGTGCCTGGAAAATGGTCTGGGAGTCAGCTGAGGGCTGGAGGGGACAGGGATGGGCCTGTGAGGATGCAGGTGGCTGTGGCAGATGCTGGAAGAGGAGCTCTGCTCTGCCCATCCCACCAGAGCCACGGGCCCAGAGCGGTGCCATCCCCACTGAGGCACCTGGAGTCGTGGCTGTGGGTGGGGTGGCACTGCCAGGGACACGGGTGACAGCCACCCCCACCTCCCTGGCAGCACGGCCAGGGCCTCACCAGCATTATTGTTTTTCTGTCTTCAGGGTCGAGGAGAGGAACGCTTCTTTTTATGAAGAATTATTTTACAAGGATTTGTTTAAGGGGAAAAGAATCCCATTTTAAGGGATTGCAGCTGTAAAAATACAGTTTCTGTTAAATAAAAGAGGAGAACAAACCCCTGAATCAGCTATTTACTTGTTTTCCTTACCTGGTATGACCCCTGTGCCTCTGTCTCTACCTCCCTCCCTTCCTAGCTCTCTCCTCTCCCACCTGGGCTGGGTTCTCCCCTGCTCCTCCCCTCCACTGGGCTGTTTTCTCAGGATGCTGCCATGGGAACAGCACCCTGGGGTGGTTCAGCCCCTCACTGCTGGGTGCTGCATCCTCCTTCTGTGAGGCCTCAGCCCTCGGAGAGATGTGGGATACAGGGAAAACAGAGGGAAGAGAGAGAGAGAAGAGAGAAGAGAATCTGACCACGGTTTTGTTGGGTATTGGATGTGAAACTGAGTTCCCTGCTCTGTCATCCAGCGGGTGACATTCCAACTGCCCCAGTCTCTGCAGAGCAATGGGGGGAGCCTGGCCTGAGCCCCCCAGGTACATGTCCCTCAACAAAAGGGGTCTCTGGTGCTGTGCTGTCCCCCCTGGCCGTGCCCAGCACTGGGGCAGGAGGCCTCCTGCTACCCGCGCTCTCCAGGCAGTGATTTAATAACAATAAAATGGAAACATCTGGAGTCTCATATGATGGATAAAGTGTGCACAACGTGCTTGTGGAGAGGCTCTTTCATGCTTGAAATCTCCTGTGTTATGAACTGATAATTAATCACACGGAGCAGCCACACAATGCTCCCATCTCGCCTGGCAGGTCGGGAATGGTGGCCAATCCATCACGTGTATGGGGTGGCTACAGACAGACAGGGGTCACCTGCCTGTCCTGAGTGTCACCTGCCTGTCCTGTCACCTGCCCATCCTCCTGGGTGTCACCTGCCCGTCCTCCGGGGGTCTGGGGTCAAGAATTTGCTCTTCTATGGCAAACAGAAATCCCATGAGATTTTTTTATTTTCCCACTTGGAGCAGGGGAGATGCTTTGGGGGTCCGAATTGTAGCCCCTCCGGGCTCGCTCCACTCTGCCTGGGCATTGCAAGCCACCAGGCTGGGCACTGTCCAGCCAGGCTTCTGTCCTTCAGAGGCAGCTCCAGCCCCCCCAGCACACTCCAGTATGACCAAAACCATTCCTTGACGCAAAGCCAACCCCAGCAGGAGCTGCTGAGACAGGAGGGTTCACACAGGGGCAGCACTTGAGGGGTCCACGCTGTTCTCTGGGGATGCTGGAGCAGGATGGGGCCCAGCAGCACTGCACAGCTCAGCTCTGGGGGGAGCAGGGCCCCGACCCAGCACCGAGACCCCTGGCACGGCTTCAGAGCCGCCGCCGCCGCGCTGACGGTGCGAGTGTCGGCTCCCCTGGCAGGCGGCGAGCAGACGTGTTAAAAACCCCTGGCATGCCATGAAAGCACTGGGAACAGGGAAAAAATCTCACACTTCAACCATGAGAAAAGAGACAAGAAATGTCACCTTGTTCTTGCAGGAAAACAACCAGCCCGTGCCGCCTCCGTCGCTCCAGGACTGCTCGTGGCTTGTGCCGGGCAGCCTGGTGAGCTCCCAGCGTGTTCCTGGCGTGCTCCTGCTCATTCCCGGTGGAAGAGGGCTGCTGCCCCCCGCGCCGTCCCACTCTCCCCACAGAGCCCATGTCAGCACTCCCATGCCTGTGGACTGGGCAATGTTCCTGTGAACACCATGGCCCCGCTTCCCCACGGACACGGCCAGGGCTGTTGGCTGAGCTGCAGCTGATTTATGGCCCCTGTTACTTAAATATTAATGAAGGGCCTGGCCGGCCCCGCGCCTGCTCCCTTTGAGGCTAATTATTTTTTAAGTCAATATATGTAATCCACGGGGGATCTGCCATTGTGACTGAAGGTCAGCACGACGGGGAACTTGGATAAACCCGGCAGTCAAAGCGTGGTCAGTTTGGGGCACAGCGTGTGCTCGCTGGCACTCACCCCAGCTCCGGCCCCACATCCATCCCTGGGCCACGCCAGCCCCACAGAGGGGCTCGGGGATGAGGCAGGATGGGGAATTTGATGCACTTCAACTGCATGCCCAGGTGAGGCCTCATCTCATCCTTGTCCATGTCCCCGTATCCACTGCTGTCCCCATCCTCTTCCCCATGCCCAAGCCCGTACCCATTCCAGACCCCATTCTGTGCTCTGGGATCACAAGGCACAGCCACCAGCTCTGGAAGCCGTGGCAGAAGCTGGCCCGGGGCTGGGGGGAGCAGTGGGAAGCACCTGGCACTCTCCCGGGCCAGGGGGGACGCAGGGAAAGGGAAGCACCGGGAGCAGCCGGCGCGTGTGGGTGGGCTGGAGCAGGCGGGCTTGGCCGCCGCCGTGTCCCATCGAGCCGCTCCATCCTCCGGTCATTTACAATAAAAAATAAAGCAGGGAGGATTTCCAAGCCCAACACGGGGCTGGCCCGGCTCCAGCCGGGAGGTCGATGATTTGCTTTGCGCTACACATGCTTTAAAAATAATAATAAACCGAGTCAAAAACGAAAAGTGAGCTATGAAGAGGGAGAGCAGCACGTTGTTTCCGCGGGCAGGGCTGCGAAAGCCAAAGGCATCAGGGAGCAGCGCCGGGGCGCGGGGGAGACTTGGCACCAGCCTGTCCTGAACTGCACGACACCTGATCCCATCCAAGGCTGCTGTACGCGCTGCCGGACCCGGAGCCGGAGCCGGAGCCTCGCCCGCCAGCAGCCCAGGGAACAAGAAAACATTTTCCTTGACGAAGAAAAAACACCCCACCCCATCTGCAGGGACCTGCATGGCCCTGAATGGAGCGGGATAGGCACAGCATGGCATGGCATGGCATGGCATGGCATGGCATGGCATGGCATGGCATGGCATGGCATGGCATGGCATGGCATGGCATGGCATGGCATGGCATGGCATGGCATGGCATGGTACAGAACTGCACAGCCTAGCAGATCATGGCACGGCATGGCCGTGGCACAGGCTGCCCATGGCTCCCGCTGCCCGCCGCCGGGGATCCCGGGGTCCTGCAGCGATGCCATCCCCGCGGGCGGTGCCACCGCTTGATCCCGCGGCCGCCGGGTCAGGGCTCAGCTCAAGCGGATTAGTGACCCCGGGCGTGTGTGCCGGGAGCGCAGCCTCAGGTCACGGCTCAGGGCTTAATCCCTCACCTCCAGCTGTCAAAACTCCTCGGGAGAGCGGCAGAGCCCCGGCGATCGCTGCCGGGGGTGTGCGTGGGGCTGGGGCCATCCCTGAGGGAGGGTGGGCAGTGCCAGACCCAGGCGGAGACCCCCGGGTCAGTACTGGCTGGGTTTAGGTGGAAAACTGCCCTGGAGCTGCAGGAACACCAGGCTCCTGCCTGGGACAAGGCTGAGCCCGGTTTACGGCATCCCCGGGGTGCTGCAGTTCCCTCACCGATAAACAGCTGGGAAGTCGCCCACGGAGGTGAGTGAGACCCAAGGGACGTGTCCCCCCTTGCCCTGGCCCCAGCTGAGGGTTTCTGCCCCCCAAATCCCCGGTCCCACTCCCCCGCCAGCCTCCACTCCACCGAAATACCAGAGCTGCAGCATTAATAGCAGGGTTCCCTGCCAGGTGCATAGTTTGACCAGTCGAATCACACATGCCAAACCACAGGTATTTTATGAGACGTTTCCTGTTATGAAGACATTTTTGTGGGGATTCATTTTTTTCTTCCCTTCTTCTTCCCCTCTCCTCCTCCTCTTTTTCCCAGTGGGATGGTGGCCTGTCCAGGGGCCAGCTGTGATGTCCCTGAGGGCTGGAGGAGCAGAGCAGTAGCCAAGTGCCAGAGCTGGGCTGCACTAGGGATGAGGGCACTGAGGGTGTTGGAGGGTTCCATCCCCTCGGCTGGAATCCCTTTCCATGGGACTGCACGGGGGCTGTGCAGGGTCCAGACTGCTCTGTGACCCCAGGCTCCTGCCATGACCAAGCACAGACACTTGTGCCCGGATCCTGCTCTGGGATGTGGAGCATTTGCCCAGACACCACAGGGAGGGAAGGGGCTGCGAGCCCCAGTGAGCTCCCGGAGCTTTGGGCGTTGCTGTCCAAGGACCAGCCCTTCTCCAGGGACACCTCAGTCCTGCTGGGAGCTGTGGGAAGCAGCTGGAGTTTCCCCAAGGGCTGCAGGTCAGATCCATCTTGCTCTTGCAGCAGAATTAACATTTTCTAAGGCAACGGGTGTTTTGCGAAGAAATCTGCTAAGCCTGGAGGGACCCGCAGAGAGCGATTCCCGTGTCAGGGAATTTGCGGGCAAGTGGCCATCAACCGCAGACATTTAAACTTCCAGCCTCGTGCTGGGGTCACCGGCTTCATTGGAATGAGCCCTGTGGGGCTGGGTGCTCAGGGCAGCTCCCTTTGGGGACTGGGACGTGTGGGGCAGCAACGCTGTGGCTGTTCCAGCCCTGCCCACCCATCCCAAGGGGACCCTGCTAAGGGGGATGCACTGGGAGCCCCTAAGAGCACGGGGGGAGCCCACAGTGGCTCCGGGTGCAACAAGGAGCCTCAGCAGCAGCAGCACCTGTTCTCCCAAGGGAAAGAGGTGCTGGCCTTGCACCATGGTAAATACAAGCTCCAGAGCAGTGGGACATGGAGCCAGCAGCCCCCGAGCTGGCTACCAGTGCCCAGGACAGCTGGAGCTACTGGTCAGCAGCTCAGTCCCTGGCACAGCATCCCCACCACGGTGTCCCCACCCTGTGGTTTTCCCACCTGAGCTCTCCACTCCTCTCTCAGCACCTGCCCAGGTATGACAGCAAATGTGTGAACTGCTTTGAAAACATCCCCTTCGGTCTAAAACACCAGGAACATCCCCCATCCCTGCCCCAGCTGCTCAGACAGGAACCTGCCTCGCAGTGTTTAACCTAACAGCAATTTTATTTTAACATCAGAGTTTGAAATCCTGTCTCCTTGGTTTTGTTGGGTCCTTTGATCTCCATTTCCTCTCCTCTTCCAGCTTTTTAGCAACCCCCCAGGTGAGCCTGGCTGGTGCCAGCACTGCTGCCTGTGCCTGCCCCGCTCCCGCACATCCTCCCCGCGTTTATCCCCCCCAAAACCCCCCTGACAGAACGCCCGCTTCACCCTTGGAGCTGCACCTCCTCGCGGGAGACTCAGAGCTCGGCTCCTGACCCCCAACAAGACCCTGGTTGGGGCACCCCCGGACACACCAGCCCCTCCCCAACAACTGCAAACCCCCCTGGTGTGGCCACCCCCTGTTGCCACCGGCTCGGTCCCAGCCCTTGGGGACACGGGCGTGGCCGCAGGTGATGGGGACCCGCCCGGAGCGGTGCTGGCTGTCCCAGCCTGGGCAGGTGCCGTGTGGCCGGGCAGGGACAGTGTCCCCCCCGCCTCCGTGTCGCTGAGCCGGCCCCTGCGCCTCTCCTGGGGTTAACGGGGGAAAAAAAATATTGTTTATGCTTCTCTAATATCGGCCTTCTGTTTTGCATTTGCCGTTTCTTCAAAGATAGAGAGCCGCCTCTGCCAAGATTCCAGAGGAGATATCCTCAGCAATGCCGACCGCGCTCCCCACCGCACTCAAAGAAAACAAATGTCAGGCCAAGGATTGATATGAAATAGTTTAAAAATGAGAAAAAGCTGCCTTACAGCTAGGTTTACATCAAAATAAATTTCAGGAGCGGGAGCCTCGGCTGTGTCTCTCCCTGGCGGGCGGTGCTGGGGGATGGGGTTACCTGCCGGGCCGGTGCCTCGGTCCTGCCTTTGCCTCGGTGACTCGCGCCAGCACCGGCTTCCCCATCCCCTCACCATCCCCTCACCATGCCTTCACCATTTCTATACTCATCCCATCCCTATCCCCTGCTGCCCCCAAAGCCATCACCATAAAGGAGCACTCCTGGCACAGCAGCCGTGCGCAGCTGCTTCCCCATTTCCACACCCAGGGAAGGGGATGGAGTGCACGTTTCAGGCAGTATTTATGTTATTTAATTTAATTTCATTTCTGTGAACAGATGCGAGACCCCAGCCAGCCCGAGGTGTTCAGTGGAAACTCTGACAAGACACTCCCATATCCCATGGTCCCGTCCGGCACAGCCTCGTGCTCCTGGCTGGATTTCAGATGTCCCCTGTGCCCTGTAATCCCCATTTTAGGGGGCATCCTCTCTGCCAGCCTGTGCTCCTGGGGCTCCATGCCCTTTTCCCAATGACAACCCCCACGTGCCTTTCCATTGGGACAGTTGTGGGTTGTGCAAAGTCAAGCTGATTTTTTTCCCAGAATTTTGGTTGGAAAAAATTTGCCTGATGCTGTCACAAGATGTTTCACCATTGCTGAATCAGCTGCTTTGATTTTTCAATTTGAAATTTCTATTTTTTTTTAAATTTACTATTTCTTTTTTTTTTTAGTTTCCACATTTCCTTTGTCTTGGATTTGACAGCCTCGCAGGGAATTCCAGTGGCCCTACTTCCTGGGGATTGTGCCAAACCCCCGTGCCCCAGGACCCCGTGCAGAAGCAGCAGAGTCCCACAGGACAGCACCATTCCTGGAGTGGGTGATGTGTCCTGGGGAACATGAGGTGCCACTCAGTGTCCCCACATGCACCATCTCTATCATTAACCATCTTTCAACATCACTTAGTGCCAACATGCCCACCACACTCTCATTTCCAGGCTCCAAATTTCCAGTTCAATCAAGCACCCCACTGAATTTGCTTCAAAGGGTTCCACCCCCCCCTTGCCTGGACCCCTGCACCCAAAAATGTGTTCATCTCCCACCGCCCTCCTCCTCCCAATGCAACACCCAGGGCAGCTCTGCCCTGCCCAGGGCACACAGCACCTGCAGAGCAAACAGACCTGGACAGGGCAGCCCAGAGGGAAATGGGATGGATTTCATGTGTCCCACATCATCCCAGAGAAAAAAAACACTTCTGGACCCAGGATGGAGAAAGGAGAAGCTGGGACAGTGCTAAGAACTGGCTAAGAAAGGCCCGGAGAAGCCAGTGACCTTCACAGCTCCAGAGCATCTGCCTTGGGCGTCGCTGTTACCATTGACCCTTTGCCAAGCAAAACTGGGGACTTGGAGCTCCAGGGCCAGTGGAAAGCAGTGCAGAATATATGGAATATTTTCTTAGCAGGATTCATTTGTTTCTGTTAGACACACTGGCCCTGGATGGACGCAGCCAGTGGCACTCAGGGCTGTCCCCATGTCCCTGCAGTGTCCCCGGTCCCTCAGGGTCAGTCCCTGGTTTTTCACCCCTGTGCTCCCATCTGGTACATTCAGATGCTCCCATTCGGAAGCACCAGGGCACAAAACCGGACACTGGACCCAGGGACACGGAGACATTTATTACAAAACCTTTTGTTTAGGCTTCAAGCTGGAAAAACACTCAGCTCACTCCGAGTTCTCCTCCAGGCTGTGTCATGTGGGAACCTCCCTCGGTCTCCACTCGGGACCCACTGCCCACAGGGGCTACTCCTGCCAGTGCGACGCTGCTGAGCCTGGCCAGGACCCCCTGCATGGCAAGGAGGCACCCCCTGGTTTGGGCACAGGTGCCAGGAGGCTGCCGAGGTGCTCAGGAGGGGGCTGGCATGGTTACTGCACCCAAGGGACCCCAACTGTTGTGCCAATCATTTCCCCATGTTAGGAGCAGATCCAGATCCTGGGAACAGACCCAGACCTGGGAACAGATCCAAACCTGGGGATCAGACCTGATCCAGGGATCAGACCCAACCTGGGGCATGTTGCCTTCTAGGAAGTGGTGGGCATGTGGCAGCCCCAGTTTGGGCAGGTGCTGGGCATCTGCTGTAGGTGCCACACTGCCACACTGGCCTGGTGGTTCTGAGCAGTCAAACACAGGGAGAAAATTAAATCTCTCTATTCAGCCCATTTTTCTAGAGGACAATTATAAAAAAAAAAAAATCCAGACAACAGAAGAGAAAATATGCCCAAGGAACTCTTCAGCCTTCAGCCTGGAGCTGGTATGGGAAGAGGGCAGGGAAAAGCACTGGAGGCAGGGATGGCAGGAGGCAATGCCCGGGGAGGGTGAGGTGACAGCCCCCTCCGTGCCTCGAGTGGCTGCAGAACCCACCTGGGACAGGCAGACCCAGCCTCAACCCTACAGAAATAACCGGGATGAGCAGAGCTGGCTGCGATTGCAGGGGTGTCTCAGGGAACTGCGGGGCTCCAAGGATCCCACCCATCCCAGCTGCCCTGGCAGGGCTCAGCAGCACCCGGCACGCCCACGGCGTGGCCGGCTCCCGGGAGCGTCCTGCACAAGCCCACGGACATTTTCCACCGCTTTTACAGCAAGAGCATTAAAACGCTGTTTTCCGAAGGCTCGGCGCGTTGAAATGTCAGGCCCTGGGTGGAATGCGGCGGGGGCGCGGTGGGAGGAGGGCTCTGGTCGCGGCTGGGCGCCAGGAACCCCGATCCATGCTGGCCTCTGCCCCCACGGGAGGCACCGGGGGCTGCGGCCGCCTCCATCCCCGGAGCACTGCGGGCAGCGGTGAGCGGAGGCGGCTGCTCCGGGGATCCTGCACAGGGTCCTGCCCCTGCGCTTGGCTCCCGGCACTGTCTCCTGCCCACTGCCGGGCTCCTTTTGTTGGGAACTTACGGCTGCCCCTTCCCACGGCCCCCGCTGGGCTCTGCCAGCCCCGGAGCGTGGCCCTGATGAGCCAAAGGAAAGCAAATTCCGTGCAGTGTCCCACGGCCTCCGGCCGCTCCTGCCCGCAGAACCCAGCGCCAGGCGCCAGCGCCGTGTGCGGCCGGGCTGTGCTGGCGGTGAACGGCGAGGCCAGACCCTCCTCCCGGTTCTTCAGCACCCGGAGATGGCCAAGGGGCCACTTAGAGGCAGCCAGTGTCCCCTCTGTGCGGTGCCAGCACACACCGTGCCCTAGGGATGCTCCCGCACCCAGCCCCTGTGGCAAGCTCGTCTCCGGGCATGGCTGGTGTCTGCTGCTCGCTTCTGAACACCCCTGGGGCAGCCGGGCCTGGGGAACGTTCTCCTTAGGTTGGTGGGAGCAGGGATTCATCCCAGCTGGCCAGGGTAGTGTGTCCCAGCACTTCAGGAGTGGTGGGTGCAAGTGGGGCTGGGGAAGGGGACACAGGAGCTGCTGTGCAAGAGCGGCCAGGACGGGGTCAGGAGAGCGGGGAGAGCCCCGGGTGTCTCCCGAACACAGCAGCCACATGCCCTGTGTCAGGGCGGTGGGAATAATTCAGGAGCTTTCAGCACCACCCAGAGAGGTGTCCGATGCTTTTATTTATAAAACCACTGGCTCCTGCACAGCTCCAGCCTCTCTCATGCAGGAAAAAGCCCATCGGAGCCAAGACAAACAGAGCCAGCAGCATCCCTGCACAGCGGGAGGCAGCGCTGAGCGGGCCAAGGATGCTCCGGCTGGATTGCCCGGCCCTGGTGGCCAGAGGTGGCCGTGCCCTGTCACTCCGGGCCAGGCTCCAACAGCACGGGCTGCCGTGGCATTCCCACAGCTGCCCTTTGTGTGCTGGCTCTGCCCTTTGCAGCAGGTGGGGGATGCCAGTGAGATCCCGAATGGTGCCCCCGGTGCAGGGGATGCTGCTCGTGCCCAAGGGCAGAGAGGGATGTGAATTCCCACAGCTCCCATCAAGCGTGAGGGTGAGGTCCAGCCCTGTGTGAGGGGCCAAAAAGTCTTGCCCTGGATGGATTGCCCCAGCCCTGGCTCCAGCCCCCAGCAGCGTGGCAACAACTGGAATATTGTCAGTGTGTGCCAGGGACATGAGTGTGACAGGGAATTCAACAAACCCAGTGCTTCCTGCTGCTCCCAGCCCAGGCTAATCCCATAAGATGCCCAGTCAGCACTGCCAGCAAGGAGGGGCAGCAGCTCCTGCCCCTCCCATCTCCCCGTCCAGGGGCAAAGCAGTGCCATGGCCCCAGTGCTCCTCGTGGGCCCAAGGTGGATGCAGACAAAGGCGCTGCAAGCGCCAGCTCCAGCTCCAGCTGCTCTGGGGACTCGGCTAATGGGGTCCATTTGCTGGGTAGTTCTTGGAATAACAAATTGTATCATCCAAAAAAGCAAAACCACAAAAGGGGATCAGCTTGCAGCTCGGCTCACAAAAGCCCCTTGTCTGGAGGCCCCCCGCGCCCCCCAATCTCCCCGAGAAAACTCAATTTAACCAAAATAAACAGCACGCCCAGCCCTGCGCTCTCACGCTCCACGGCAAACCGCGGAGCCACGCGGATCAGCCCAGGCACCTGGCTGTGCCACGCAGGGCTGGGCATGCCCACCCCCTCAGTGCCACCCAGCCAAAACTCTGCTCTGCTGCTCGGAGGGCTCTGGTCACAGTGCAGACCCCAGTGCTGTTCCATCTCCCAGTTTATCCCAGTTAGCAGCGAGCACATGGAGGGAAAGGGCAGGACTCGTGCAGGAACGGGGAAGGTGGAGCTGTGGATTTCCCTGCAGCAGGATGAAAGATGAGGGTCAACACCTGCTGGACCCTCAAATCCCCCTACTCACCCCTGCCAGCTTCCTGGCAGGCTGGAGCCCACTGACCCAGCAGGAGGTGGAAGTTTGGAGCAAACAGGGCTCCCGGCATGGCAGGGATGATCCCAGCCTGCAGCAGTAGCAGCTGGACAGACCCATGGGCTCCCTCTGGTTTCTAACTCCCACAGGGATGTCCCGTGTCTCCTCTCATTCCCCAGGGTCACCCAAGGTCACAGGTTCCTGTCTGCATCCTAAGAGGACACAGTGGCTGAAGTACTCATCTGGGTCCTGTCCTTGGAAGCTGAGAGAGGGGAAGGTTGAAGGGAGAGGAATTAAACTTCTTCCCAATGGGTCAGGTCTCCAGAATTATGGGATTTTTTGAGCTATTTCTCCAGTTGGGATTGGACCCCAGAGACTAAACTCCATCCCAAGCCAAGAGCCCTCCAGCACCATCCCTGCAGAGGTCCTGCCTTTGGGAAGGTGCCCCTGCCATGCCCCAGCAGTAGTGGACAGAAGTTTGCTTCTCCCATGGCTCTGGTCTTCACACCTTCTCATGTAGGCAAGAGCACCAGCTCCCAATCTTTGTCCCTACACTGCTTCAGCCCGAGCCCCAGTCAGGTATCCCCAGCCCCAAAAATCACTTGAATTATTGGCAATCTGAGCAGTTTTGCTCAGGTTTGGACCAGGTTCCACCTCTGGGCCAGCTGCTACCAGCCAGGGGACTTAAGCAGATGGTTTGTGATGCCCACACGTGCAGGGACAGCACCGGGCACTGGGATGGGAACGGTCACAGCCACAGCCACAGAGCTTTGGGGACAAACACACCTGGACTCCCACAGCCCCTGGGAGCACAGGACGGGATGGGACAGGATTTCCCAGAGGGTCACTCCAGCATCTCTTCCCGGCCGGATGCCCCCGGGAAGGCGAGGCCGGCGCGGCTCCGGGCCGTGGGCGACCCCGCCGTCACGGCCCATCTGCCGCGGGTAATTCTGGCTGCATTCCTGCCCTAAGTACCGCGGATTTGCTGTGCTTTATGAAAAACGAGAAGAATGTTTTAAATGAAATTAATTCTGACGAACCCAAGATTTCATAAAAGCACTGCCTGGGCATGGTTTGGCACAGGCCTGCTCTTGTTCGCTCTAGTGCCTCCCTGGGGGGAGGAAAATACCAGGCTTGGCATAAAATAATTACAGACTCCTTGTACAGCTCAATTTATGTCTGCTCGAGGAGCGCTGGGGTCTTGTCCTGGCCCGTAGCTGATGGTTGGCAATGACATCACGTGTGGTCTTTAATGGATGGCTATGGGAGCTGTAATAGGAAAGACCATCAGCACCAACTGTGCCGGGCTGCCGGAGCAGTGCCGGACACCTGAGTGTCCCACACCAGGCCTTGAGGGGTCACTCACGCTGCCACATGAGCTGACCCCTCCCAGCAGGGCACAGCATTGGCATGGGCAGGATCTGCTCATGGTGCGGACGTGTCCGTGCCAGCGGTGGGAAGAAGCAAGCGGAGGATAGGGAAGCGGGCACGGAGCCACCAGTGCTCGGCACGGCCCCACCAGCTTCCTTTGGATGCAGACAGAGGAACTGCTGCGGCCCTGCCCGGCTCTCCCTTTCATCTTGACTTTAAAAAGCCACTAAATTAAAACCATAAAGGCACCCAAGCCCTGAAGCGACTCCGCTGTCCCGCTGGCCCCCACGCCGGGGGATGCTCGGCAGGACGCGGCGCTCGCGCGCAGCAGGAGCAGCTCGCGGGGCCCTGACCTTGTTATTTATGTAACACAAAGCTCTCTTCCTCTGCTCATGCACTGCCATGAGCCAGATGCTGAGACCCCCACAATGTGACCCTCAGGGGTCCGTGGGTCCGTGGCAATCCCTGGGCTTTGGGGTCCTTGAGCTGCTGTGAGGGGCAGGGGGTTGGCCCAGCTCCAACTGTGAAAGAGGCTCCCTGGGGATGTGATGGAGTCAGAATCCCTGGAAGCATTCAAAAAACAGATGTAGCACTTCACAGCATGGCTTAGTGGGCATTGGGGTATTTGGCTGAAGGTTGGACTTGATGCTCTTGAAGGGCTTTTCCAACTTTAATGATTCTGTGTGCCTGCAGTGCCTGGGCACGGGCCAGGTTGGGGTCTGCCCTGGACTGCTCACTCTGGGGCTGTGGGCTCTGCCCTCCAGGGTTATCAGCTCAGCCCTGCAGGGCCCAAAGCATCTGAAATTAAAGGCAAAGCAAAGACAAAGGTATCACCACTGTAATCCAAACCCAGGCCCAGGTCAGGATCTGCCTGTGGGTTGTGAGTGCCAGACTGGCAATATCAGGAAATATGAAGAAATAGCAATAAAAGTCGTCTTGTTCTTGTCCGCTGGCTCACAGCACACGGAGCAGTGAGAAATACCTTTCTGCAGTCGTTGACAATGCATGTTTGAGGCTGGAAATATGCTTCTCTGGCAAAAGCCCACATATTTAACCCCGGTGGGCACTGGCAGCTCACCCTGTGAGTCCAGAGCAGGGCTTCAGAGAGGGCAGTGGAACTTCCCAGCCTGCCTGGGCACAGCAGCTCAGGAGATGCTGCTCCAGCCACTGACACGGAGCAGGATGTGAGGGTGATAAGTGTTGAGTGTTGAAATGAAAGCTACAGTGGGAGCAAAGGACCTGCTGCAGCTCTGTGCTGTGCCAAGCCTCCCGCTGCCTTATCGGTGCTTCCCTGACATTAAATATTCTCCTTGTGGTGATCCAGATCTCCTCCATTTCAGTTGCAGCATCAGAACGCTCCAGCCCTGATGCACACCCTGGATTCACACTCTTGGCCCTGGAGCAAAGCCAAAATCTCCAAAGGAAAAATGCAGCCAGGGCTTCCAAGTTTTGTGGTGAAACCACATGATTTTGATGGGAAGCCATAAATCAGTCCCAGGCTCTCTCAGCCTCCGGTAACTTCTTAAAACAAACCTGGGCTGAATTCTGGGTCTTGTAATGAAATCTGAAAGCAGGTGAATTGGCCACAGGGTTTGTGCATCACCACAAGTGAGTGCACAGAGCAGCCTCAGCTGCTCTGGACAGCCCTGACTCTTCTCTGACTGGGTTCAACAATCCCACAATGGTGGGGCACAACCAAAGCATCTCTCACCTTCTGGTATCCAAGGACAGAAGTCCTTGAGTGCTGCCCAGCCCCTGCAGCACTGCTGAGACCTTCCCAGCCCCGGGGCACCACTCCACAACAGTGGGGACAGGACAGGAGAAGCCCCAGCAATGAGATGGGCAGGACCTGCTGCCCTGCCCTGCCAGGAAAATGGGAACGAGGAAAGGGGGAAATCCTCGTGTGGCTGCAGGGGTGGGGGCAGTTCCCTGAGGTGGTCTGGCCTCAAGGCCGTAGGTTTCGGCACAAAACAAAGTGAAGGCTCTTATTTGGCTAATGTGCCTCCAAAGAAAGGCTCTATCCTTGTTTGCTCCCACTGCTGCATTGTCTGTGGATAAAGACAGGGATAGTTCTCATCTGATACGGCAATATCATCTCGCCCATCTGGACAGGGCTCTTTACAAGACCCTGCTTTAGAATTTAGATCCCTGGGAACTTGGAAGGCAGCAGTGAAACAAAACCCTCCACCAGAACAATAAAGAGGCTCTCAGCGACAGCCAGAGCTCTGTGGGGCAGGCACAGGAGCGCTGCAAGGTCCCAGGGGTCCAGCATTGCCAGGCTGCTCTGGTGTGCAGCAGGTTTGCAGAAATCTGCTGGTTTGGGGCAATTCCTGGGGCTACATCCTGCCTGGGGAAGGCAGAACTTGGGCTGGGAGTGCTGCAAGAAATAAGGACTCAGGTTTTTGGTGCAAAACAGCCAAGCTGGGCAAGGCATTGCATCGGCCACTGCATCGGCAGCAGGTGGACATTGAAGTTGTTGTCCTCCTCCCTGACTGTGCCCTGCCAAGCCTTGTCCTGGATGGAGGCGTCTGGAAGAGCCTCTGAGGACAAACATCTCCAGATGGGCCAGTGGGATGGGCTCGGCCTCAGGGAAGGTCACAGAGACCAGACCTGGCTGCTCTGCAGATTTTGGCTGCAGTCACTGCCTGTGATCTGCAGCTTCACTCTGTGAACTCGGCTGACACTGGGGCCAGAGGCCATGGGAGCAGTCTACGGCCACTGAGCTGAGGGGACAGCAGACACCCTCACACTGCCACCTTTGGCTCCTTTTTAATCTCATCCCATTTTGGGTAGGACCCATCTTCTACCTGCAGCCGCCAGCCAAGCTCGGGAGCGCTGCAGGGAGGCAGCAGCCATCAGCAGCCCTGGGCTCCCTGCTCCAGGGATGCTCCTGCCAGAACATGGGAGAAATGTGGCTTTGGTGAAGAGTCCAGCTCCTGCAGCTCTTTGGAGCAGACAGGCAATGCCCAGGGGTGAGCCAGGCTTTTGGGGAGCAGAGCATCCCGTCCCAGCAGCTGCGCCAGCCCCTGCACCCCCCCCGGCCCCGTGCAGATGTTTCCCGGAGCGCTGCCATCCCTCCAGCCTTTCCCGGGATGGATCCCATTGCTTTGAAGTCTGCAGCCGATGCTCAGGGTTATGCAGCCAGAGCAGACAGCTCTGGGGAAGAGCCAGGCGGCCAGGGATGTGACTCAGGAGCGGCTCCGGTGACAGGGGGAAAAGGAAAAGCGGTTTATTATGTCTGTGCCGGCGTCCAAGTCGCCAACGCAGGGAAGCAACGTGCAGCTGAGCCCTGAGCAGGAGGGGAGAGCTGGGGGCTGCTGGTGGTGTGGGGTGTCACCCCTGCCTCACCAGCCACCCTGAGGGTCCCAATCCCACTGGATTACTACAGGATACAGCCAGGTTCCAGCAGCACCCTGCCCTGCTCCCCAAATGTCCAGCACAGGGAAGCCTTGAGTGCAAAAGAGGGAATGGGCATTTGTCTATGTCCCCGCCCCCCCGTCTTTGTTAAGGCAGTTAATTATCCTCTTTAATTAGCTGTGACAAAGTGCATGGGATTCTAGGGATGCTCAGAGTCTAGCACGTGCCCAACAGAGTCGATGGCCTGCACCCTCTCCCAGAGGGAAAAAGGTGGGAATGAGAAACTGAGGGAAGACAAATGAAATTTGGTGTCTTTTTATCCCTCCCTCTTCTGAACTATGAGATTTTATTGTCACAGATATGTTCTTTAGTGCAGAGGAATGGAAACTCTGCTCCTTCCTGGGCTGTGGAGAAGATGAAATATGAGAGAATGACAGAGGGGTGTGTGGGGACAGGCAGGACCAGCCCCACGCCCTCTGCTCTGGGTTAATGCCTTTTGCAGGTGCCACTGCCCAAATCCCCTTGAGCCACTGTTGTCACAGAGTGTAGGAAGCCTGGCTACTGCCAGCCGTGGCACCCAGGGCCCGAGGAGGAGGTTTTGTCCCTCACACCACAGATCCAGAGGGCAGACAGAGCATTAAAACCAGGCAGTTTCATCTCCACCTTCCCTGGAGAGGCTGCACCTCCCGCCAGCAGCCAAGCGCTCGGATGCACCACGCAGCGCCGGCGTCCCGTGATGGATCAGCTCTGAAAACAACACCCTGCTAATCTGCCTCCCCAGCAGCCATAAAACTGTCTTCTCAGTTCCTTCAGAGAGGATTTACAGTGGGTCAAAGCATCCTGGAGCAGCCAGCAGAGGCCAGAGCTCCCCGTGGGTGCTGCCCCCACACCTGGGGCACCTTCTGTCATCGGGGTGATGCCCCCATGTCTTGGCCCCCAGCCACTCCTCCTGATTCCCCCCAAATTAATGCTCCTCAACAGGGACTTGGCAGCTCCCCAGAGCAGGTCAGTGACCCCAGGGTCATGCCTGACCCCAGGAGCCCCTCACCAAGGTGACAGAACCCCCCAAAAAAGGCCCCTCTCTGGGCTGTTCCTGTGCCTGGTGCTGAGGGCAAGCAGGGCAGACTCTGCCCCGATGGGGACAGCTGGTCTGTAGCTATGGTCACAGCCTTGGTGACCATCACTCGAGGGACAGCACCTCACCCAGCCATGGGCTCACCAAGAGGTGCCTGCTCACCAGCCCTGGGGGTTTCTGGGGGTGTGACCCTGGGGGCTCTGAGCATCGACCCCCAGGCACAGCCCACACTGGGCCCCTCTGGAAAATCTTCCAGCCCTGGGCACAGGGAGCACTGCCCCTATGCTCCCCCTGCTCCGAGTGGGAAACTGAAAACCCAACGCAAGGCGAGCTGTGCTGAGCCCCTGCCAAGAGCCATGGACAGAAATATCCTTGATTTCACCAAGGTGTGAATAACTTTTGACACTTCTAGGGCTTATTGCCTTAAAAAAAATCCCCCCGCAGTCCCCATTCACACTCGGCAGGACTGTGTTTCATATGAATGGAATATATGAATCACTGCAAAGAATTTAAATGCTTCCCTGTACAAAGAAACTCTCCCTCCCCGCCTCTGTGGCCGGGCTCTGCACAGCCTAAAACAAAGGCATGGCAGGAGACGGGACAAATCCCGATCACCAAACTGCTGCCTGCTTGGACAAGGGCAGTCTGGCCTCTCTGTTTGGCCCAGTGCACTGGGGCACAGCCTCCACCACCTATTTCAACCCACAACCAACAGCCCTGGCCACAGCACTCGTGGTTTCCGAAATCCCAATGAGCCCCTGACAGCTGCTGGATTCACATCTCTGTGTGCTGTTGGCGTTTTGCTCTAAAAACATTTCTAAACCCCAGTTTCCAGATTGGAACAGGCAATGAAAATTGCTTTATTGCCATTCCTCTGCCCAATCTGACCACCGCCCCGCTGCTGGGAGATTGGGTCAGCTGGGCTGACGGAAACCAGGCGAGTCTTCCTGCAAGAACCTCTCCCATTTTTTTAGCAGCTTGGGTTTTGCTGCTTCTTTTCCCTTTGGACAACAGGGCAAGGAGGAAAAATGTAACTGGAAGCCTGGTGCAGCCCCGCTGTGTTTCCAGCTGGGATGTTTCCCCTGGCATCGCTGCCTCGGCTCCACACACGCGGTTGTGTCCAGAGCCCCAGAGGAGCGAGGAGAGCCAGGATGGGGCTTCAGGCACCTGGGTTACATTGGTCCCTAAAAGAGCAGGCCCAGGACAGCCCCTGTGCCCACCACGGCACTGCCCCTGCCCAGGGGGCTCGCAGCCACCAGCCCTGCTGCCAGCTCTGTGTCCTAAATTCGCAGGATCCGGCTCTGAAAGGAGCCGCTTTGTTTCCCAGTATCCCTCGCAGACGGATCAAAACTGCATTTTTACAGAAGCAATAAAAATCCCAGGAATTCACCGGCCTTATGATTTATTAAACATGTTCCTTATAGCAAAGCTGCCCATAGATGAGAAATATCTCCGGTAGGTTATTGCCTGGCCTGGGGCTACCGTACAGGGGGGATCTTTCCTGGCTTATTGGGAATGTTCAAAGCTGGAGAACCTGGTAGCTCAGGAGCCAATTAACAGCAACACTCTTAAAAAAAATAAGCACCTTGTGTTTCCCAAGGTTTTTTTGTGGTCCCACAGTGCCAGGACCCAGGAATGGTGCCGGTACCCGGGTGCAGATGTTGGGAGGGGACAAGGCTCCAGGCAGGGCTGGAGCAGTGAGCGCCAGCAGTGGCTGTCCCAAAGGTCACGGCACTTTCCCCAAAACACTTTTGTTCTCACAAACGTATTTCCTAACAGCAGAAAGAAAGGGCTGGGCACTGGGAGAAGTCAGAGGCTCTAGGGAGGATTCCCTGGGAATGGGACGTGACCGAGGTGGGTCAGAGGAGGGAGAAAGGATGAGAAAAGGTAAAGTAGAGGAAAGCGGACTCAGACCTGCCCGAGGAGGGATGGCTGGAGGGTCCTACGGCGTTCCTCGGGGAAAAGGCACCAGAACAGCGGGACTCGTGACCGGGAAATCCACGGGATCAACTCCCGCCCGCAATCCGCGGGATGCGCAGGCGAGCGGGACCGGGAGCGGGACCGGGAGCGGCGGAGCCCTGACCCCATCCCGGCGGAGCGGCGCGGACCTTACCTCACCTCCCCTTGGCGGCGGAGCGGAGTGGAGCGGAGC
>WEIU01015166.1:276294-296642 GCA_013389925.1 Aegithalos caudatus
CCACCCCACGCGGGACAGGGGCCCGTGGGCACGGCCCCCCAGACCCGCCTGGCTTTCCCGGAACAGGGATGCCCTGTGCCCTGGGGATGCTGATGCCAGCAGTAGCAGCCACAGGGTGGGAAAAGAGCCCCCTCCATCTGCACAGCCCCCAGCACTGGGTGCCGCCTGCCCCTGGGATGGGGAGCAATGGGGTCCAGCCTTCTTTTCCCTTCTTGGCTCAGGGCTGGAGCAGCCCCATGCTCACCCAAACCCATCGCCCACTTCCTTTGTGGACACAGGGCCGCAGCAGATGACCCCCATTCTGTGGGGGGGTAACTTTGCCACCCTGAAAATCCTGTTGCCCTGGGCAGAACAGTTTGGAAACGTGATGCCAGCGCAGCCGGGTCCTGCTGCCTCGCGTCTTGGCACAGTTTTACATCACACACCAGGACAGAGGTGCCCCATATCCCAGGCTAGCGGGGTGCCTGCAGCCCCCACCTCTCTCCTTTCCCAGGCACCGTGCCCTGCCCATGCCAAGGCGGGCGAGCGGCGGCGTCCCGCTGTTCGCCGCGTGCCAGGCACAGCCCGGGCACCGCCGCCACCGCCGCGGCTGCAGGGGTGCAGGGGCGCGGGCTGCAGGGCCCCGGTGTGCCCCGGGAGGCAGATTAGGGTTGCTCAGGCAACGGGCACGGAGAAAGCCCGTCGGGATGGAGGCCGCTGGGTGCACAAGGGTGTTTGTTTTCTGTATTAAGCGCCTGAGCAAGGGGGGCATCAGACAGCTAATCCCCCCTCAATGCCTTCCCCCGGAGAGCAGCCGCCGTGGGGCCGGACCCTGCTCCCAGGAATGCTGATGTGCTGTGCCCTGCGAGGGCGGACGGGGCTGGGGTCCCCTCGGTGCCCTGAGCAGAGCAGAGCAGTCCCAGGGCGGGTCCAGGTCAGGGCTGAACCTCGGCACAGGGTGACCGCAGCCCCCGCGGGACGGCTGCTGGCAGCAGCTGCTCTGCCACCGCCTCGGCACCCCTGCCTCAGTGTCCTGGCAGTATCAGCTCTCCTGTCCACGCCCTCGTCCCACCTGCAGCACCCGGGCACGGGGCAGAGCGTGGAGGGGCCTCCATTGGCACGGCAGCTCCCGCAGAAATTAACCAGCCTTGTTTAACCGGAGCTCTCACTGGCAAAGTATTTCCTCTGCTCAGAGACTCATTTGCCAGCACAGACATTCCTCTGTCCCACAGAGCAAACCATCGGCTGCAGCCTTGCTCCGTGCCGGTCTCTGCTGCCTGTCATCGCTCCTGGGCTGGCTCCTTGCTCCCCAGGCCTGTCCCTGCACCAGGATGGAGCTGGGCTGCAGCCACGGCACCCTGGCCATGCCCCCTCGGCTGGGCTGTGCCACTCTGGCTGCTCCTGGCCATGCACAGCCTTCTTCCTGCTGACCAGCAATGGTCATTTTTGCACTGGGGTCTTCTAACCCCTCACTGGGTTCTTTCTTTTCTTTTATATCTTGTGGAGTTACAGCTGCTTCTGACTGCAGCCCCTTGATCCTCTGGTTTTGGATGCTGGTGCACCTGCTCACTGGCAGAGAACAAGGAACTGAAAAATATGAAGGACTTGAATTACCAAACACCTGACCCATCAGTGTGTTATCAATATTCTTATACTAAAAGCAAAACCCAGCTCTGTACCAGCTGTTGGGAAAATTACTATGAAATTAACTCTATTCCAGCCCAAAAGGTATACAGATGTGAGCTCACATCTCACAGCCCAAGGCTGCAGCAAACCCAGCTCCTCGTGCTGAGCAAGGAAAGAGAACAACATCCCAACTCACCCAGTGCCATAACTCTGAGTAATTCATCCTACTTAAAATTTATTTATTTGAGCTAAACAACAGATACCTCTCAGCACTGTGCTGAGCCACTGCTGATGGCTCTCCCTCCCAGTGGGAGAGGGAAGCTGGGCTTAGAGTGGGATTTAGTGGATCTGCTGCCTGTATCTCCTGGCAGCTCTGCACCCACTGCTGTGCCAGGGCTCCATGGTGTCCCCAGCGTTGTGCTGGCCCTGCCAGGGCCACACGTGAGCCACTGAGGGCTCTGGTGCCACAGCAGCCCTGGGCACTGCTGCACCTCAGGCTCTGTGCCTCCCGTCCCAGCCATCCAGCTGCTCTGCACAGGAGGAGCAAGAGAGAGGGAGGAGACATAATTCAATCTAGGGCTGAAAAATGCCTTAACTTAATTTCGGTGGGTCACGGGCATAATCGAATCAGCCCCGTGCATTGGAATATCGTTTGCATGTTTCCACAAAGATGGATAATTGTGCTGGGAAAAGCAGCCCTCGGTGCTCAGAGGGAAAATGTGCCACGGGGGTGGGAGGGGGCCAGGAGCTGGGCTGGCAGTGCCGAGCAGAGCTGGGCTGTGCTGCTGTGCCCGCTCAGGGCGCTGGCACGGGGTGACAAGGGCAGACAAGGGGCTGCTGTGGCAGCAGTGACACGCAGGTGAGAGGTGGCCCTGCAGGAGGACACTGGGCAGGGAGCGGCGGTGTCGGAGCGGTGCGGGGCGAGCCCCGGCTCCGTGTGCAGCGTGGTGCCAGATCCCAGCCTTCGGGAACATTCAGTGATGGATTAAATGCAATCTGACTACCACTGTGGGAGGTTGGAGAGAATTACTTCATACAAATGCACTTCGGAAAGTATTTAGAGTCAAATTTTCAAAAGCCCCTGAACGATTTAAGAGCCAAAATCCCATTTTCCAAAGTCACTTAAATGAGCAAGAACAGATCAGTTGAGCAAACACGCGAGCAGCCGGGGCCTGGGGGGACGGGCTGCGGTGGCCGCGGGTGCAGCAGCACGCCACGATCGCCACTGAAGCCCTTACCCTGGGAGACACGAGGATGCATCGGCCTCAGCAAACATCCCTGTGCTCCTTCCTGAGGAATCAGCCCGGGATGGGTCAGACTGAAGGGAATGGTTCCTCTGGGGTCAGGGACAGGGCCCGGCTCAGCAGCTGCGGGGTCACGGCTGCCACCTCCGGGGCCACGGCTGCCACCTCCGGGGCCACGGCTGCCACCTCCGGGGCCACGGCTGCCACCTCCGGGGACATGGCTGCCACCTCCGGGGCCACCGCTGCCACCTCCGGGGCCACCGCTGCCACCTCCGGCTCCCCTCGCCCGCCCCGCCGGGGCCGGGAGGGTCCCCGGCTGTAACGGGAGAAGGCAGGGCTGCAGCTGAGAACCGCAGGGCTCCTTCCCTCACCCCACAACCGCTGTAGCCTCCTAAAAGCATCTCCAGTTCCCCGCTCAGCATCCTAATGAACCGCAAGGGCAGCTGGGACCCTTTGAGGCAGCAACCATGGAGACTCAACCCCCCCAAAGAGCAAATCCCAAAGCAATTAGCTTTGCAAGGCTCGGCCGAGCCGGTGGAGGTTCCACATTCCTCGGTGGCTGTAAAGCTCTTTACTGGGATTGTTTTCCTGCGTGAGCCCTGCCCGGGGTACACATGGTGGCTCCGGCTCCCAGCACCTTTGGTGCATGCCATTAAAAAAAACACTCTCACGTTGCCTTTGCTCGGGCTGGATCGCTGCGAGTTTATACACTTCCCCCAACAGAGAGCAAAAAGGATCTGAGACAGAATTCTTGCTCCAGGATCCTTTACAATTCCTGGAGGACATTTTTGGAAAGGGAAGGGTTGTATTTACTTTGGCAGCTGACTCTGCTCCTATATACATATGCACGGAAAAACTGCACTCACCTACGGTTTCCAGGGCTCCCTTGTCTGCAGAGCACCAGCCCAGGTGGTAGCTGGCGGCCCCCGGACCTCTGTTTGGAAATGGCACGTGGAATTGGAAGCTGAAGTTTAAATCTCTCCCCAGGGCATCCCCGGAGGCTGCCGACTCTTCCCAGGAGTGCCGGAGGGGATACGGCAGCCCCGGTGCTCATCGCAGCTCAACACAGGCAGGGACAGGAGCGTCCCTGTGATGCCCCCATGTGCCCCCAGTGCCCCCCTCTGCGGGCATCTCTCCCCACCTGCACCTCCAGCCTTGCCGTGGCTGCTGTGATTAATTCACTGACAGTGGGGTTGGAATAAATCCACTCGTTGGCACGTTGTAAATTCATCACGTGCTGGGGACGCACATTCCAGCCCACCATAAACACCCCTGGCTATGAGCTAGTAAATCTGCCTCCGGAGCTGTGGATGAATGGAGTCCCTGGGTCCTGGGCTGCTCCAATCTGGAGCTGGGGTGACCCCACAGCACCCAGCTGTCTCNCATGGCTGCCACCTCCGGGGCCACCGCTGCCACCTCCGGGGCCACCGCTGCCACCTCCGGCTCCCCTCGCCCGCCCCGCCGGGGCCGGGAGGGTCCCCGGCTGTAACGGGAGAAGGCAGGGCTGCAGCTGAGAACCGCAGGGCTCCTTCCCTCACCCCACAACCGCTGTAGCCTCCTAAAAGCATCTCCAGTTCCCCGCTCAGCATCCTAATGAACCGCAAGGGCAGCTGGGACCCTTTGAGGCAGCAACCATGGAGACTCAACCCCCCCAAAGAGCAAATCCCAAAGCAATTAGCTTTGCAAGGCTCGGCCGAGCCGGTGGAGGTTCCACATTCCTCGGTGGCTGTAAAGCTCTTTACTGGGATTGTTTTCCTGCGTGAGCCCTGCCCGGGGTACACATGGTGGCTCCGGCTCCCAGCACCTTTGGTGCATGCCATTAAAAAAAACACTCTCACGTTGCCTTTGCTCGGGCTGGATCGCTGCGAGTTTATACACTTCCCCCAACAGAGAGCAAAAAGGATCTGAGACAGAATTCTTGCTCCAGGATCCTTTACAATTCCTGGAGGACATTTTTGGAAAGGGAAGGGTTGTATTTACTTTGGCAGCTGACTCTGCTCCTATATACATATGCACGGAAAAACTGCACTCACCTACGGTTTCCAGGGCTCCCTTGTCTGCAGAGCACCAGCCCAGGTGGTAGCTGGCGGCCCCCGGACCTCTGTTTGGAAATGGCACGTGGAATTGGAAGCTGAAGTTTAAATCTCTCCCCAGGGCATCCCCGGAGGCTGCCGACTCTTCCCAGGAGTGCCGGAGGGGATACGGCAGCCCCGGTGCTCATCGCAGCTCAACACAGGCAGGGACAGGAGCGTCCCTGTGATGCCCCCATGTGCCCCCAGTGCCCCCCTCTGCGGGCATCTCTCCCCACCTGCACCTCCAGCCTTGCCGTGGCTGCTGTGATTAATTCACTGACAGTGGGGTTGGAATAAATCCACTCGTTGGCACGTTGTAAATTCATCACGTGCTGGGGACGCACATTCCAGCCCACCATAAACACCCCTGGCTATGAGCTAGTAAATCTGCCTCCGGAGCTGTGGATGAATGGAGTCCCTGGGTCCTGGGCTGCTCCAATCTGGAGCTGGGGTGACCCCACAGCACCCAGCTGTCTCTGAAAGGAGCTGGTTCAAGAAAGAGGCTGTCAGGAGCAGGCTCACCCAGGTGCTGTCACCCTCCCAGGTCTGTGTCCTTCCTCCCTGTGCCATTCCTGCACTGGGGTGGGGTGGGTGCTCCCATGGGTACTGGGACCCATCCCATGGGATGAGGGCAGGCTCCTGCACACAGAGCACACAGAAGAAGTTTGCTGCCCTGGTGCTCTGCTGACCTGCTGAAGCGTTTAGGCAGTAAACTAATTGTAAAACAGAAAAAAAAAAAAAAAAAACCAAAACATTTTATTATCCACCAAACAGCTGCTGCTTCACTTTATGGGGGTCATTCTCTGAGGAGGTCAGGCTGGCAGAGCAGAGACACCAGCCCAGGTCTTGGCAAGTTCCAAGTTCCTGGCACCCCCAGGTCAGCTCCTCCAGCCCCCACCAGGCTGGCACTGGGGCCAGCATGGGCACAGACAGGGAAGGGCAAGAGTGGCTTTGGGGTTTATCAGCTGCACTATTGTTGGGGCTGTCAGCAGGTCACCCTGGGGAGGGACCTGGGGGGCCCTGCGTGGTGGGTGCTGCATCCTGCAGCACTCTGAGATCCGTCTGCAGGCCCAGACAGTGCGTGAGCAGCTCCAGAGGGGAGGGCAGGGAGCGGGCACCAGGGCTGCTTCCCACCGCCTTCCCCGGGAGAGGAAGCGGGGCACAGCTCAAATCCCTTTCCCAGAGGAAGCCGAGGACTTGGGAGGTGGCACTGCCACAGGATGCAGATGCCATCCTGGGGGGCTGGGGCTGCATGGAGCCTGTTCCCCCTGGAGAGCTGGGGCAGGGCTGAGGGTCCCTGGGCACCACCAGGGATGGTGTCCCCATGGAGGGGCAGACAATCATGGGGACACGCCACATGTTGTCCTGCTGCTCCCTTTTCTCGTCTCCATGTCTTTTGCCCCCTTTGCCTGTGCTGCTGGGAGCTGTGTGCTCCACATGGGCCCATTTTGGGGACCCTGGGCATGACTTGTGCCAGCACTGGGGAGGGGAGGGGGCTGTGCCTGCCCCAGTGCAGCACCATGGCCCAAGAGCTCCCGGCAGCTCGAGCCTCTATGAAATAATTTGTTATTTTAGTTGTAAAACAGTAAGTGGCCCCTTTCCAGGAGGAGAAGGGAAAAGCCAAATGGCCCCACTCCTGCTAATGAGTGAACCAGTCAGTCAGCACGGGCAGGACTGGCATGAGAGCAGGACCTGCCTCCCCTGTGCCCCCTTTGGTATACCCCTGTGCCCTCTCTTCCTTCCCTGTGCCCTCTCTTCCTTTCCTGTGCCCTCTCCTCCTTCCCTGTGCCCTCTCCCTTGCTCTGGAGGGGCACAAGAGCTGAGCTAATGATTAATTACCAGGGCTGCCACCCCTCAGAGGAGCTGCTGTTGAGGGCCACTCTGCCACAGTGCTGCAGTGCCACAGGGACACAGCCTGGCTCACCATGGTTTTCAGAGGTGACAGTGGAGCTCCAGTGTGTCCAGTCCAGCACCAGTGCCCAGGCCATCCCCCAGCCATGGCTGTCACCAGGACATTCCCAGGCACAGCAGTGAGGGGACAGCAGCACAGCACAAGCCAACCACAGCTGTCACAACCTCAAACCCTTTATGCCCCACGTTGGGTGCTGGGAGAAGTTTCCCCCTCTGAGCTCCAAAGGGGATGGGAAGCCCCAGGAGGGAGTGGGGATGGATGGGACCCTGTTGTTCCCTAGGTGTGGGTGTTGTTTGTTTCTTGGGGGGACAGGGACACCTGAGTGCCCCTTCCTGTCACTGTGAGCAGGGCTGCAGCAGAGTCTCAGCAGGGCCCTGCTCAGGGATTTGTCCCCCAGCAGAAGCAGTGCCTGCTCTGAGTGCTGGGTACAAAGAACCCAACACCATTTTGTCAGGGTCATTCCCAGGATCCCTGGGATCTTGCAGTGGCATCACTCCCAGATTCTGGCAGCACCATGGGGAGGGCTCCAGGGCTGTGCAGGCAACACCCCTCCCGCTGTCAGGTTATAGACTGGAGTCCTCAAAAATGCAAAAAATGCACCAGGAATCAAGGTTGGCCTGAAGAGTTTTGATCTTTCCGCAATTGCTGCAGTATTGCTGTAAGTGCCTCCAGATGGCTCAGACCACACAGACACAGAGCCCACCGCCACCTCTGGCCACCCCATCCCACCCTGCCTGTCCTGCTGGGTCACCTCGGGGCTGGGGGGATGTGTCACGGGGCAGTGCTCCAGGCTGGGCCGGCCCTAAGGGGTGGCAGTGGGGTGATGTGTCCCCTAGGGCTGGTGGCTTGTCATGTGGCTCCCAGGGTGGCAGGGTTTTTATCACCCCAGCTTGTACCTGGGGTGAGGGATGTGACCTCCCTCATTGTTTTGTTAAATGTAACGGAGACCTGAGCACCCTGCAGCCAAACTTCAGAGCAGCTGCTGAGAGGTGATGCTGAACTGTGTCTCAAAACCTCTGGCCTTGTCCCTTCAGCTCCAGCACAATCCCTGCACAGCCCTGATGGGCTCCTCAGTGTGTCAGGCCCCTGCCTGGCTCTCTGACTTCACTATTTCAGTGAGCATTGCTATTGACAAAACTTCCAAGTGGAGGGAAGATGGTCGTGGTAGTTTACAGCTGGTGAGTGTTGAGCCTACAGGAAGCTGGGGCAGGGTAGACCTGCATTTATTTTGGTGCTTTTACTGCATCTCAGAGCTGAGGAGGGAGGGATGGAAGGATGGAAGAATGGAAGGATGAAAGGATGGATGAAGGCTGGTAGACACCCTGGCCTCAAGTTGTTTCCCAGAGATGCTTGGTGCATCTGTTCCGGCCCCATTGAGGGCACTGATGCCCATCCTCCTCTTCCTGTCCCCCAAGATCTGATGAGCAGGTGTTGCTAAATCAGACAAAGGCTCATTTTGATCCACCAGTCACATTACTCATGCTCAGAGCCACAGTGGGAACAGGGCACAGTGCAGGTGCTTGGACTTGGCCAGGGGTACTGGAGTGGGCAGAGGGGTACAGGCAGGGCTGGGGGTCCCTCCTGCCCATGGGGGGCCTCCAGAGCACCCTGGTGCTACCAGTGCTGACTCCTGGTCTCATTCCTTGCAGGAATGGGAATGTGTTTACCCAGAGCTTGCTCCTTAGGGAACAAACCCGCAGTGGCTTTTGTCAAAAAGCAAGAGCATTTCTAGGGAGTTCAGAATTTCCTTTCCTGAAAGCCAGTTCCCAGGAAGGAAAGCATGTTCTGACCAAAAACTGATGCCCATTTCTGTGTGGTTTAGTCTGAACAGAAGATACAGTGTTGACAGTGAGAGTGTCTTGCCCACTCTGGTGCTCCCCACTGAGGACATCAGGTCCCCCCGTGCAGGGGACAAGGGGCTGCCCCCCAAGCTGGAATCACCCCAATGCCAGCCCAGCTGCCAGCACGGGCCTCACGTGGTACCTGCTGGGGATGCTCCCAGCATCCAGCACGTTCCTCTCCCATCACCTGGAGCAAGTCCTGGTCCCATCCCTGCTGGCCTCCTCGTCCCCAGTCCCAGCTGAGCACCCAGGGGCCGGTGGCCATGCTCCCCCTCCCCTGCACTGCCCACCAAACCGAGGAAGTCGCAACCGCAGAGCTCTTGAAAGCATTTTTTTGGTGGAGACCACCGGTACTGAGAGATTAAAATTGCTGTTGTTTCTTCCATTACTCAGCTTTCCTGAATTATGGGGTGTAATACTCAGGGAGTGGGAATAATTAGGGGAGAACAATGGCAGGCTTGAAGGCTTAACTATGCCTGTGTGGTACTGCCGGCCAGGCCAGCCTGCTGTCACATTTCTCTAGGCCTCCATTTTCCACAGCCCGTGCCAAGCCCTTTCCACTCCGGTACCCGCTCCGGCTTCCTCCTTCCCGGGGCTCTGCTCCCCAGAATGTCCCAGGTAACGCTGGACTCCTGGGGCTCTGCTCCCCAGAATGTCCTGGTTAACACTCTGTTCCCTCTTCCCGGGGCTCTGCTCCCCGGAATGTCCCGGTTAATGCTCGGCTCCGTGGCTCCCAGTGCTCCCTGCCCTGCCTGGCTGGGATGCAGGAGCCTGGGGGATGCAGGGGTGTGGGACACAGGGATGCTGGACCCTGCAGTAAAGGGATGTGGGAGCGAGGGAGGGAGTGGGGATGCAGGAGGCCAGGCCAGCCTTGCTGTCCCCTCCAGGCTCCTCAGCACGAGGCAAGCAGAGGTCCCACCAGGTCACCTCAGCGTTCCATGCTCGAGGAAGCCGCTGGATTTCTCCCCTTGGCAGGGAACACCCTCCAGCTCCTCGGTGGCATCTTGCTCAAGAGCCTTCCCAGCAATGGGTCGGCGCTGCGGGGCCTGGGGGGCACTGACAGCCCCGGTGAGAGCTTGGGCAAGAGGCCACAGGGCTGGGGCCAGCCCCGGGCAGGCGCTGGCTCCAGCCGGGGCACGCGGGCAGCTGTGGGGGACTCTGTGCCTGCCATGGGACAGGGACAAGGAGCCACAGCCCGGGGCAGAGCCAGCCCACTGCCTGGCAACTTCTCCCTGAGCTCTTGGATGTCAGCGCTAGCAGTAATTAAAATAAAATCAATATTTTTTTGCTGTAAAAAGAGACATTGTTCTGGCGAGCACTTTCCCCGAGTCAGCTCCTGTGTCTGTGTGACGGGCAGGGAGAAGCCAACGGGATCCTGGGGCTGCAAGGAACGTCTGGGGCTTCTCTTCATTCGGGGAGGGGATTGGTTTTCAATTTTCAAATTGTTTTCTTGTTTCTCTATTAACTGAATTGTTTGGAAGTCTCGACTGCAGCCATCCCTGGTCATCCAAGCATCTGGTTCAGTCCTGCTTGTGGTGAGCCACTTGCCACGGCAGGGACAGGATGGGGTTGGGGATGGGATAAGGGTTGGGGGACAGGATGGGATCAGGGACAGCCTGGCTCCTTAGGTTTCCACTTTAATTAATGTTTTCTGGGCAGGTGGCTCCCCTTGAGCTTCAGAAACCTGCCTTGCTCCCAGAATTCCTGGTCTCTCAGGAGCTTTTGTTTTCTCTCACAAACAGCCTCCAGACTTTATTTTTCTGCTGAAAAACAGCCTGAGTGGAATAATATTTTAGTTATTGGACACTTCGAGGGAAATTCCCTTAGCTTCCAACTGGGATTGCGGCTAGGATGGGAATTCACTGGTGCCTGAAGTCAGTCATCTCACAACCCTGGAACCAGTGTTCCTGAGTGACAGCCTCTGAGCTCTCCTGGGCTACAGCAGCTGTGCCAGGATCTCCCTCAGGGCAGAATTCCTCTTGGAGCTCATCCTGTGATACCCAGAGGACCAATGACGATGAGGGAGCCTGGGCTGATACCCCCACCCCACGGGACTCTGCCCTCCACCACTGAGGGGATGCATCAATGTGAGTATTCTGCTGAACTTGAGGGGAATTTCTCACAGGACTGTTCCTTTGTGCAGGCTCTTTATGTCCATGTGTGTGCACGTTTTGGGTGTTGCTACTTTAGATTTATAATTCAATTAGAGTGATGGTTATAGAAAATCCCATTGGAGTAATTTTGTATGAGTTAAATTATTCAATTGATCAGGTGCTGCTATTGCTGTGTTAATGAGGTATTGTTATGATTAAGTGTTGGTAAATCCTTTAGACTTAATCCACTGATCCAGTCTGAAGCTAAATTTAGTAAGGGGATCCTCTCTGTGCTTGGTGACTCAGCATGGGAGTGTCCCTTACCCCCTTGCATTCCTGACTTTTTCCTCCCTTCCTTTTTCTCTCCCCATTTCCACCTAAATCACTGTAGACTGCATTTAATCCTATATTTCTTGGTGTGATTTATCTACACCATAAGAAGTAGAGTGACAAATTTATATCAAGCCTGCTTTTGCCAGCGATTCAGCCCCAAACCCCTCATTCACCACAGGCTCAGGGGAAGAGCAACCCTTCCAGAGACTCCCTTACTCCTAAGCCACAATTAAAACTATTTTAAAAGAAAACAAACATTTCTCATCGAAATTCCTGCCTGTTTCTGGCTCTCGTTGTGGGCCAAGGCTGCTGAGCACCAGCAGCTCCCCGAGCAGCCTCTGGGCAAACCCAGCATGCTGGGCTCTCCGGGTCCTGGTTGCAGCTGGGAAAATGGAAATTTTCCTGTGGAAATTCAGGAAGGCTGGAGCGGCACTGCCCTGCTGCCCTAGGGTCCAGTGAGCTCATGGCTCCGGTGTTTATGGTGCAAAGCCAGCGCTGTTCCCATCCCACGGGCACCCAGCAGGGTTTTGGGAGGATGTGGTGTCCCCGTGTCACAATCCTGCACCACCGGCAGCGTCCAGAGGGGAAGGGAGGTGCTGCTGCTGGGACAGTGGCGCTGTGGTTGGAATTATTGGGGTTTGGGGGCCTGGGGTGGAATGAGGTCTGGGGAACTGGAGTGTCCCACGCGGGGACAGCACAGTGTCCCCACTGGGTCATGCCAGGGGCTGGCGATGGTGGCGTGGCCGATGTCACCCTCCTTCCCTGCGGCTGGATCAGCCCTTCCCATTGCAGCCAGCGGCCAGGCAGAGGAACAAAGCACCACGGAGCCCAAACCGAGCAGGGGGACACTGAGATGGGTCCTGTCCCTGTCACTCGTCACCCCTGCCCTTGCTGCTGGTGGAGCAAGGACGATTCTCGCATTTCCCCCCGCCCAGGACGCAGCAGCCGCCTCCGGCGCAGCGCTGGCTCTCACAGGGCTGGATCCGCTCCGCAGCCGGGCAGAGCGTGGGAGGAGGGTGCCGATCCCGCTTAGGAAACACAAAACAATAAAAGAGGAACAATGGAGCTTCCTTCCCGTCACCCCAAATACCAAACGCCACCAGAATGTGGCTCAGCTCCGAGGCAGCGCTGCCGGGGCTGCTCCCGTGTCCCCTGACCCGAGGGAGGAACTGCAGACGCCTCCTCCTCTTCCTCGCCCTGGCAAGGGATGCTGCGGGAGGGCGGGTGCCGAGGAGCATCGCCAAAGGGCTGCCCTGACCCGGCGCTGCTGCCAGAGGCATTCCCAGCTTTGGAAACTGCGTTTGGGCCAGGGCAGGGGGGGAGCAGCGTGGCCGTGCCTTGCGAGAGGATTTTGTCAGCTGCCTGCGCTTCCAGGGTAGCCAAACACGTGTTGCAGCCGGCCCAGGGGCCCAGGAAGGGTTATAAAAACATCCAGGTAGCCAAACTCGCCAGATCACTATCAACCAGAGAACGTGTTCTCATGGATTTGGTGCCTGTGTGGTGCCAAGCATGGGGAGATGCTCGGCCAGGCCGGCCACAGGTGGACACCTGGGGGGAGTTGGATCTGAGTGGTACCCACACCTCCAGTATCCCACAGCTGGACGTGTCAGGTGCTGAGGGACATGGGGACAGAGCCCCCTGAGGGGCTGGTACCCCCCTGTCCCTGCTGATTCCACCAGCTGGCACCACTTACCTGTCTCTTGTGGCCACCAGCACCGTGCCAACCCTGCCAACAAGCCCCGTCCCTGGTGCACGAGCCCCCGTGGGTGAAACATCCTTTGCACGGCCCCAGGAGTGCCCGGCACCCTGGCCAAGCACATCTGGCTGAAAGCTGTGGGAGCTGCCCCAGCAATGAGGACACCAGCCCGGAAACACTTCTTTCCCAGAGAGATTCTCTTGTCCCATCCAGGATCCCCTCCTGGCATCATTCACTGCCCCTTCAGCAAGTGCTGGACTGTAGGATCTGGACAGTGCCCAGGGACGTCACCCACCCTGTTTTGGGTGACAGGAACAGGGCTGGGATCTCTGCTTCCCATGGGACAGTAGAGAATGGACCACCTGGCTGGTGGCTGGGGCTGCCCACCAGCCAGGAGCAGCAGCCAGGTTGTCTGGGTTTTCCAACACTGGCTGGGTTGTCCCCCCTGCTAGGGGCATGAACTGGTTTAAACCCTCACCCTGGACCCTGTGAGTCACACACTGACCTTCAGCTCCTGCCAGTGTGCTCCATCAGCCAATGTCCCACTTTCCTGCAGGACAGGGACAAGGCTGGAAAGCTCCTTCCCACCTCTGCAGGCACACCAACCTCTCCCACCCTGCTGCTGTGGGGGCCTGGGACGTGGCTGGGACACGGTGCTGTGGCTGGTGAGGGGTGCTCAGGCTGGTGGGGGCACACAGGGCTGGTGGGGGGCTCACCCCATGCACAGGGGTCCCACAGCATCACTCCCTGGCACCACTCCCACCCCGTGTCCCTCGTCCCTCCCTTGACTTGTTGCTGTTGTCATCTCCAATATCACGCAGGGATGTGAGAGGCTGGAAGTCCCTCTTTTCCTGCCAGGTTAAATGGCTCACTAGGAATGTCTATTATCCCCACAAGTCAACTTTCCCCTCCGCAGTATGTGTCAGGGGTCAGGGCTGGCACCACATGAAAGCCATGGGTATTCAATAACCGAGAGCCGTGGAAAGGCTTCGGTCCAAGCCCAGCCACGTTGGGGTTTATTGATGCAGATGCCTTTCCCCATTTGTTTCCTATAAACAGCACATGGTAATATTTAGTAGGTTTCAAACAGAGCTTTTTGCATATTCTCCCTTGTCTGCAGCGAGCTGCTCAGTAGTAGACAGTTTTAATTTACTTAATGCAATTTCTGCTTTTTGTTCTTCCAGAAGGTCTGGGCTGGTTTTGACCCTGTCGCCCCAGCAAATTACTGCAATTCCCAAGGGGCTGGGAGCAGGAGTCTGGGATCTACTCTCTGCAGGGGTGAGGACAAGGGATCTCACTCCCCCCAGACCCTCTGGGACACAGCCTCAGGAGCTGGGTGCATGTTGGGGCTGTTTGGGGCTGCCCTGGCTGGCTCAGGCTCCTGGCCGGGCAGGCAGCACGTGGTGCTCGCCAGCTCCAGAGGAAAAAAAACACTTTATTGCAAAAGCTGTCACTTCCCCATCCTCGGGGCTGGCAGAGGCCAGGGCACAGTCCTGGACACAGTCCTGGGCACTCAGTGCCCAGGATGGAGTGTGACTGCAGGGTGACCCCAGAGCAGGGAATGCCTGTGAGCATGGAGCAGAGATCCCACCAGAGCCGGGCTCCTGGGGAGCACTTACACAAGAAAGGGAAGCACCAACTGCTCCCTGGAGTGCAGCCCTTGCTGCTCCTTGTCCCTACACTCCTGGCAGCAGCACTACAAGGCTGATGCCAGCCATGGAGCAGCACTGAGCTGGCAGCAGAGGAGGCTCAGATGCCCGTCCAGGTGATTTTTGCCACTGTAAATGCCCACAGAGTCTTGGCTCTGCAGCAGCTGCCTCGGGCTGGCAGCAGAGTCCCAGCCACTGAGCACACAGTGGATTCACAAACCTCAAGGCAGCCACACTGGGTGTCTGCCCCCAGTCCCTCCGTGTGTGGAATACTGGGCAGGTTCCTCCAGGCAGCCAGGAATTCTTGGAGCAGTTCTGCCATCACCCTGCCAGCCCTGGGCACTGTCACCACTGGCACCCTACCAGCCTCAGGCAGGGGTTGGTCCCTGCTGCCACTCCCCACCAGCACCCACCACCACAACACAGGCAAGAAGAGACCAAATTGACACCACAATTCTTTTAATGCAATTACTTCTAAAATGCAGCTTTAAAGTGACTTGGAATGGTCAACAATGAGAAATAAGGGATGGTTTTGAGCTCTGCAACGTGACCATGTGGCACCTCTGCCACCAACACCCACCTGCCATGCCTCTGCCTGCTCTTACAGTCACTCACTGTCCCTTCACAGGGCACATGTCACATGGGGCATCCAAAGGGACTCTGGGGCCAAAAAAGGGACAGGGTAAGCCATCCACATTCCTCCAGAAAAGCCAAAAAAGAGCAGCACAAGCAGTGGGATGCTCCCTCTCACCTCACATTCAGGCATCAACCAACACAAATTCTGGAGCTCACAAAGACCTCGAGGGGCTGTGCCTTCATGCTATGTAACGTGATTTGGGAACCCAATGCCTGATTGTGTTCTCTGGCTCTGGGTGGCAGAGGAAGCTGATGTTCCAATCTCTTGCTTTTTGTTATCTAACACTTCTTTATGTATTCATTTTTCAGAGCAGCAAGTGCCAAGTAACTGGGAAATTCTGCTGTAGCCTGAACACCAGTGAGAACAAACCCCAACACCCCTTCACACCATGCAGCCTTTACATCCCCCAACAGCACAACAGAGCCTGAAATGTCTTTAACACCTCCCAGGCCTTAGCCCGAGTTTGGTTCTCACTCTGTGACTCCCCATGCAGCCCCAGGCTGTGCCCACTGTGGAGCACCAATGCCATTTTAGCCACTCTTTCTCCATGTAAAACAGTTCCTACTGCTCCACTGGAGTTTGAGATCCTCCCCTTCTGAGAGGGGAGCGCTGAGGCTTCTGCGGGGAGGACACTGGAAAGGCCATGGGGCTCCCAGATTCCTGAGCAGAGCAGCCCCTGCCCTGGTGCCAGCACTCCAGCTCTCCTCAGCCACCCCTTTGCATCAAGCCTGCATTGCCAGTGACTTCAGAACCAAGTGCAGGAAGCCAGTTTGATCTACAGAAACACTACACGCATCTCCAAATGGATTTTTAAACACCTCATTTAAGGAAGGACAGGATTTATCAGGGAATCAGTGGGCTCTTGTAGCTTGGTCTCCAGTTCTGGCCATCCAATGCAGATGTGAAGAGAGCAGAGCTCTCCTGGAGTTCTTCTTACACAACCCAGGTCACAACTGGAAACTGAGCGTGGGAAGCCCCCAGGGAGAAGGAAAAGGACATCACCTGATGAAAAAGCTTCAGAATGAACCTGGGAAACAAACACCAACCAGACAATCATCTTCTACAGAGGATGGAAGTGAGAGTAGAAGAAAATAACATCTGAGATAGTCAGTGAGTCAGTCTGAGTGTGCAGGGGCAGGAGATCCCTATGGATCTGTGAGGAAAGCTAATGGCCAAACCCAGCTGGTCCCTCCAGTCCTCAGTGAGATGGGGCTGTGGTTCACTCTTCCCCAGCTGGAAGGTTGTCCTCAATCCTCCTGATGAACTTCATCCGTATTTCTGTGACGCTGTCGCCCTTCAGGGTGTCCTGGACAAACTTCACATCCACAGCCATCTGCACCTAAGTGAGGGAAGAGCAGAGAGGAGCTGGTAACTCCCTCTTCTCCAGGGACTGAATGATCCTGGAGCACCAGCTTAAAGGCTCTGAGGGCATGACATGACACACAGGGCCCTACATTTGACACACAGCTGTTCTCTTGTCCCAACCAATTCCCAGCTACAGCTCACAGCTGTTGCAGAGTGAGGATTCTGAAGCTCCTTACAAACTCAGGGAGATACAAGTGCTTGAACTTGGGTTGTGAGCCCACCTCTGGGTCTCAGCTGCCACACATGACAGCAGCCAAGTGCTCCTGCAGCTCTGCCCTTCTCCTGGGAATGTGTTTCAAGCCCAAAGCAAACCCAGAAGTCACAAACACGGACCAGAATTCAAGCATCTGCTGACACCTGGCTATCCATACAGCCATCCCAAGGGAAGAGAGATGTGGCTCACCATCTCCAGGGCACCTCGCAGCACCCCACAGAGCAGGTTGGAGTAGATGAGGGTTGAGTGGTTGTCAGGGAGCTCCACAAAGTCCACCAAGGGGTTGTTTTCCAAGATCAGGGAGAACTCGTCACCCCCAGGACTCCAGTTGGTGATGCTTGGAGTGATGCCCAGGTACATCTTAAATGCAATCTGTTGTGGCAAACAGGAGGAACAAGAACAGGTGAGGCAACAGCACAGCTTTGATCTCTGTAAAATTACTCAAGGGGTTTGCAAACATCTCTCCTTTCTTCCAGTTCCCACCAGCCAGCAGTGCTTGGGCTAAAGCTTTTTTCCCCCTCCCCAAAATCTTCACCAAACTCTCAGAACAGTCCTGTGAGTAGCAAATATTCCATCCTCACGTGCAAAACCCCCCAAAAAACCTGACAAAGCTGTGCTTGGACATTCACCTTTGCAATAACATCTGCAGTTTCACGGAAATCGTGGCATCTGCCAACATTGGAACGGGCCAGGAAGTCCTCGATGAGCCGGACACCGATGTTGTAACCCCTGGGAAGGGACCAGAGCAACAGCTTGAGAAAGACAACAAATACTTATAAAAGAAGACAGCAAAGAAGCAAAGTCTGTGGAATTTTCAGCCTGTTAGTAGATGATTTCTTCTTCCCTTGATGGAATTAATTTTTCTCAAGGAGAGTGAATGTAAATAAAGCCTTTCTGATCTTTCTTCTACCTGGAGTCAAGCTCTTCATGTCCAACAGCGACAAAGCAAAGTCTAATCTGAGAAATGTCAGTGTTAAATAACTTCAGCCTGCCAGGATTTTGCTGCTGGAGCAGCACACAGGGTGATCCCAGCTGTGATCCCTGCTGTGATCCTGCTGTGATCCCTGCTGTGATCCCTGCTGTGATCCCAGCTCCCACACAGTTCCAGCACAGCAGACCCACTCCCCCTGGTGCATTCACTCACATTTTGTCCAGCTGCTTGTTGACATCATCGTCGTTCTCGTAGTCCTTGCAGAGCTGGGTCACCAGGGCGCCGTAGGTCAGCGTGAACAGCTCTGAGTTCTGTGCACAGGAGAAGGGATTCAGCCACCAGAACCAGGGACTCAGCCACCAGAACCAGGGATTCACCCACTGGAACCAGGGACTCAGCCACCAGAACCAGGGATTCACCCACTGGAACCCGCCCGGGCTCCGCTGCCTCCGTGTCCGGCGCCGCCACCCTCGGCACGGAGAGGGGAGCAGGCACCTGCTGTCTCAAAGGAATCTGGTGCTTAATAAGGAGAGATCCCAGCTCCAATTGTGGCAATAATTTCATTCTCCTGGGAACAGGGCTTGGAGGAACCTGGTCTACTGGAAGGTGCCCCTGCCCTTGGCAGGTGGTGGAACTGGGTGAGGTTTAGGATCCCTTTCAACCCAAACCATTGTGGGATTTTGGGAAAGGGATCAACACCCCCTGGATAGCTGGAGGTGCCATGCCAGGGCTCTGAATTTACCTCAGCCACTGGCCTAGAGCTGAGATCTGACTCAAACTCTTCCCTCTGATCCATGAACACGTTACAAGTGGGCAATGCAGGGAATCCAGGCTCCAGCTCTGGTCCTTCCAACAGGCCCAGAATGCTCCTCCAGTCAGGGATTTATGAAATTCTGTACCAAGAAAAAGGACTCATCGGGTCCTAGAGAGTTGTCCAGGCATAGAATTTGCTTCACAGATTGAAATCAGCCCCTCAGACCCAGAATAGGCTCAAGGAGGCCAAACCCAGGCCAGCTCAGCACTCAGGTGTTGTGCATGTCCACTCTGGGACTGGCCAGGACCAAAGCCATTCCTGTTTTCTTTGCACAATTGTCAGATCTGCAGAAAATTTGCAAAAAAAAGGGAAAAGTTCTCCTCTCCCAGCCACTACCTTCGATCCTCACCCTTGAATGATGTCAAAGAGCATTTTTTGGGAGCCATCAAGCCAGACCAGTGGTTAAGGAGGTCTGCAAGCTGCAGAACAAAACTCTGCAAAAGGAAGTGTTTTGGGGAACAAACAAACCCCCAGCACTGGTTTCTGCTGTCAGTTTTGGCATGCAGAGGGATCACAGGGGCTGACCTGGGATCTGTCACCTACCATGAGCTGCAGAGAGGCAGAAGGTGAAATGAATGGCAAATACCAATACTAGAGAATGAAAGCAGCAGCAGGCAGGGAGGGAAAAGAGACAAGATCAGAGTTAAGTGACAACACAGATCACCATAAGTTCACACAAAGCCACCACAAACACACAGAGGAAACACCCCCAAACAAATAGAAATTGGGTTTGTAGAAGACACAGGGAATTCCACCTTGTCTTGTTCCTGGATTAGGAAAAAAAAATCTTCCCTGTGAGGGTGGCAAGGCCCTGGCACAGGTGCCCAGAGAAGCTGTGGCTGCCCCTGGATCCTTGGAAGTGTCCAAGGCCAGGCTGGATGGGGCTTGGAGCAGCCTGGGACAGTGGAAGGTGTCCCTGCCCATGGCAGGGGGTGGAATGGGATGAACTTTAAGCCTTCAGGTATGGAAACAACCAGCTGGGCTGCTTGGAGCTATTGCCCCGCTTTGGGTGTAAAGAATTGACACATTTTTGGATGTTTTACTTAACAATTTGCTTTCCTCTCAGAAAACTGAAGGTTGGTCAATTCACATCACCAGAAGGACAAGGTGGAAGTTCCTTTGGCTCAGCTGGAGTCAGAGACTTGGCAGAGAATTTAACAGACATGCAGAACAGGTAGTGTTTGTTTCAAGGGTTTCAGTCATTTTAGTAAAGACAGAGATGGAGAGGGATGGGGATGGATGGAGGGAATCCAGCTGTCCCCAGCCTGAGCTGCTGTCACTGTGTGAGGCCATGGTGGTGCCACTGCCACCAACAGCCCCAACACACCCAGAGCTGATCCCACTTACTGCTGAGATATTGTTATTAAAGGCAACTTAAGCTGATGTCATAAGGCAAACTCCTAAATTCAGATTTGGACAAAAAAAAAATATTGTTTGTTTTCAGCCCATTTGATGTAATTGAAGTGCCCAAAGCTTTCCCAGTGTTTTTATTATTTGACACTGCAGAGCACTGTACAGTCTTCACATTATGCATCTGCTCTATGGCTATGGATGTGTGTGTGAATTAACACAATTATTTATATAATCGTTGTATTTATGGAGCTAAATCCCTAGAAAATAATCCCCTGGGATGTGGAGAGGCAGAAGGGGGCAACCAAGTCCGACCCAGCCCCTCTTCACGGCCAAAGAGGGAGAAACCGCCCCCCCGGTTTTATTTTTTATTATTTATTTTGCATTAAAAATTAATGAATTTGACCTAGTTTAACCCAGCATTCGAGTTCAGCTCTGGAGCTTTGGGCTCCATCTCTCAGTTCCTGACTCGGCCGGGCTAATAACGCGGAATGAATTGGAGAGGGGAAGCGAGACGCGCCACGGAAGCGTTTTCGGTGCGAACTTCCCATGAACGGGAGCTCCCGGTGCCGCTGATCGCTGCCCGGCCCCG
>WEIU01015166.1:305825-316850 GCA_013389925.1 Aegithalos caudatus
GGAGGGCGGCGGGGCCGCGCTCGAGGCCGGGGTTGGCGCTGCCTTTCGGGGCTCGGCGCTCGCTGTGACTAAGCAGAGCTCCGCGGCGGAGCCGCTTCCCACCGCGGGAGGAAGAGGAGAGGCGGCTCCCCTCCCCCTCCGCCCCAGTGCTCCATCGCCCGGGCCCGCGGAGAGGGAGGGATGGCTGCGGCTCCCGGCGATGCTGAGAACCGGCGGCTCCTGCACCAACCGGCCGCGGGTCCTGGCATCGCTGCCCGAAGGACGCGTCCTGCGCCAGACATGTTGTCTGAGTCCCGCTCCCTGCCTCCGCCGCTCTCCCTCCCGCCCTGGCCTGCCTGCTCGATGCTGTCGCTGCCCGGCGACCAGGGCTGGCTGCTCCCGGACACCCTGGGCTCCCCGCACGCCCGGGTGGGTCATTGGCTGCTCTGCTGTGCGCATAAAATGGTGCTGAAGGAGCACGGACGGTTTTGCACTGTGTCCTCCTCCAGGGACCATCCCTGACCGGTCCCATGTGGGTGACCTGCATGACTGGGCAGCCCGGCCTGCTTTCCTATCTTGCTGCCTGGAGTGGGTCATAGCCACCAGCAGGGACGGGATTTCGCTCAAGGGGCCAGGACCCACCATGTGTGGGGCAGCCAGTGGCACTGGAGGCCAGAAACTTGTGAAGGGCAGCCAGGGCAGGGTGTGACCGGTGTTGCCCAGGTGGGCAGAGGGATGCAGTAGACAGAGGGACAAGGACCAAGGCAGGGGGCAGGCAGAGGTCTGTCCTTATCCAGGTTTCCCCCAGCTTTTCCAGCCCTTCTCCCTTGGCATGCAGAGAGGGAGGGCGAGCTGGTTGCCCGCCAGTGCCTGTGTTTGGGAGCAGCAGCTCGGGAGTTCTCCCAGCGCGGGAGCCGCTGCTGCGAAACCGTCAGAGCAACGTGATGCGACGTGCAGAGTGGTGATGTGACAGTCCCGTGGTGCCATGTCCAAAATAGTTAGCACAGCTCTCGCTCCTTGGAGGGCTCTGGGCAGGGTCGGGCAGCCCCACAGGGAGCCTGCCGGGAAAGGAGCTGGATCCTGCATGGCCCCAGCCCTGCTGGGTGCCGCATCTGTGTTGTGAGGCACAGGACCTGTTTTTTGGGGGTACTGACCTGCTTCCCAAGGGGCTGGCTGCTGGCAGGCGCAGAGCCCCATGCCCTGCCTTCCAGCCAGGTTTCTGTTTCCCAGCGTGATGCTAGCAGACAGGTTTTTGGGAGTGTGGCTGGGCTGGCTGCCCTGGGCACTGGTGGCGCCGCATGGGTCGCCCCAAGGACGAGGGCACCTCCTGTCGCCACTGCCAGCGTGCCAGATGGATGGTGGGCAGGTGTTCCTGCCCCTGCCCTCGGGCTGTTTGGGCTTGCACTGTGACCACAGTTTGCTGCAGCAGCTCCAACTCTTTCCTTCATGTGTGTTTTAAACCCTGGAAACCCCCTGGCTCTGGCCTTGCTCTCGCCACGAGATCCCAAGTTCCCCTTGTTGCTCTCCAGCTCAGCATGTCACTGCTGGCTGGGCAGTGCCGTGGGAGTGCAGTGACCTCTGCCCTGGCCCAGGGGGCTGCTGCAGTTCCCCCATGGCTGCCCCCCATATCCCTATCCCAGAGAAGGACAGGAGCTCTGGAAAAGGGGGCTGGATATGCCTCTTTGTCCTGCCTGGCACCTGGTTGTGCCCTCCCAAGGACCCTGCTGCCTGCCCTCTCCTGCCTTGCTCCAGCCTGTCCCCAGAGGCCTGTCCCCCACAGTGGTGGGGCACTGTGGGCTGAAGCCCAGCCAGCTGCCAGCTGCTTTTCAGTGGCTCCAAGCTGGCGGGGAGAGGAGCCAGCCGTGGGTGACAGTGCCCATGTGCCTGGGGACAGGCTGCAGGTGGCTGTCCCTGTTGGGGACAGGGTGTCATTGCTGATGGCGGCTGCCAGGGTGGCACTGGGCAACCCCGAGGCAGGGGCTGCTGGCATTGCCCATGTCTCCCTGCCCAGGCATGTGAGGGTGAGTGTCAGTGCTGTGCCTGCAGGCAGGACATAGTGGGGACGAGTTGGGAATGTGCTGTGGACATTCCAGGGGTGTGTCAGGAGGACTTGCCCACTGTCCCTGTCATCCAGGTGTAAGGGTTGCTGCAGCACAGGGGAATCCCAGGAGCTGGGTGGGGCAGGGCAGGGCTCAGCCCCAAGGCACATCTGAGTGGGATAAGGGTGGGATCAGGGGCAGCACTGGGGCTTGGAGCACCCCCAGGGATTGGAGCATCCTAGTGCATCCCACAGAACTCTGGTGGCCTTAGGGAGAGTGCATCCAGCCCCCACAGAGCAATTCCTGCACTGTGGCCACGGCTGCCTTCCTGCTCTGCACCAGGACCTGCTGGCAACAAGAGACCGAGGGACTCATCCCCATGGGGCTGCTATCAAGGCAGGGGAGGCAGCTGGGAACAGCTGCACCAGGGAGGGCCTGAGGGTGTACTGCATACATGGATGTCCCCACGGGCTGTGGGGAGCAGCCCTGCAGGACCAGCAGTGGGCTGGAATCTTTGGGCTGGCCTCAGGGTCTTGTTCTTGGCACAGCAGGGACAGGTGCAACGGCCAGGCTGGCTGGGCACCGTGACACCAGCACCTTTGGGTGGCTTTCCACTGCTCACCAATGACCTCCACTGCACCATCAGCCCTGCTCTCCTGGCCTTGGTTGATGCCCCCTGCCCTGCTGGGCGCTGCACGAGCAGCAGCCTGTGGCTGCTCTGGCTGTGCTGCAGAGAGGGAACACAAGGATACGGAGCTGGGGGGAGCTGAGGTGACATCAGGCGGGTCCCCCCCCCCGTTGTCACGGGCAGTGCCCTGCAGGGACAGTTAACGAGGGCCGCTGGTCCGAGCGGCGCCCGCGGGCCTCGATGTGCTCTCGCTTCACGGCACCGGGGATCTGCCCGCGCCTGGCTGAGCATCCCCGGCCATGTGCTGGCCAAGGAACCGCGCTGCACCGGGCCCTGCCGGGCTGGAGGTGCCACTGGTGCTTGGTGGCACAGGCACTGGAGCCAAAGGGCTGCATGGGAGGAGCGGGATGGGTGGGTGATGCGGCGTCGAGGGCAGCACCTTGCCCTGCGCTGGGCACGGCGCCGTCCCGGTGGCAGCCGTGGGGCCGGTGCCATGCAGGCTCTCCTGGGCTGGGTGCTGCAGGGCAGCCGTGCCTGCGTGTCTGGGGGGACGGGAGCTAATCCGTGTGGAATGCCCTGGCCGGGGGAGAGGGGACGCCCGCGCCGCCTGGGCGCAGGCAGCGTTGGGTTTCAGGGCAGCTGCCGTGCCGGAGCAGCGACAGGGACAGATGGCGGCAGGGCTGGCCCTGCCCCACCTTGGGGGTCTTGGCCGTGCCCACAGCCCTGCCCTGGCCACAGGTGCTGTTGTCTCTCCGGCCAGTGGGGCAGGGCAGATCCTGTGCCTGGCTGTGTGGGATGGCAGGAGGCACCCACTGTCCCCTGCCAGTGCTCCCCACATGTCCAGGGCTCTCTGAGGTATTTCCATCTGCTCAGGGGATCAGCCTGGCCTTTATGCTTTCACTCAGCCCTGTGGGCAGCATTTGGCTGTGCCACCACAGTGGTCCCAGGGTCACCGCTCCCAGCTGGGACACACATGGTGACACTGCAGGTGCCGTCCTGGGATCTAGCACCTGGGGGCTGCCAAGCCCTGCTGCGTGTGGTTGCCCATCTGAGGGAGCCCTGGGGGGACAGAGCAGGGGATCCCCCAGTCCCAGCCCCTCACCAGACCGATGGCTGCCTGGCTGGGTGCAGCGCTGGGACATGGGATGTGCAGGATCGGGGCCAGGGGATGGGCTGGCTTCCTGCAGCAGAAAATACCCGGAAGGTCTGCGGGGGGGCCGGGGCCGGCTGTGTCCCCACAGAGTCCAGGGTGGGGGAACCCTGTTGGCACAGCCCTGGCCTGGGGGCCTGCAGCAGCACCCCCAGCCCCTCTCTGGGGACCAGGGGACCTGGGGTGTGCCCATGCTGTCAGTGCAGGGGACCGGCAATGCCTCTTTGGGTAGCCTGGACTGACCCTGCTCGGAGTGCTCCAGCATGGGGTGGGTGAGGAGCTGTGGGGTGAGTGAGGAGCCCTGGGGTGGTGAGGAGCCCTGGGGTGGGTGATAAGCCCTGGGGTGGGTGAGGAGCGGCGCCGGCCGTGTTTGCAGAGCCCACACTTTGCCCCTCGCTGAGGGTTGTGGAGAGCTCTGCAAACACGGCCGAGCCGGCGTGTGACATCAGCTGGCGGTGGGTGCTGGTCACCGGGGTTCTGCCATCCCCCTGGAGCTGGGGGCTCCCACTGCAGTGGTGCCCACGGGGCTGGAGCTGTATGTCCTGGGGTGGGTCATTCTGGCCAGGAATGATGGTGCTGCCGCTGCGTGGGGGTTGGAGTTGGGATCCTGGCAAGTACCAAAGGGTTTGTTTGCAAAGGGCTGGTAATGGGGGTCAGGGGCAGTCACCACCACTGTTGTTACTGAGGACACTTCCACTTCCACAGAGGGCACACCTCCATGACATTGCCATGCACTGGCACCATGTTGGGATGTGCTCAGGGCTCCCTCGGGGTGCCCAGGGGCCATCCAGAACAGGGGAGATCCCCAAGGGCTGCCCCACGGCCGGCCCCACGCGGGGAGGGGGCTCTGTCTGGCAGCCTCGTGTGCATTCCTGGGCCATGAGTTCATGGCTGCGGGTCCGTGGCACGATGGGGGCCACGGGCTGTCCTGGTGACGTCAGGCCACGGCCCGCGCCCATCCTGCCTCCGACTCTGCCGCGGAAGCACTCGACGTCCTCGTCCCCCTGGGGAGAGTGGCAGGGAGTGTGTGGGTCCCCGTGCCCGTGGGGGGTCTCTGGGCCCGTGTCCCCCCACGGCAGGGCCAGGAGGCAGCTGCCAGGGGATGAAGGGCAGCTTTGTGGTGGCAGTGCCTGGTGGAGCCCGGCTGTTCCTCTGTGCATTGTGCGCCCAGCGCCTGGCACCCGCTGCGGGTGCCCCCCAGGATGGCAGCAGGGCTGAGGTGGGGTCTCGCTGCCCTCCCTGGTATTGCTCCTGAGGGCTGTGTTTGGGGGAACAGGGCTGTGCCCCATGAGGGCTGTGTTTTGGGAGCCTCTTCCACAGGCTTCCCCAGCTGAGTGACCTTGTGTTCTGCTCCCCCTTGCAGGGAAGCCACCATCCCCGATGGGAGACAGCATCCCCCCACCCTCCGTGCCACCCCCTTCGCCTGGGGCTGCCCTACAGGGAGAGCGCAGCCCCCCACAGCGTGACTTACCCGGCCCTCCAGATGTCCTCCCCTCGGAAAAGACAGTCCCACCCGTCCCTGCAGCCGTCACCCCCTCGGAAAAGATCGTCTCACCCATCCCTGCAGCTGTGCCCCCCTCCTGGCAGCCCGCCTGCCCCCCGGCCGTGATGCCCTCTGAGAGCAGCCCCCTGCAGCATGACCGACCTGGCCCTCCAGCCGTGGCACTGCCAGGACAGCCTGTGTCCCCGAGCCCTGCCACCGTGGTTCCCTCAGCACAGAGTGTTCCCCCCCGGTGCGACCGGTCCCCCCCTGGACCCCTCAAGCCGCCTGGGATGGAGCACCCCAAAGAAGAGGCGTTGTCCCACACCGCCGGCCAGCCTGTCCCTGTCCATGCTGCCGCCCCTCCCTCCACGGAGACGCTGCCCCATGGGAATGGAAGCCAGCCTCCAGCCCCAGCTGCCACTGAAGGGGCCTCTCCTGATGCCAAGAGCTCCCTGGGTGCCACAGCTGGCCCCTCAAAGGACGTGACCCCCCGGAGCAGCCGCCCCTCACCATCACCTGCCGCCAGCCCCCGGCCCAAGCAAGGTGGGTGCCAGGAGGTTGTGGTGCTCCAGTGATGCTGTGCCCTGTGGGCACCAATCGATGCGTGGTGGGGCCGGGCACTACCCTGACGGTGTTTCCCCTCTGCAGATGCTCAGAAAGCCCAGGCAAGGCACAAGCAGGCAAAGGAGCGGCGCGAGGAACGGGCCAAGTACCTGGGTATGGGACTGGGAGGGAAAGTGGATGGGGGGAGGCAGGGGCTAAGGAGCTTTGCCGGGTCATGGGCAATCCCATTAGCTGTGGTTAGCTGAGCCAGGGCAGGAACTGCAGTGCTGGCAGCTCTGCCCACCAGGAACACCACTGACCCCTAGGCATGCTGCTGACCCGCAGGCATGCTGCTGACCCCCCCCAGCACGCTGTTGCTCCCTGCTTTGGATACTCCTGAGTCTGTGCAGATGCCAGCAGCCCTGGTGCCCAGCTCTGCCATGTGCAGGCAGCCCCAGAGCGGCTCGGGGCAGCAGGCGAGCAGGGCCCCTGTGCTGCGCATGGGGCCTCCTTGTCCCCGCGCTCTTTCCACCCTCATTCCCCCATTGTTCACCGCGCGGCTCGGCGGGCTCCCGGCGGGCTCCCGGCCTTCCTTTTGTCCTGGCCCAAACCCCTCCCTCGCCGGCCGGCCGGCCGTGATGCTGCCTGCCTGNTGGAGAAGGAGGAGAAGGCGCGGCTGCTGCGAGAGAAACAGCTGGAGGAGCGGCGCAAGCGGCTGGAGGAGCAGCGGCTGCGGGCAGAGAAGCGCCGGGCGGTCCTGGAGGAGCGGCAGAGGCAGAAGCTGGAGAAGAATAAGGTGGGGATGGGGATGGCTATTGTGGGTGCAGCACACAGGGGGCTGGGGTGGCACGTGGGATGCAATCCCTGAGGAGTTCTCATGGCTCCAGCAGCCCTTCAGGAGATGCTTCATGAGCCCTTTGGGAGCTGCCCACTGTTCCCGTCCTCTGCTGCCCCTCCTTCATGGCGCAGAGCCTGCGCTGTGCCCATCACCTTGGCACGTGTGCCCTGGCCAGGGCAGGCATCGCTGTCCTGTCTCCCTCCAAGCACCCCCATGGCTGCAATGGCCTCGTGCTGGGAGGCTCAGGGCTGGCCCAGCCCCACTCCTGCAGCCGCTGGGCTCAGCCTGTCCCTCTCCCTCGGGCAGGAGCGCTATGAGGCAGCGATCCAGCGGTCGGTCAAGAAGACGTGGGCAGAGATCCGGCAGCAGCGGTGGTCCTGGGCTGGGGCCCTGCACCACGGCTCCCCCTCACACAAGGACGGTGAGTGCAGGGCTGGGCACAGGCACCAAGGGACCCTGTGGCTGTGACAGTGGTGGGGGCAGCCGGGCATCTCTCTGCCAACCCTCAAACCCAGCTCAGCCCCACTTGGGGTCATGCTGCCGTCACTCTGGGCTGTGCTGCGGACTGATGGGCTCCCATGGCTCTTCCCTGCTCCTGTGGGGCTGGGCTGTGCATCACAGTCCCTGTTCTACTCAGAGACCTGCCTGGGGTGGCCCTGGCTGCTTTGGCATGCCATGGCCACACTGCCAGGCCTCCAGCAGCTGTGAAGAGCCCCCGGCCCCAGGGGCTGTGGAGCTGCACGAGGCCTCTGCAAGCTGTGGTTGGGTCTGTGCTGTGGCATGTCCCCTTGTTCCCCAGCTGGGTGGGGGCAGTGCTTGGCCCCTCCAGGTCCAGTGTGGAGGTGACCGTGGCTCTGTGTGTGGCTGCAGGAGCTGGTCCTGCTCCTTGGCTTCTTGGGGACACCCTGCACGATTCAGCACTTGGACATGTGGAGGTCTTCACTGTCCCCTGACTGCTGTGCTGTGCTGGCAGGTGCCAGCACTGTCTGGCATGGATGGTGACACAGAGGAGAGCGCTGTGTCCCTGGGAACTGTCTGGCCTTCACATGCCGTGGGGCAGCTGTGGTGGCCCTGGCTGTACCTGGCCAGACTGTGTACAGGTGTTGTGTTCCTGGCTGTACCTGGCTGGGCTGTGTACAGGTGCTGTGTGCCAGGCTGTGCGCACTGGCACCGTGTGCCCAGTGCCGTGTGTGTTCAGGTGTGGTGTGCCCGGCTGTCCCTGGGCTGTGTGTACAGGGTCCATGTTCTGGGTACACCTGTCTCGGTGCTGTGTGTGCCACTGTGGCTCCTGGCACACTTGGGGTGTCCATGGTGCAGCACCTGGCAGGGTCTGGCAAGGGGACACTTTCCCCTGTTGCTTCCCATCAGGATGTGCTGCTGGAGCTGCTGCCAGCTGTCACTCACCAACCTCCCACCGCCACTGCCCTGTTCTTCCCTGGCTGTTTTGTCCAGAGGAGGCCAGCCAGGGTGGGGAGATCCCAGCTACCTGTGGAGGTGCTGCCAGCCACCAGCACTGTCTTGGCAGTGCCGTAGTGACCCAGCACCGGTGTGATGTTGTCTCGTGTCTGTCTGGACCTGCTGTCCTCACCCTGCTCCTCCAGGGTGGATGCTGGCCTGATGCTGCCGAGGTCCCCGGCCACCCACTCCCAATTCCCAGGACTGTGTTTGGGAAGATTGTCTTACTGGGGCCTGGGAGCCACCCTGGCTCTCTGAGGATGAGATCCCTGCATGATCCCAGCATGAGCCTGCAGGGTTCAGACACTGTCATACTGAATGCCAGTGGTGTGTGTCATGTCCCCAGACACCAGTATTTCCTCTGGCCCCACTCTGTGCCGTGTCACTGGATTCCAGCATCTCCTGTCCCATTCTGTGCCGTGTCCCCAGACTCCAGCATCTCCTGTCACATTCTGTGTCGTGTTCCTGGATTCCAGCATCTTCTGCCCCACTCTGTGCCATGTCCCTGGACTCCAGCATCTCCTACCCCATTCTGTGCTGTGTCCCTGGACTCCAGCATCTCCTACCCCATTCTGTGCTGTGTCCCTGGACTCCAGCATCTCCCCTGGTCCTTCCACTTCTGCCCCAGTGCCCTGGCACGGCCGTGCATGCTGCATGTGGGGGGCCTGGCCCCGGCCCCGGGACCTTAATGCCCTTGTGTCTTTTCCCTCCTCCAGGTGCGAGCCGGTGCTCGGTGTCCGCTGTAAACCTCCCCAAACACGTCGACTCTATAATCAACAAGCGGCTCTCCAAATCCTCCGCCACCCTCTGGAACTCTCCCAGTAGAAGTAAGAGCCCTTTGCGTTTGCCCCAGCGCAGGGGGCACAGCCCGGCCCCCGCCCAGCGCTGGGGACCCCCCATGCCAGGGTCCCCCACCCCCAGGTGCCCGCGGAGAGAGGAGAAGCCGTTTGCTGTTTGCGGGAGGAGGCTGGAACCGGCCGGCGGCTCCTTGAGGCTGTGTGGGCTGGGAGAAGGAAGAAGAGGAGGAGGAGGAATGGCTGGGTGGTGGCAGCCCCATGGGGCGCCAGGATGGGGATGGGAGCCTGGCTCCCTGCCCCAGGGCAGCTCTGGTGGGTGCTGGTGCAGCCACAGAGGGGCTGCCTGTCACTGACCCTCCTGGGGCTGGGCACAGTGCCAGTGTCCCCACAGGCTCCTGGGGCAGGGTGCCATGGAGCTCTGTGGCCGTGGTGCTGCAAGGTCATCCTGGCCCTGGGAGCGCTGCCCAGGGCTGCAGCCATGCCGGAGGGATGTGTCCAACAGAGGGATGTGTCCAGTGCTGTTGTGTTTGGGGTTGCCTGGTGATGGGCGCCTTCCCGGACGGGTATAAATAGCCAGAGCAGCTGATGCTGGTGGCTGTGGTGACGCAGGCAGCTCGCACTGCCCTGTGCTGGGGCTCAGCCCAGGGACAGGCACCTGGGGGCTGTCAGCACTGCCCGGGTGGGAGCAGCATCTCCCTGGGCCCGTGCCAAATCTGCCAGCCTGTCCCCTGCAGCACCCATGGCTCTGTGCTCTCCTCTCCTGGCAGCTGGTGCTGCCCCTGGCCTGACACCCATTGGAGAGGGGCAGAGGGGCCCTGTCTCCATGGGTATTTCCCATGCGCCGTGGGGTGTTTGGTGAGGTGCTGCAGGACAGCCAGTGGCAGCTTGGTGCCCAGCTGAGCCAGCTGTGTGCCAGACATCGCCGTTCTGTGGGTGCTGTGAGCCTGGCTTGGCTCCTGGGGCACGCTTGGTGATTCAGCACAGCTCCTGTGAGATGAGGGCACAGTGTGGTGACCCTCGGGTGCCAGGGCCTTGGTCACACAGGGCAGGGGCACAGAAGGGTGCCATTGCTGGGCACAAGGAAGGGCACAGGGGGGAGGCTGCTGTCACCAGGATGGCACACGGCACCACTGGTACACGGTGACTGCCACGTCCCCAAGACACAAGTACACCACTGTCGTCATGCCACAGCACCGTCCACAGGCGCCCAGCCGCCCACCCATGCCTGGGCCCGCATGGCCTTTCCTCCTACTCAGCTATGTGGAGCCTTGGGGACCCCTCCCCAGCATGGCCAAGCTCTGGGCACTCCTGGAACCGTGCATGCGCCGTGGTATTGCTGCAGACACTCGGCTGCTCCCTCCCAGCGGCAGCCGTGGTGGCAGGACTGTGATCTGCAGCTTTGTGGTGCACTAATGGCCCCTCTCCCTCCCTAGACCGGAGCTTGCAGCTGAGCCCATGGGAGAGCAGCATCGTGGACCGGCTGATGACGCCCACCCTGTCCTTCCTCGCGCGCAGCCGGAGCGCCGTGACGCTGGCTGGGAACGGCAAGGAGCAGGGTGAGCCCTCAGGGGGTCAGGGACACGCGGGTCCTGGCACGGGCAGTGAACCAGGACGAGGGAGCCTGGAGTCACTGGGGAACTGGTGTTAGTGCCGGCTCCATCCTGACCCTGCTCACTCCTCCTGCAGTGCCCGTGTGCCCCCGCTCAGCCTCCGCCAGCCCCCTGNCTTCCTGCCAAGCCCAGCACCCAGTGCTGACGCTGTCTCTGTCTGTCCTTGTCTGGAGCAGAAGAAGAAGGAGAAGAAGGAGAAGGATCGGGAGAATGCCAAGGAGCGAAGCGCCCTGTCCCGTGAGCGCAGCCTCAAGAAGCGGCAGTCAGTGCCGGCGGCACAGCCCCGGCTCCTGCCTGCGGCTGACAGCAGGTTGGGACCCCCCACCCCGAGGCTTCCCAGCCCCTGACCCCACCTGGGGGCTGCCCCAGCCCTACTAACGTGCTATCTTGCTCTGTTTGCAGCCCCGGCCCCAAGAACCGTCCCTCATCCCCTGCCGCTCCCAAGAACCGTCCTTCATCCCCTGCCACCCCCAAGAACCGTCCCTCGTCCCCTGCCACTCCCA
>WEIU01015167.1:251-25377 GCA_013389925.1 Aegithalos caudatus
TGTTGGTTATTAAAAATGCTGAATAAAGTGATGGAAAGGTGTTAGAAGGCATTTGCAATTAGGAAAGAAAATGACAGTCTGCATGGAACTGCTTACTCACAGTTTTATCACAAGGGTGTCTGGGGTTTTTTCTACTCTATTTTCACAAAGCTTTATAACTCACAGCTTGAGAGAAATACATCAAAGCGTTTTTTGCCTTCAGTAAATGGGTGGCAGAATAAATCTTTCCTCCCTGGATCTTACATGATCATGACTATTATAAAATTATGGGAATAGAGAATACAAGGAGTACAATATTTTGCACTGTCCTGATTTTGGGTTTGGTTTGGGTTTTTTTCCTGGGACATTAAATGACATTGTTAAGATTACTGGACTTTTACCAAAACTGAGGAGGAATATCAGAGTACTCCCTAAACATCAACATGCTGAAGTAAAATATTTCTTATTCACTTCAAAAGATTTTGGTTTTTTCTGTACACTGAAAAGATTTCTGAGTCACAAAACCTAACATTCAATCAGAGAGAAATCACTCAGCTTTCAAATTTGAAGTTTATTCTACTTTGCTATTCTGTCTTAGTCATTTTACTGCATTAGGAATTTCTAAGCTAAATTAAAATAAGAGAAGAAATGAACAGTAGAAGAAAGAAGTCAGAACAGAAAGCATGAAGAAAAAAGAATATGAATACAGGAAAAAAAAAAAAAAAAAAAAAAAAAAAAAAAAAAAAAAAAAAAAAAAAAAAAAAAAAACAAAAAAAAAAAAAAAAAAAAAAAAAAAANGACAACCAGTCTTCAATTCAATATAACCCATAAAAATTCTGTAACTTTAAACACATGAATAGAGGAGCAGAAATCAAAGTCCCATTCAAACCTTTGAACTAACTGTACCCCAAATGGATCATCTTGCTGAACCAGTTCCTCTGAGAGCAACAGATAATGGGAACTGATCTGAGAAAACATTTTTCCAGCTCGCAAGCTTTGACCAAATCCAATTAATTGCAACATCACAATTGGAGATAATTTTTTTTAAATTAAGAAGTTGCATATTTTTAAAATAGATTAATGCCTGATTATACCAAAGCAGTGCTTTGGGAACATGGTCAACATTTATTGTCCTAAATCCAGAAGTTTCTCAAGAGCAGTGGCAATAGTCATTATTTTTAGAGATTAGACTGGACGTTCATGTAAGCAATACATAAGTGGTCACAAATTTTCAGCTGAATTGTGACAGAACTAAGAACTCTATGAAAACGTCATTTTTATTGAGCTTTTTTTTCTGCCACTACTACCTAAACAAGACCTTTCACTTGGGACTTTGTGATTCAGCATCAAAACCAGCTGATTTACTGAACCCAGTCAAAATGGCTCCTGACAGAAAAATTTGCTCTAAAATCCCTGTTTTGCAGCTACTCCACAAACATGATATTTTGCACACAGGATCTCCGCATCATACCCTGCAGCACTGACAGGAAGACCTGGAGCAATGCCATCATCCTAAGGCTTACTTTTTGTTCACATCTGAGGATAGTCAGAGTAGGAATTATTCTCTATAGTTTACTGGCTGATCTCCTGCATACAAAAGCTCCAATAATCTCCTAAGAACGTTCCTGCTGCCTACCTCCTCATTAGAGCTCCAGAATAGCAAAACATTCAAGTTCAGCTTTAAGCAATACCAAGAGGTCTAAAATATATTCTGAGGTGCTCTGTGGAATCAGGACTTGAAGCTGGAGCTTTTCATGGAGTCAAGAGATTTCCTGCCCTCAATCCCTGTTGAATGCCCAGTATTTCAAATCAGCTTAGCTGATTTCGCCACACAGTCAAGTTGAAATTTTTCTGTTTGTTACTTTACAGGGAGAACTTGTCTAGCAACTGTACTCAATCATCTCTCTTGACATCATCTCCTATTTCACTAAATACTGTGAGCTACCAAGAAGTCACTCTGAGAAGTTTTATCTCCCCAGAGTGCAACAGCATTGTAAAATGGCAGTTGCCATTTTTCATTTGTTCCTCTAAGGGACAGGCCCCTTTTGGCCACTAGTAAAGCTTCTGAAAGTCCTGGATTTGCTGTAGCCCATTTAAACCACGTACCCAGGCCAGAGACGTAGTGTAGTCAGATGCAGCCCTCCCAGCTAGAACACAAGCCTCACAGGGATCAAGGTGAAAAATTCTTTGCTACCATCAGTGTAAGCAACTCCTACTTTTCATCACTGTTTCCCTGGGGGAAAAGCAGCCTGGACAATCTGATGGATGTTTAGGTACCACAGGCCTGATGCCCAGGAGCACACACAGGAGTTCTTTGCTGCAATCATAGACCTGGAGCAGAGAGCAGATGAGAAATGAAGCAAAAGCAGTACCCTTTGCATGTCACATTTCTATGCTCTCATGCGTCTTTCAGGCTATGTTATCCAATACACTTAGACATTTGCAAGTGGATTTTTAGATAGAGCTAGGATAACCACTGATTTATCTATGAGCCTCTTGAGCAGATTTGATTACTATCAGGGCAATAACACACCTGAGAGAAATTATTCAAGACAATGCATATTTGGTTCTGACTAAAAAATGTGATTGTCATATCCCGTTTACTTCCTTACTTGCCAAGTCAACAGGAAATAAATGTACCCAATTAATAATACAAAACTGCAAATTATACCAAATCAGTTTCAACCAATTAGTATTAATTTTTTTACTTTATGCACCTTCTAGCAGCTTGAACCCAAACTTTTCTTGGGAAACAAAAATAACAAATATTTGAAAGCAGGCAATTATCTTTTAGTAAGACATTCCTTATCCTACAAAAATACACTCAATATGGTTTTAAAAATAGACCACATTAATTTTAAGGGAAATATTTCATCCAAATTATGTTCTAGCAAAATTTAATTTGATTGTTTATATGTTTCTGAGTAACTAAATGCTTTCTTTGATTTTAGAGTTGTCCTATTTTGAAATATTATATGTATAATTGCTAAATCTACTTTCCTATTTACAGAAAAATGCCACTAAATATCTCCTGTCCATCTATAAGCTTTTGGCAAGAGTTGATACAACTGTAGTATAAGGTGATTAATGGAAGGCAAGTAAAGAAGCAATTAATCAAACCACATAAGAAAGTAAGAATAAAATGATGCAAAAATGACAAGAAGAGTCTAAACTCCTTGTGCTTTGGCACCAATGAAAACAGACCAGAGAAAAAGGCTAAAAAGTTCATGAATGTGCTCCAATTAATCTGTATGCACACTGCAATGCTCTTTAGTTTGGTTCATTTAAATCTGAAATTCCCTTCCCTGTTGATGTCAGCTAGTTAGCCAAGATGGTGCATTACTGTTATGATCACTGCAGCGCATATAATTTAGATTTATCTCTTTAGGGACTCAGCTCCACCCCCTGCTAGCTAATATGCTCACCATGTTTAATGATGCAAAAAATTTCCCTGAGTACAGGTTATTTATCTTTATCAGGGGCTGCTTTTGGCTGGCTGTCAGTTATCAGCCAGAATATTTGTTCCTAAATGGTTTGTACTCATCCATATTCCAGGGCAATTCTGAGGTCCATATTATCACTGGTGTTTGCAATAAAAGTGTTTCAGTTCTTCAGATACACCTTAGTAATACTGATTTATGAGTCTGGACTGGCTGTATTTCTGATGCGGTGATATGAACCCTGAAATATCTCTAACTGTCATGGAAGTGAAATATCTATCCAAAATCTCAGAAACAAAACCCACTTGTAGGGGTCTTGAAGAAATATGAGGAATGGAGATATTTCTTTGAATACATTTTGAGGGGCATGAATCAGAGGTGTGTTTTTTAAACAGAAGGTCTGTAGAAAATAAAATAAAATTAAGAACAGACCAATGAAAAGAAGGCAGATGAAAGTGTGAGGTAAAGGACCAGTGATAAAGAGACAAATCTGGACAGAGAGGTAGGGAGAATAGTAGGAAAGAAACAAGAAAAGAAATAACTTTGTTTGGGTGTACACTTTGAGCCTGTAAGATTGAAAATGATAGTTAGAAAAGCAGAAAACTTTAGTTTTTCACTTGAAAGTACTTGCCTGCATAGCAACATGAACTAGCACCCAGCTTAAAAGTGAGACACAGATATCCCGAGTAAAGAAAGAGTTCAAAATCCTGAATGTAGCTCTGCAGCACAGACATGGGCACTACGTTGGAGTTCAAAGATGAGACCAGTGAGTCTGGCAAGTAAGAAAGAATAAAGATGAAGTAAGTAAATTTCAATTTTTTATAGTTTTGACTAGGATGACAAAAAGGGCAGCAACTGCGTGTCAGATTTGATATATGCAGTATAATATGCTGGATTTTCTTTTCATGGCATGCAAACATCTGTGGCACAGAGATTCTCAAGCTCACAGCAACCAAGCCCATTCCAAAACTGGAAGCAAGAAAGCCAGACACGCTCTTCCCAGGGTGGCATGCTGAGATAACACAGCTTCACTGCTTCCCAGACCTGAGCTCATGCCTAAGCTATGCTGGAGAGGCACACCAGCTTGTTCAGTGCAAGTTCAGGTGCCTCTAACAAAAGACATACTTCAGAGAGTAAGAAAAGTTAATTCCCCAGTTTAGATTCCTCACCTGTGTCTATAAAGATACAATAACACCCAGCATCATTATTCTGTTCTTACTATCTGTGCACCCACTTGGTAAGGGAGAGTAATAGAATCACAAAATCATAGAATAGTTTGGAATGGAAGAGACCTTAAAGATCAACTAGTTTAATCCCCCTGCCTGAGACAGGGACACGTTCCACATAGACCAGATTCCTCAAAGCCAGTCACACAACCAGAGAAGTTGTCATCCATAACTCAAACAAAATTTGGTGTTGAAACTGGAGCATAAAAGGTTGCCTTCAATTCAGGAACATGTATAAGTGTTGACTGAACAACTTTTATTCTGAAGCATTCATCTAGCAGACAGGTGTTCCCTAGGGCCAGCACATGCCTGCTGCATTGTGGACACAAAGGATTTTGTAACCACCAACTACGGTCATTATCCTTTGTCTGGGCTTAGGCCATGGCCTGAAGAATGATGGCCATTCTTCTGGCTGCAGTTCTGCCAGGAAAGAAAGCTGTCATTCAGGAGCTAATGGAATATAGCCAGAATTCATGGCCATGTCAGGTCTGCTGGTTGAGTTGCGCTTGTCTCTCACCCCCTTCACATCTCTCTGTGGCTCAGATCTATGCGAAGGTAAGGATCTGTGATCAAAAATATCTCCTCTGCCGTGCTGAAGTAGGGGGTGCCTGCTTATCAAGGAGGCTATTGACAATAATCCATCTTTCCTTAACACATCACAGAGTCAAAAAATTAGGAACACCAGAAATAAACTGAGTAACAAGAGAGGTTCAACAGAAGAATAAACCCTTTTACTGACTTCTGAGAAGATAAAGCACCTGGCCAATCTGAATACATCAGATCTGGATAAATTTCCTGAATCCTGATGGTGAAAATGAGCATGTACCTTGGATAGATGTAAAAGCATTGTAATGGACGTTCTTGGTTTTAAACTGTTTGAAATGCTGAAATTGTTACAGGTTTAAATTATTTATAACTTTTTAAATATGAAAAAAATACCCTAACACTGTGTAAAAGATGATTAATTTCCTTGAAAAGGCTCTTAAGTGTTTTCAGCTTACATCACATACAAATATTAATATCACAACCAGAAAACAGTGTGTAGAATGGAAATACAGTACACATTCTTGGAATCCACTTTTGTTGCTTTAAGATGATATATTTGTTTGATTTCTACCATGACATGCTCTTCCTGCTCTGAAGCTTTCCAGAAGTCTGGATTAATGACAAAATTATCTCCCATATAAACTTCCACAATGATAATAACATATGCTGGCATAGATAGAATTCTGCTACAGTACCACTGAGAGCCCTTGAGAGCATGAAATAAATGTGCAGCACTCAAAAAAGAACTTAATTTTTGTTTTATTTCCAGTATTACTGAGGTAAATATTCAGGGACTTAGCTAACTGACCGTTTAATGTTAATAAGATTATATTTAATATTCATATGCTATGATAAGTATTTGAAATACACACTCCATGGTGTTAGATAAATTCCCTATTAGACCCATCCTTGATAATGTGCATATTGTTTCTGAATGTAATTTCTGAATTATTTAGAAAAGACACATTTTTCTACTGAGACATAAAATGAACTGCAGATTTTCTGCAAGTTCTTATTACCATTAGGTCTAGACCACATTATGGCCAAATTATGGTGAAAACCCTTGAACAAAGTAATTTCACAGGAAGCTGTTAACCTGTTAAAGCACCAAGAAATACAGATCAAACTGAAATGAGTTTTAGTTGTATGCTTCTTGATTCAACTATTTAGATAATGTACTTTCATTTAGATCAGCAGCTAAATGTGTGAAGGATAATAGCCTTTCTTGTGCAGGTATAATGAGACATCAGAGCAGTGGTACAGAATAGCAGCAAAGAAGAAGGGAAAAAAGACATTCTGATGCCTTAGGTTTTCTTGTGACAGACCCTTTTTTGAGAGAATATGACTATGGAAGTAACAAGTATTTATGTCAGACACTTTCATGCAGCTGGAAAACATGAATCTGTCACCTGATGAAAACTGATTATGGGCCATCAAGCTCAGAAGTGGAAATTCTATGCTATTGACAGGAAAAAAGGCACAACATAAAGACAGGAAGGTATTTATGTGTATGCCATCTCTTTTCTTAAGCAAAAAATAAGCAAATTTTCAAGTTCAAGTTTCTTCCTTCCTCCATCCTATCGTACATAAAATCAGATTGCAAACTTCAAAGGACTAATGAGACAATGTAAGCTTACTCTTCACTCTAAACTTCTTCAAACTATTTCTAATATGTCTTCAGAAAAATCTAGTTCAAATCGGAATGTTATTTTCCAGTGGTAAAATACCTTCTTTAAGTACATTAATGTATATGACAGTAGTGATAATCTGATTTATTCTTTTTTTTGGTATTTACATTGCAGGTTAAACATGCACTTTTTACTTCCCTGACTCATTTTGTTTATATCAGATGACCTCAAAACAATGTAGAAATACTCAATTGCTTGATTTTTATCTTTTGTATCAAAATTTACACACGTCATAGAATCACAGAATCACAAAATCACTAGGTTGGAAGAGACCTTAAAGATCATCGAATTCAACCCAGCTCTAACACCCCAACTTAATTATGGCACCAAGTGTCACATCCAATCTTTTTTTAAACACGTCCAGGGATGGTGATTCCACCACCTTCCTGGCCAGGCCATTCCAGTACTTTATCACTCTTTGCATAAAAAACTTTTTCTTAATATCCAACCTATATTTCCCTTGGTGCAGCTTAAGACTGTGTCCTCTCATTCTGTCAGTTGCTGCCTGGAGAAAGAGACCAACCCCCAGCTGACTACAGCCAATTTTTAGGAAGTTGTAGAGAGTGATAAGGTCACCTCTGAATCTCCTTTTCTCCAGGCTAAACAAGCCCAGCTCCCTCAGCCATTACTCACAGGGTTTGTGTTCCAAGCCCCTCTCCAGCCTCATTGCCTCCTCTGGATGTGCTCAAGCATCTCAATGTCCTTCCCAAACTGAGGGGCCAGAACTGGACACAGCACTCGAGGTGTGGCATCACCAGTGCCCCGTACAGGGGAGGAATGACCTCCTTGGTCCTGCTGGCCACACCATTCCTGATCCAGGCCAGGATGCTTGGCCTCCTGGGCACACTGCTAGCTCATGTTCAGCTGCTGTCACCAGAACCCCAGGTCTCTTTCTGCCTGGGCACTGTCCAGCCACACCATCCCCAGCCTGTAACATTACAGGGGGTTATTGTGGCCAAAATGCAGGACTCAGCACTTGGACTTATTAAATTTCATCCTATTGGACTCTGCCCATCCAACCAACCATTCCAGGTCTCTCTACCTTCTAACATATCTACACACACTCCCAGCTTAGTGTCATCTGCAAATTTACTAATGAAAAACTCAATACCTTCATCCATGTCATCAATAAAAATATTGAAGAGAACTGGCCCCAGCACAGAACCCTGGGAAACACCACTGGTGCCTGGCTGCCAGCTGGATGCAGCACCGTTCACCACCACTCTCTGGGCCCAGCCATCCAGCCAGTTCTTAACCCAGCAAAGAGTGCAGAGTGCATATACTACTTCAAAAATATTACTGATATCTTGACCCTGGAACAAAGAAAAAAACCTGGGAAATTTAAAGGGAATCTTTACCCTGTACTTAACTCCATACAGAAGGATTTTGATGAAAGGAAGTCCTTAACCTGGCATGATATTATCAAATCTATTACTATATGATTGCCAGCAAAAAGGCAGCATTTCTATTTTTCAAGATATTTCAATATTCCAAAATTTTTTTTCACTTAAAATGAAGTAAAAATTTCTATTTTTAGAATAAAATGCCAGGTGGACTGCATCCATTTAGTTGCCATCAATGGATTTATTGTTTTTTGGTTACTCATTTATTTGTCCTATACCAATGGCAGTAAGTCATTATGCATCATTCAAGGCAGGGCACAATGTGATGCACAATATGTTAACTGTGCACCCCTCCTGATTTGCTGGGTTACATGAGATATGTGTGTAAATTTAGCATACCACATAGGGGCCTATGTGTGAGTTATTCACATAGATATTGTCCTTTTTGTAAACAGAAAGAACAGCTACGATACACAATCTGTTTAACTTAATTTATATGTTTACTTACTTAGCAGTGCCATAGATCAAGCCCTAGGAATTCCTGTTTCTTTCCACTAACCAGCATGAGCAGTTTTGCACTGCTCTTGGTTTCGTGTCATAGGACACTTCAAATAATTTATATCTTGGCTTTATTTTTTATTCTGTATTTGAAAAATCATTACAAGAACAGCAGTTACACAGATATTTCAGGTTTTTATTTAGTTATTTCTTTTCTGTCTCAAATTTATGTTTCAATAAAAAAGTTTACTGCTCAGCACCTTGTGCAAAAAAAAAAAAAAAAACACTAGCTCCTGTATACTAACTAAAGGTCTGCCTATTTCAGTAGCCCAGGAAAATTATTCCAAGAATATTGAGACCTGATATTTTTTTCTTATTGGCTTTTTCCATTATTATTACAGGAGGCCAAGGTGAGACCTGGACCCTGCTGGGACTCAACATTGCAAAATAAAGGACACACCAAGACAGAACTGGTAGCACTGCTGAATAGAGCAGACAGGAATCCCGAATTTTTCAGTCTCTAAGATGGAAGATACATCTTTGTCTCTTGCATAAAAGAATTGAATTAACTTTTACCTACTATGTTTCATATGTGCTTTAGCCATTGGGGAGGGCTAATATTCTTTTCCTTTCAAGGTAAGCATGACCAGAAAAGAAAGAATGGAAGACACAGCAAGATTCTCTAGGGAATTAGAAGGATGTATTGCAAGCTACTCTTAGCATTGTACCTTTTCTTTTAGGAAAAAAACATTGAGAGAAAAATACTCTTAGAAGCTATAAGAGAGACAAAATATTGTAACAATGTATTAGAGGCAAGAGTAGGGTACAGGAGATTGTCTTGATAGCTTATATAAAATTGAAAGCTCATGCTCTTAGATATAAAAAACAGATGAAAGAATTATTTCTGTGTAGTGATAAATAGAAATACAAGCCTACCTGGCTAGCATTCCAAAGCTGGGAATAGGAAATAAAGGAGGACCTTCACTTACTATAGCTGATATTCTGAAACCACCAACAGGCTATCCACCTATCTATCTATCTAATCGATCTATCTATCTATCCATAAAGATACATTGCAGGATATATAATGTGACAAATTAATTGTACCATGGGTAGAAGTGTGATTATTTATAAAGTTTTCAGGAGTATACTGTACTTTTTGCTGGGATTGCTTGTGTGGATTTTTATATTTGTATTATCCACTGTACTTTCCATCCACCTTACTTCATTGATCTGATTATTTCACAGGAAGTTTTTGTGTGAGTTTCTTGTTGCTTTTTACCCACCCTCACAAAGTATTGATTTTTTTTAGTTTCCTCTTGTTTGAGAAACACCAACAAATTCCCTGTCTTACGGGGAAGTTTAGCGCCTTCTGTTTTTAAAGAATACTATTATTTCAATGTTTTGAAAGATTAGAGATCAAAGCCCAAAATGTCTCAAATTCCACACACAAGGACACATCCATCTGAAAGTGTGATTCATCCCATGGAAAATCTCAGTAATTTTTTTGTCATCCTGAAACAGAAGAACAAAAACATATACTTCTAGCAAGGATATGCTAGAAGGCAATGAATGGCCTAAAGAAGCTTCAGTTTATATGAAAACCAGTGTCTGATACACATGAATTTTAAGATCCCATGAGACACTATGGCAGCTCAGCTAGGTAGAGGCTATTGCTGCTAACCAAAACAAAATGGACTTTTTTTTTTTTAAGGAAAACTACAGTGCACCAAGTCATTAAACCATATCCTTCTCTTAACTTTTTTAATATAAATTTATATTTTCAAATGCCACTGATATTTTAAGAATGGAGTATTTAGGAATGTATCCACAAAAGCTATAATTTGCAAAAGATAGAGGCTACAATCATAAGAAAGGAAGAAGAAAAGCACACAAAGGAAATAGTCACTCAGGAGTTTTTCAAAATAAAGCATGTTTCTATTCAAATTGTTCTGAGGTAACTGAGAATCTTTCAGACATTCAGAGATCTTTGGTTCACACTATATTGATGCTCACTGTATCATATTAATCACTTTTGTTTCCTATTCATTTAGAAGATTTTGTATTATATTAATCCTTCACATACTGGAGATTTTGAGGTGTTCTCTAACTCTAAAATATGACTTGAAGTATGGGACTGGATAGTAATAAAGTAAAGAAGAAGTACTTTTTCTGGATATAAGCAGGAATTTAAACTCTGCTAGAGTTTTCATCAAGCATAACTCTAGCCCTGATAAGACTCACACTATTAGAATGCTTCTGCATATGCATAAATAACAGTTGTGCTAAGAAATGAAAGTGTCAGAGATTTATTCATATTTTGTATCTCCAAATAACATAGAATACACAAACACTTAACTTAGTGAATTATGGGTCTTCTCTATACACAAAATAGAAATCTGCCACCAGAGAAGATCAGCAATGACTGATTCCAAGTGTTTCTCTAAAGTAAAGTGAAACGTATTTGGTACAAATCACTCTGCTTTCCCCTTGTAGTTCTCTTTGTAGCCAAATTAAAAACCATTTGAACAGAAAAAAAGTTTCTAAGTGGCAGCAAAATTTACTCACTGCCTGTTTTGACCATACCAGAACTACAGGAAGGGAAGGGATCTGGAGTGTCAGCAGCAAAATTCCCTGGCCACTGAGCACTGTTTGGGACCCCACTGTGGAAGCTTCAGACTGACACTTCTTTCTGAAAGGCACAGAGATGATGTCTACTATCTCAGATCTCCAGGCTTGCTTCTCTTCCTTCCCTTCCCACACTGGGAAAAAATGTTACTCCAACAAGCTCTCATCTGCTATTCTTTAGAAACAATATTTGGATTTATTTACACCACTGTGAAGCTTTGAATAAATTCTGCTGAAGCATATGGGTTGATCTTCCCTCTTTACCTGTGAGCATTAACCACTGCCTTTGGTCATATTCATTGAGAGGAAATATCCCTCCACAAGCCTTGTTAAATACCTGGCTCCAGGGATGTCATGGCACGCTGAAATTCCCAGTGAAGTAACTTTGAAGCATTTGTAAGATATTTGAGATTCTTCATCACTAAATTTGACCTTCCTAATCTACCACATTTTATTCTGATCAGTCAAGTGTTTGGAACAACAGGAGGTAGCACATTTTTATTTTAACCTTTTTCTTAGACCACAGGAAGCTGACAATAACTGTAACATGAAGCTTACTCCTACTTAGCCAGAACTCCCAAAGAAACCAGTTGGAAATTTAGACTGTTAAAGAAGAAAGGAGGGAAATATGTTTGGAAGGAAATATATATGTAATGTGTATAATTGGGCCTACTTTCTGAAGTCATGCTCCCTCATGTAATTACTTTCACTCAAGGGTGTCTTACTAAGTGGCACTGTAACTTATTTTGGTGTTTCTTTCAGTAGAATTTAAAAGCATTTATCATGCTGAAATTCTTAAAGCACCACACTCTGTTTGGTATCATTAAATCTCATTAGCAATTAACATTTAAAAAGCATTTCTCAGGGTTTTTTGTTAATACCCATACATATAGCTTTCCCATAATTAAGCAGGTCTATTAGTTTCACATTGTGGGTAGGATGGAATTTTAAATAACATCCATTTCTTTCAGAAATAAATAGGAGTCTGAAATGAAAAAGTCCTCTGTTAGCTGGCTGTTGCTATAGGGGTGAGGAAAAGGATGGGGTGACAATAATGCAAAATTTACTGTGTTGTATTGCTGAGAAATTGCTGAAGGTTTTCAATCAACACAAGCCTCAGCAAAGAATGATCATCTCTGTGACAGGCTGTGAAATCCAATCTTTGATGAACACAGATCTAACCTTTCAAGGAGGTTTTTCAGAAGGTTAATTTCACTCAAACACTGAACTCAAGCCTGGATGTAACCTGCTGAAACTGGAACATGAAGATGCTTGAAATGTTTGGGGATGCGAAGTTATGCCTGAGGAGAGGGAGACTTGGAGGCCAGGTGGTTATTTCAATCCTGTTGCTGTCACTTCTCAGCACACAGCATGCTCAGTGCCAAGGGGAAAATTATCGGTTTAGATTTAAAAAAACATGCTTGTGTCAGTGGAGGTGGGCAGGGTTGTGGTTTCCAAATTTGTTTCCATTTGTTTGAGAAATTAGTAGCACAGATCAGCCCTGCACCAGGATCTGTTTTGTTTATTTACAATGAGGGAACAGAAAGCCAAGCCTAACTCAGTAAAGGCAATTAACAGCAGGCATTTTCCTTCTTCAAGAATTCGCAAGTGTACAAGTCCAACAAACTCTGTACCCAGGAAGTCCTGCCCTTGCTCTGTCTCTAATTCACGTTTCAACTCTTTCTGTAAGTTTTCAGCACACAGAGAACACATGTTGAAACCAATCAACTAGCCTCACCTCATGTAAGCAGGGAAATCCACCAGTTGACAGACCTCTGAACTCCCCAGACACAATAGACTCAAAGTAATAAATATTTTATTTACAACAACCAAACTCATAATGATAACATAAAAATGTTCTTATATGATTATCTAACAGTACAATGAAACTTGAGGAACTACTTATGCTACAAACTCGTACACAAAAGAAAATTAAAACATAGATGCATACTTGAGCTTAGAGCAAAAAATGCTCAAATTCTGCAAGTTGTTGAAGCTCTTTGATTAAGTACACTCTGATTTACACCAGATTTAAGCTTTATTCACCACTAGGGAACATCATACAAAGAAAGAGGGAGGTTTTACCCTTGTGTATCCTACAAAGAAAGATGGAGGGTTTACCCTTCTGTCACTTTGGCACTCCCCTTTTGATAAGCCTTCTTATCTGGCATCAACATCTGAGCTGCATTCATCGTTGTCTCTGTGCTGAGCTGTATAAGGGGAACATCTGATTGCAGATCAGTCAAAGTGTTTACTTTTTTTCTATAGTGCAAAAGCAATAAAAGTAGTTTTTAGAACTACACAAATGGAGTGTTCCTGGCTGGAAGGAACATGGAGAACTGATGATGGCACTATAAAATAAAAATAATCCTTCACATTATGTCTAAAATATTATTTGCTTTGCAAATTAGAATTGCAATATTTGCTTCTTTGCTTAGCAGGTCCTCGTTCCCAGTCAGCACCTGCTGTTGGCCATTTGGACCACAATGATATCTCCTTAATTTTAAACTGTTGCCATTAACTAGCCAGCTTCTGTTTCTTTCCCGATCATCCTTTTTCCTTGCTACTTTGTCTTCCTAACTGGCAATTTGGACCATGGGATTACTGCAATTCTCCCCACAGACATCTAGCTGCAGGAGAAGTACGCATATTTCTGTGTTATAGGGAGAAGAGGAACACCTGATGGGAGCTTCAGACTGACCAAGTGTCTTCCAATATGGAGAACGTAAGTTACCTCAGATGAAATCAGTGATGCCTCTTCTGCTGGCCTTCCTCACATTGTGGAAAGCTCTGGTCTCTCTCCAGGCACCAGACCAAATCTGTAACAAAGGGCGCCAGATGGGAGGCAGGAATTTCCATTTCTAGCCAGACTACTGTGAGAATCCTGCCTTTCCTCTTCTGAAAAGTCTTGTCATCTCTCAAAATGCAGCTGGAATTTCTCACATCAAAATCAAGTCTGGACTGCTGATAGGTGAAAATTGCAAAGTGGTGGGATGATTTTGTGTACAGTGAGCCTACACATTCACTGTGCCAGCTACCCCTCTGTCCAGCATTAACTCCAAGTCTGATAAGACGTGGAAAGAAGTAGTGCACGTTATCAGTCAGTCAACCTGCATCAAGCTCAGCATGTGTTAAAGAAAGGGCTGTGATGGGAATTCTGACAACTTTAATCAATCTAGTGCTTCTCCAGACTTGTTCCTACACAAGCCTGCAGCCCTCCTGCTTCCTCTGTGGCTGTGCCAAGCCTCAGATTTCACAGCGCCAGCCTGTAAAGACCATGCTGTTCATCATCCATCATGAACTCATGAGTAGGGTGTCCTAACTTCTTTACTGTACAGCTTTGAAATGGATCCTGTAGCGAATAATGACTCTCCATCTATTTCTGATCTGATCTAAAACACATTTCTTTCTTTGCTGTACATCTAGTTTCCATCCCTGCTTTCCATCTTATTTTTAAACTTTACCCTGGAGCTCCATATGGTGTATTAGATTAAAGCCATCATACAAAGAAGGCAATGCATTTTGTTGTACTGTTCCCTATCCCCCAACATTGAACTGCTATGAGAAGAGGGGAGAGTATTGTAGAGAAGGATAAACAAGACAAAATGTTCTGCTAACAATAACTCACATTCTCTGCAAATCTGGAGGCGAGGAAGGCATAGTCAACAGCCATGTTGGTTAAAAATTTTCTGTAGGACAGAAATTCCCAAAACCAAGTTAGGCTTCATATAGCAGACAAAATTAATGCTTACAATAAAGTACGTTAATTCAGTTCAGAAGAACTTGGACCAACATTATCTAACTTCAAAGATATTTCTACAGGGATGAGCTACAACTTGGTGACACTTATTATGGAACTCCATAGAATAAGAACAAAGACTCGGCTTTCCAAACGTGTATCACAGAAGCAATTGTATCACCAGCAATATGGATAGGAGGAATAAGCTTATACAATTAAATAAATATGAAATCTTTCAATTAAAGTTAAAGTCTTAGAAGTCCGATTTCACGAACAGTTGGCAAGAGCTGCTGTATTTTTAAGATAATAACAATCAATTCTTCCTGTACAATAAAAATAGTTATAAGAGAAAAATCACTCAAAACTGAAATGTAAGAGGACAAAAGGTCATAAATTGCAATAGAAACCCCTAGGGAATCTGAAAATGTATAGGGGTTGGGGGTTTTAAAAAATTGTCTAGCTATTGAAGAAAAATATTGTATTAACAAATGGACAAATGAGACTAGAGCTATCCCTCAGAGTCGCTTCATCAACCACAATCATATGAAGAATCCAATGTTCCTTTTTGAAAAGTAGTTGAAATACTGAATCTGCTAAAGCAGAGAACAAGCCTTTGTTAGCTACTTTTGAAGGTCATCAGTAGCTTTTAGTGTATAGGACGTTTTTACAACAATTAGATCAAAACTCAGATTGAAAATGTTGGTGGATTTCATAAGTTAGAATGACATCAATAGTTGACTCCTAGAGGGCACTGCCTGGGAACAAGGGTTTTATTCTAAAAAAATCTCGCTTCCACTTGGAGCACCACTGGAAACGCACATTAATTTTACGTGATAACAAATGATTGTTTGTTCATTTTAAATTTAAAGGATGTTTGAAGAAAGACGTTTGGTCACCTTGGGTGTTGAAAACCTGAAAATCCCTGTTGCGTGTGAAACTCCTGAGCAGTCATGTGGATCCTAACAATCAAAACAGATGCACATACAATGTCTTTGGCATGACTATCCTTATACCATCTGTTAGGCTAAGTTTGCACACTAAGAAGATATAAACCCAAAACTAAGAGGTCATAACTTCAAAACTGAGGTGAACCTCAACAAGCAGGCCATCAAATCAATGCTAGCATGTCTTATCTGGAGAAAAGAACTCATTTCATAGTGCTCACAAGCTCCATTAAATCAAAAATCTCAGCTCCTTTAAACAACAGCAGCATGCAGAATGTGAAATGTAAAGATTTGAGGAACAAGAAAAATTCAGTTTGCCAACAGGCCTGCCAAATTTTATTCCTCTTAATATCATGTGAGCAGGAAGGAAAGTAATTATTATTTTTCTACATGACACTAATTCCTTTTGCAATTGACAGGCTGAACAAAGGCTGCACATGCTTCATTTGGTCAAAAGGCTGGTTTCTGTTTGAGAGCATAATGGATGATTCATTATTTCAAAAAACAACCCTGCAAGAAAACAAAGAAAAATGTCATGTTGCTGAGGTGCTAAAACAACTACTGTTTCATGCACAAACAGCACCTGAAATATTGTCTTCTGTTATATTAGCAGGATATTTATATATAAACAAGACTGTTAAAGGAAGCCAATTTCCTCTATTTACTTGTGATTTTAAACTGAAAATATTCATGTCACCACCTTTTAATTCCAGGAGATCCCTCCCACAACAGGTTTCTGGTACCTCTGCTAGCCTCTGGCACATGTACTGGAGTGTGTAATGTAGACATTATACGTAGACATGCCAATACAGTGGAAAGAATTGAAGATTCCTGTTAAAACCGATATGAACTCATGTTACAAAGGCAGTGTAGCAATGTCAATTCTGGAATTAACAGTGGCTCTGTAAAGTTACAAAAGAACCTCCCTCCCTGAGGGAAGAAAGTCCTCTCACCCATTTCTGCAGACATGGATCACCTTGTATGCATAAAATTTTTCTCCTTCAAGCTGAGCCATTAGAGGATGAATCAAAGGGTTGGAAATTAAAACACATGCTGCAGATAGTGGGTAACGTTAAAACTCATTAAGCAGGTTGCTCACAGCCAATGGACTAATTTTGTTCAAAGTTGTGTAGACCAAAACAAAATTCAAGTGAAAAACTATAAATATTGGAAGCTGAGTGTGTCACTGCAGAAAACTGAAAATGGCATCATATACCCATGGTCTGTGAGGTTCTTCCTCATTTTCTCACTGTGCCTTTGAAACAGTTAAATCTGCACCATTGTCATCATATTACAACAAAAGACATACTTAGGGAATTAGATGACGGAAGATTCGAGTTAGTAAAAGCCTCATTAAAATGAAAAAGCATAGAGAGCACATATATATATATGTATATATATAGCATATGGGCAGGAGTAAAAAACAGGGTGAAATTAATTACTTGGCTATTTAAGGGATTAAAGATGTAAAGGATTGGGTAAGATTAAGAAAATATATGTATACAAGAGGCTTCCAAGTAGGGTGACAGTAAGACTTATTCAGCTGCAAAGCAGTTCTCATATGAAGAGATAAAAGGTCCACTACATCCAGCCTTCAACGATCATGCATGAAAAGCCCTAGCAAATGCACATAGGAGGATCAATTTTCCTTGCTAAAGAAAAGGGTGTGGTTTCCTAACTGCAAAGTTAGGGAACATCCCCTATAGTCATTATATTTGTACTTTTAAAAACTGAGATACTCCATTTTATAAGCATGAAGTTCAGCACCCTTAGCCTTGGTGAAAAAATGGTTTTATTGCACAGCTCTAGGATAACTTTTGTTATTCATGGTTGTATTTTATTCCAAAGAAGCAACACACAGCAAGCAATACTGCATATATTACCACATACTGTAGCACAAGGTAGAGAAAAAATATTTTCTGAGATTCTTTGGTCTTTTCTGATTAATAGGATATTGGTCCAGAGATAATGTGTATAAAGGTTTCTCTGCTTCCTGTTACATGCCATTAACATTGAAAAGAAATATGATTGAGCATAGTTGAGCAAACTTCCTTATGCTTGTTAGGCAAATTTTCTGAGCTCCTTTTGACATCATTGTTTATAATAAAGACAGTTAATCTGTTCTTTTTTATGCCCATACTAACCAAAATTTCTTTCTGCCTGAGGATCTATCCAACAGTCAATTTCTTTGGATCATATTAGCTTTTACCTGATGAATGTAATTACTCATGGTGATAAGTAACAAAGGCTACACTCTAATTTTAAGGTATGCTCCTTCACTGACTTAAGGACCCTAAGGACTTAAGGTTCCAGTCTTCATTCTAGCTGACAGCTTGCTTTCAATTTTACTCTGCCTACAGCACATTGCAATTTTTCCAGAAACAAAGGAATTCTTAGAAAGCACCAGTAAAGCTAACCCCAGCATTTCACCAAATAATTCCTCAGATATTACCATTTTTTTTAAATTTCAGAATTTTCACTAAATTCTATTTAAAGATTTTCAAAATCATGAACACGTCTTTTCTTGGTCAAAATAGGAGATAACAAAATTAACAGACAATTATGTTTCCAAATGAGAAGCATCACACAAAAGCTCTTGAAATGAGCTAAATGAAACATTTTGACAGACCCAATCTTATATTCTTCCCCACTGGATTTTCAGTTCACTCTTGCAAAATACCAGTTCTTCAGTTCCAAATGAGACAGTGCCAATATTAAAAATCTTTCTAGTCCTTCTCTAACTCAAGCTGTCAAGCTAATATTTTAAATAAATCTGTAGGTCTCCAGTGTCTCAGAATTTATTTCTAGAGTATTGTCCAAATATTTTTTTAACAACTGTCAAGCCTTTGGCATTGGCAAGTTGAAAACTATTCATGAAATTGGTATGTTATGTACATCTCCTAGAGTATGAAAGATGCAGAAGCAGTGTGACCAAGTTAGCACAGTGTCACATCTGAGGAGATAATCCTCTGCTCGGTTTATTAGTTGAAGAAATTCCATATCATATGCACCCTGCCTCTGATTTCGGAGAAAATATGGCCAGAGACAATGAGACTTTGCCCTCCTATCTTCTTCTTACACATTATCTACCCTTTGTTTGCAATGTATGTGGCATTAGCTCATAGCTTCCATTGATTTACTTTCTCAAGCCTGCTCTATCAACCTTCTCACCTCAAACATGGTTCTGAAAAAAGTCCATTTCCCTAGTAAGGCTGTGCTGTATCTCCTTGTGCAGGTGGGGCTTTTTGAGCTAACAACATTCCTTTTTTCCTTGAGGAACTGAATAGCAAGACAGAATTGCAGTATCATGATGGGCAAATCTCAATCTGTTTTAATAGCAGCTTTCTGCTCATGGTTTTCCCCTAAAGTATAGATTCACTCTGATTCCTATCCAGGACACTTTAAAACACTGAAAATAAGGTCTATAGAAAATCTCTTCCCTTTCCTCTTTACCCCCTAAAATGAACACGTGTGGTTCCAACTCATCAGGTCACACTGTTACCTAAGTAGGCTTTCAAACAACCCTGTCTTAAGCTGAAGCTTCTTTTGAAGGAAAAATCAATGGGTTGGTTTATTTTTTTAAGTGTTCTAATTCCACCATTCACAGTGTAAAGAGTGGCTGTAGGTAATGAAAAAACCTTCTTCTCGCCCTTACCTCTGCCAGCCTGCTACTTTTTCCCTTTTGAATGCCTTTAGCCTGAGCTATGGAGACTTCAAAGACTTCAAAGGCAGCTGATACTGCTGCTGGGGCTGACACTGAAAATGCTGGATTCAGCAGAGAATGCAAATGTTATGGATCATGGAAGATCTTCATTTGTCTCAAAAGAATGGTGTTTTTTATTCGTTTCAAATGAATTAAAAGGAATATGCAAAACAAGCAAAGAAACAAAAACAGAAGGGGGTAAAATCACAGAAGGACATAGAAGAAATTAGTGTGCAGCAAACAAGTTGTTTTCTGCTGTATTCAGCACACACTAAGAAGACAGGACATTAGTTATGGTTCTCTTTGTGGTTTCCTCAAGCTAAGGCAGAGTATAATCAGTCGGCAACTACTTCTTAGGTGCCTCTGCCTGTGTGCATCATATTCAAGCTGGCTCCTAAACCTTGGCCCTGTTGCTGCCACAAGGGCAGAGAAGCCAACAGTGTCCTAGAGGGCACTGGATGGTCATGATGCTGGAGGAATCAGAGGAAAAGCCATCACAGGCACAGGGAACTCTGCTGTGCTACTGGCAAAGGGCTACAGGGAGGTGAGGTGAGCTGCTAAGAATGAAGTCATAGGCAAGCTCATGGATTAACTAGGGAAAGAACCCATCTTATTTCTGTTCTGGATTCATTACAGACTCTGGGAGAAAATCCTGTGAAATAAGTTAAGCAGCTCTATGTTTCTCATATGTCAGCTGAACTGTCCCTTTCTAACTTGTTTCTTGCCATCTGTAGTGATCCCAGCATCAAGTCTGCTGCTGTGTGATCTAACATCTGCTGCAGAGGTCAGAAACTTGGTTAACAAAACATGCAATTTCTACCATTCATTAGGATTTACTGGTGGAATTATCAAAATGATAATATTTTATTTATAGAGATACCTGAAAGTCTAGCAGAACTTTCTGAAAAATTCATTAGGTTTGGATACCATGTGAATTTTATTTCAGGCGTTATGCTTTTAAATGCAGCATGATAGCTTTTTAACTAGTGCATATTAGCTGTAATAGGCAGGCAATGCAATTAATGCAAAGGGGCTCCACATCTTTTATTACAGAGGATTCTGGGGTTTCAATTTCGGGATTAAGCAATTTAAAAAGCCACCTTGAAAGGGTTTAAGTAAGAGCCCTTCAAAATGAAAAATTATTTTCTTAGCTGGTTTTGGATGGATTACTCTGGTAAAAAGAGTATTGTTTAATTTTCATTTTGAATTAAAGACCTGGAAAGCTGAGAAATACACAGGATAATTCTGACCTGAGCTGTGCTTCTGCTCTTCTGAGTGCCATAAAAATGTATTAAAAGAGGAATTATTTTGTACACTGTGCTGTACTTCAACATTTAATTCTCAGTAGGCTATAAAATCACTTCCAAGATAATGAAATTACAAAAGAATTTTAATTTCTTTTTCAATCCCTTATCATCAGAAATTACTAAGAGAAGATGGTCAGAAGATGACTAGTGATATTGCTACTCTCCCTCATCTGATGACCAGGGCTTTTTTTACTGAAATACCTGGGAAAGACTTTAGTAGGTAATTTAAGTAAGACATAGTGCAGAAGATCCTGAAATATGCAGCTGTGTACATCAGTTTATGCATTATGAAAACATTGCTATTAGCAAGGATTCTGAGTAAAATAGGCAAAACAATAGTAAATAGTCAAAACAATAACCAGACAAAACAATAATAATAAATATCATCACAGTAAGGGTTAAAGATAAAAAGACAAAATAAAAAATTAACTATGCTTTGGTGCTATTTCATAGAAAAGACAAAAAAAAAAAAAAACCCTGCTTTTCCCTGCAAATTGTAAAATATTCAAGGGCAAGTTATTTATTTTTTCCTCCTGGGCCAAAGTCCACAGTTGTTGTTCAAACCAAATTTTTATTAGAACCAATTCAGACTTACTTTCTTTTTCACAGTCAGGCAGAGGCAGAAACAGAGACCTTACAGGGCTGACACAAAAGTTACTGGCCTTTTGCAAAGCAGATCTTAATATAATTCTTCCATGAAGACAGGGTACACGGCTGGATGTTCAAATCATTTTAAGCTCCTGCACATTTAAAATGTTAGTTTGAGTTAAGTTAAAGACTAAGATATCTGTGAAGCCCCACTAAATGATGGGAATATCCTCAAAGATCAAGGAATGAAATTTCCAAGAAATTATGTCTTCAAGAGTAGATTTCTATAGGAGAAACAATGACCCCAGGTACCTAAAATGTGTTCAAGTAGTAATGTCTAGGTACACACACTCCCCAAAAAAATTCAAGAAAATTCCCTGGACAATTTTCTAAGCAGTTTCCCACACGCAATTCAGCACACTTTAATAGATTGAGCATATCTTGCTTAAGTTCACTGCACAGCACAACAGAGAAGGTCAGGGAATTATCAGGAAATTATCAGGCAAAGGCCTTCAATTATCTCATGCAAGCAAGAGATAGGGCCATTCCACACCCTCGGGAATGCAGGCTCTTTCACTTGCAGACATGGGCAGGGTATGATGGGTGGGACCAAAGCAAAACACTCTGCCTCCTCCAGCAGCCCTCAGTCCTGGCCAAGCACTGCCTGAGCTTCTGCGAAGACCAGCACATCTGGATGACCACCACAGGGACCTGTGACCTTCATCCTCTATAAGTGACCATCTCTGTGATCTAAAGCAGTTCACGACCTGCTCCCTAATCTGTGATGTAACTTGTGAGAAGGAGCACAACCAGAGGCCTTGACCTCTCCTCATACTTGATCACTCCTCATACCCACATAAATCAGCCTATTTATACATCACAGTTCTCCCATCACCCAACAACAAGACTGTGTGATTCATAAGTTTTGGTCCCACTTCCAGTTAGAGTTGGTACAATTTATCCCATGACTTGTAAGAATAAAAATGTGAGGATAAGTGATAATAGAGGAAAAGAGAAACAAAACAACATACTCAAATGTGTAGAGCTGGACGCAGTCCGAGCCTGCAGCTGAACTTTCCCACAACCCTGGTCAACGCTTTATGTTCTGCTTCCTTTAAAAAAAACAGAGAAACTGAACCAGACAAGGGAGACAAGGGAAAATATAATGGAAATGTGTCTTGGTTGTTTGTTTCAAAAATACAGCTATACTACTCAGTTTTGCAGTGATTTATACCTGTTTAGCAGATGCTTACTCTAAGCTCTCATACCTGTTCCCAAATAAACTGTGAAGATAAGTCAGAAGTGCTCTTCTAGCTGAGGACATGAATCACATTTCATGTGTAATACTTCTGCACTCTGTTTAACAAGTTTCTGTCCTTATTTTATTTAGTTTAGTACAACTTTTTAGGGTAACACAGATAAATTTATGAGTCACTTTTATTTATGCCCCTAAAACAGCTCTGTTGTGATGTATGTGATGGATACTGAGAGAGAAGTGATTCCAGAAGCTGCTCAGGCGTCTGTGTATCCGTGCCAAATTCCACATTATATTTATCTCTCAGCTATCACCCAAACACAGGCTCAGTTCATGCTAAACACGCTTTGTATTTCCACAATATTTTCTTTTAACTACATCCATAAAATACAAATTGCAAATTACCTTTACCTTCTGTCACTTCTCTTTACTGGCTCTTCTCCATTTCCTTTCTTTCTTGGCTTTATTCATCCTAATGTTGCCACACTGTATAAGAGTTAAACTGAAGAAGAATATGCCTTCAGGTGTTAAATTACATGCCAAGTGATCTCTTTATGTCTTATGGGAGGAAGTACCATTATTGGTAGCAGAAAGCAATGGCAAGGTGAATAAGAAGTGGAAGTGATTTGCCAAAAAATGGACCAATGATGAGCAAAGTCTTTTAACATTTACAACTAACTTGCACAGCATGACACTTCCATTCAAAACTAAGGCCACTAACAGTATCATTGATTCTGTTTTAAAGATATAACTCTTGTGTCATTTCCTCACCCCAAAGAAGACAAGTTCTTCAGAGAGATTGACAAGTTTGTTTGGTTTAATGTCAAAGCAAGCAGACTTCCCAAAGTTCTTTCAGTTATTTACATAGGTTCTGCTAGGAAGAGAAAACCCTCTGGGAGATGTAAAACTGCCAAATAAAATTGAAGGTTGTTCACAACTTGCATTAGTCCAGAAAAAAATCAGGGACTAGGTAACTTTTCAAGGCATTAGTCATAGATGGGTGTGATGATTTAAGAGACATGGATTTGAAGGGTGGATTATTTTGTGCATAAGAAATTGGCTGGATGATCATATCCAGAGGGTTGTATTTTAACATCTCTATGTCCAGGTAGAGTCCAATGATGGCTGATGTTGCTCAGGTCCCTGTCCTGTGACTGGTGTTCTTCAATATCTTTACCAATGACATAGACAATGGGATTAACAGCACCCTCAGCAAGTTTGCAGATGACACAAAGAGGAATGGTGCATTTGACAGCACAAGGAAGGGATGCCGTCCAAGGGGACCTGTACAAATGTGAGAGGAAACAGGTCCAAGTGCACAGTGCTGCAGTGGGTTGGAGCAATCCCAGATGTGAGTACAAACTGGGAGAAGAACTCACAGAGAGCAGCCCTGCAGAAAAGGACTTGGGGGTTCCCGTAGACATGAGCCAACAATGTGTGCTTGCAGCCTAAAAAGCCAACACCATCCTGGGTTGTACGGCAACAAACAGCCAGCAGGTTGAGAGAGGTGATCCCCCTCTCCTTTGCTCTTGTGAGCCTCCACCTGGAGTGTTGCATCCAGCTCTGGGATCCCAATGTTAGGAATATCATGGACTTGTTGCGGTGAGTCCAGAGGAGGTCCACAAAGTTGATCAGCAGGCTGGAGCACCTTTCCCATGAAAAAAAAGGCTGAGAGTAGGGATTGTTCAGTTTGGAGAAGACCCATAGGAGATCTTACACCACCTTCCAGTAACAGAAGGGGGCTTTTAGAAAAGAAGGGGAACAACGTTTTACATGGGGAGAGAGTGATAGAATAATAAGGGAGGATGGTTTTGAACTAAAAGAGGAGATTCAGATTAGATGCCAAGAAATACATTACTCAGGCTGATGAGACTCTAGAACAGGTTGGCCAGTGAAGTTGTGGATGCCTCATTCCTGGGACAGTTCAAGGTCAGGTTGGATGCATCCCTGAGCAACCTGATCTAGTGGAAAATGTCCCTGCCTATGGCATAGGGATTGGAACTAGATGATCTTTGAGATCCTTTTTAACTCAAGTCATCCTATGACTCTATGATTAAGCAAATAAAGTTTTTTTGGCATTGATTTTTTTGGCGATGTCAAGCAGATGTCATACAGACTTCTGTCAAAGAGCTTTTCGTCTTCACATCAGTTCCACTATAAATTAACATCTGGCCTGGCTGTCAAAGACACAGGGATTCAATAGGAAACACATAACCAGTAGGCCAGGTGGCTGGAAAAAAAA
>WEIU01015167.1:44191-69517 GCA_013389925.1 Aegithalos caudatus
CAGTGCAAAATAATATGTGGTTTTTCAGACACATCTGAAGCTTAAGTAACCTACTCAAGGATCCTCAGCCACAAGGAAAGAACCGTGTGTCACCAGCTCTGCTTCCCATGTTTGATATCTCTCCCCTCAGCTCTCCCATTGCAATCCTTTAAGGTGCTTATTCTACTATTCTTGAAGCACACTGCTGAATCTGCAATATCCAAACAGTGTAATTAGCAAGTGAAAACTCAGTACTGATAAAGTAAAGGCTTTCTCTGAACAAACTTGTGTTACCGACACCAAAGTCCATTTTGGCACAAAGAAATATGTAAACAGAGAAAGGAAATCTGTTCCCCCTTTCCGTCCAGCAGGATCTCACAATTTCCAAAGTTCTGTCCATTGCTGTCTCAAGAGCAGGGGTGCCCAGGTCTGAGTAGCATGAGGTGGGACTGGAACAGTGCAGGGTATAGCTGAGGGTTTGTCCCAGGACTACATGCAAGATGACCATATACTCCCAAAACAAACCAAGAATTCCCAAGGATAGCAGTGCAGAGCATCATGCAGTATTTGGCCATGAGTCTTCTTCGGCTCTTATCACTGGCTATGGCTTGTACAGCTTCCAAAAAGCAGATGGAGATCTGACCTCCCATTCTCCTTCTAATAAACAAAGGCAAATTTAAGAGATGATCACAGATGATCTCTACAAGCTCTAGTGTGGGAGTTCTGAATCACCAGCTTCCAAAGTCTCCCACATACAGTCCTACCTAGTGCTCCAAATGCTTCATCTTAACTCATGCTCCATCAATTCCTAATACTATAAATGCAACAAAATCAACCTTTGATATGTTTGGTCTCTATAAAGATTGCAGTTACCTGGAAAACGTAATAACAAAGTTAGCTTGTTACAGCAGCAGCAACTGCCGCATAACAATTTGCATTCTAGATCCATGTCCTCTTTCTTATAACCTTCAGGTGTTCAAAAGAGGTGCCTCATACTGAGCTATTAATTCTTTATTTAGGCACCTTGACTTTAAATGTACTGAGTACCTCTTGACTCTGATGAATGTCAAATAACATTCAGATTTAGAAGATTGCATGAATTTCTATTTTTTTTTTTTTCAGGACTCTGGGTCTATCTTTGAAGGAAATTCATAAAAACCTTTTAAATATGTCCATGTATATGTCTGCATTGTGGTCAACAATAACACTAATTTAACCCTTATAATAATACCAATAATAACAACATTAAAAGGAGCCAGCTGTATGGTGTTTTAAAAGAAAAACAAGCAAACAAACAAACCAGGGGAAGACTGACCCAACCAGCTACTAGAAAGTTACCAGTGTTTAGGTTTCACAAGAAATATAAAATTTCCTATTCAAAGAAAGCCAAGTTTATTAGCAGATGATTTGCAGTACAAACATGCAGATGGACAGGTGTGCATTTATGTACTTTATCTTTTACGTTTCAAGATTTGTCAATCACATTAATGTTTACATATTTAACAGTTATTTTGCACTTAATGTTTTCAGACTCAGATTTAAAAATCCAGACCAAATTTTTTCAATTGCATAATGTTTTTAGCCCTTTGTTGCACACAAGAAACAGTCTTCTCAATAAACTACAGAGCACTGAAGTTGTGGCTTTATAACAACCACTGAAGCAGTAAGGTTGCACTTTCAGGTGTCTGATGCAGAGAGGGACTTGTCATGTGGATCCTGAACATAAGAATGTGGACGAAAATTTGAAACCACTTGGGAGCTAATGAAACTCTTAGGTAACTAGTAGGGTGAAATTCTCAAGGGCTTCAGCACAGGGGAGTAAAATAAATTTCCAGAAGTCACCCAGAGAGCTGTTACTAGGAACAACAGATGAGAACAAAAAGTTGAGTAGGCAACTGAGACAAGTTTGAAGAAACAGTCTTTTTTTTATTGGACATATCTTTTTATTGCCATCTTGTCTGAATTCTGACAAAGAAGCAAATTAAGGTATTCAGGGTAATGGAAGAAAGAAGGAAGGATTGAAGGAGAATTAGAAGGACAGTGTGTAAGAAAATACCATCTACCTGAGAGAGACTGAGGTGATGACCACGTAGATCTTTTTAGCAGGGCAGAGGTCATTGAGGTCCAGATGGAAGATCTCTGAAGGCCTTTGTATTGCTCAGCTCTGAGCCTTTTTTTTTTTTTTTTTCCCCAGAAAACATTCAGGTATTGCTCATTTTCTTTCATTATAGAGGGTATTTTTTCCCTAATCCTTAAACCTGTTCTGAAATGAATGCCTCCTAAAATATAGACTTCATTTCATTTTAGGTCCTGCCAGTTCAAAAGTTGAAGCCTTTTGCAAGTTAGGAGTAAAATCCAAGTGTTCAATTAATAAAAGGCTCAAATTCTGATTAAGTGACCTGCAATTCACCCTTCTGCCCTCATATTCATTTTCTAAGGATAATTATTAAATAAACATCCCTTTTCAACTGATTATCTTTTGACTCAAACATGATGTAGAGCTTTGGTAACTTTATACTTAAAATGAACTCAAAAAGAAAACAAAATAAAGAACAGTGATTTTAATAACATACATTATACCAGTAACATTTCATAGAATTAGAAATTGTAATTTTTGGAAAAGGGTTAGCTTGCAATATACTGTTTAAGTAAAAGGGAGGCTTCTGTCTCACAGAAATAGTACTCTAGGAACAGAGTGGAACTCAGATGAACTTAAGTATATGGCCAAGTCCCAGACATTTAGGATTAGCTTAAAGTACTCCAGCAAATCCAAGAACCCTCATAGAGTATCAAGACCCAGTCAGATTATCAATTATAAATTTGATAGAATAGAAAGAAGAAACTAAAAAGACATTGCTCAGGTGGGGAAATTATTTCTTGCATCTTGTACTCTTTTTTATCAAAAATAAATGACAAAGGTTTTCTGAAAAACAGGAAATGTGCAATTTCTTTCACAAACATGCATCTATCCTTCGTTTTCTTATTGTTGTTGACAGAACCTTTCATTATGCCCTTAAAGAATCATTTTATGTTTATTTGTACTGTCTATACAGATTTGGAGAGTTGTTTTATGAATTGCCAGAGAGTGATGTCTTTTTTTAATAAAAGTTTATTATACTTTGATTGATTTCCCTGATAGTCATTTTGTGTTTCTGAGTTATAGAAACTAATTTTTGTTCTAAACTCCAAATTACTCTAACTAATGTACCAGAGGAGCACCATAACTGCTAGCAATTGACAATGCAAAATGTTTCCCGGCTTTATTTGTCAATGCAGATGCCACAGAATAATCATTGAGGGCTAGTCTGCAAGGATCCTAATCTATTAATTCATGGAGGTTTGCAAGAATAAGTCGTGAGTGTGAAGCACCACAAATGTGATAGAGAGTTCAGCCACCTGATAACATCACCACAAATTAACAAATTACTGTACATCTTCTGAAAGGTGGTGGGTATGTTAAATGTATCCACATGCAAGCATTTGCTAGCAACAAATAAACAGGTATGTAAAATATTAACTTACCTTTGGGCACAGTGGAAGACACTTCCACTATAAACCAAATATATTGACATTTTCCAAAAGCTAAAGGCATATGTAAATACAGTTCCTGTGTCTCTGCTGATCTCTTGTAACTTGCTAAGAACCAGTAATTTGAACACATCTCAGAAATACACACAAGAATGTAATTTTTGGATTTTCTTACTTTGAAACTCACTATATTATTTGCCAATATTTGCAATTATTCTGGATAACAATACAATTGTATATGTTTCATTGCTTGGCAAGTGAATTTTCTTCTCCTGACAAAGTCCCTTCTTTAACTCAAGTAATGTTCTTTAAAAGTGTCAGTCTTTTTAGTGGGGCAGAATGAGATGAAATTAAATGTTTCAATGAAACCTAGGTTTGTGCTGTTCCCTCAGTGCTGAGGCTGCTTCTCGTATTGCCTATGGGGACACATAGATTAGACAAACACACTGAACATACTCCATAGAGACTTTTAGGGGAGAGTCATCAAAACAGCTTTGTCTTGCCTTGTATTGCTCCACCTACTCTCAGAGCAACGTATCACATCTCAATAGAGACTACAATGACTGATTATTCACAGCTAGACATTCAAGCTCACTGAAGGACATAACTGAGCTGGCAGGCTTCATCTTGAAGAGAAGGAAATTGGCAACACTTGCTCAGCAACCTTTGGTGAATGGTGGTGAGGCAGCGTGACTTCAGCTGCTGAAAGGACAAAGCTGCCAGGCCCTGCTAGCAAGAGATAGGAATTAAGCCATGAAACTAATGAACAGCAGAGGAGCTGGAAAGCAAGGTTACCCTGTCCTTCTCCTGTTGAGATCGTCCTGGATTTTAATTCTCTGTCCTGCCTCCTGTGCAACCAATAGCAGCCATTACACATGGTTAAAACAGATTTCTCTACAGATCTACTGTCCTGAGAAAAGACACAGTGGGCCACCTTGCTGCCTTCCCTTAGTGAATATCAGAAGTGCTCTGGGCAATCTAGATTTGAAGTCAGCTTTGCTTTGGGCAGTGCTCAGGCCATGTCATGTCCAGAGGTCCCTTCCAACACAAACTAGTCCACCAATCTGTGAATCTGTTCCGGTCATTCCCCTCCAGCATTTGGCACCAAGAAATGAAAATGGTGCTGTGCTGACCTGTGCTGACCATATTACCATAAAAGTACTTCAGCATCAGGAAGGAAAGCTGGGACTCCCTTTGATTAGAGCTGACATGGTTCTGGTCTCCCCTAGAGGGAAGAAATCACAAAGAATGTTGCCATGCTACAGAAAATACATCAGATCAGCCAGTTCACTGTTATCACATAGCTTTGTTTCTTTTTCCTTTAAAGAGTCTTGCTTCCATTACTATTACATCTCATTCCCCCTTCATAAGGGAGGTGATACTCAATTATACAGCATTACTGTAGACAGTGCATGCCCATGCTATTGTGTGCAGGCACTCCTCTGCTTTGTGGGGCTTCCCAGGCATTCCAGAGACCTTTTTTTTCAATCTAACAGCCAGCATTTGATACAGAATCTGGAAATTATTTTGCTGCCAAAAGTGTACAAGAGAGTTGGGAGACAATCTGTCGGCTTCAGCTAGAGTAAACACCAAGAACCATTCTCTCATCTAGTAAAACAATAAGATTAGTCCTTTTATCATTAATTTTTTTTCTCTCCTTCACTGCTTTGTAAACACTGCTTGTATGACTTTGCCTCTTATCGTCTGCAAACTGAATCTGCTTTTGTTGAAGCAGTGTCAATCACAAGGGTTTTCCTGCTCATATACTTAGCGATATGACTGATTGAAAAAGAAGACAGGCTTTCATTTGGGTCTGCAATGTGTGACATAGTCACTGTTGGAAATATAAGGGGGGGGAAGAAAACAAAGGGAACAATTTGGTAAAATACAATGCAAAGTTCACTTGGTCTGTCAAAAAGATTAAGATTAAACTGCAGGAGGTCAAAGTTATTAACATTTATACTACAGGGTATATAAGAAGTTAGTGTGTCGTTAGATACTGGCTTTCTAATTGGAGAGGAGCTTGTTTCTAACCCTTTATGTAAACACCAGCATTAGCAAAAGCTTGGGTGGTCTCAGCATTGTAACCCGGTGGACATATTTGATCTGCATCTGTCTGAATAAAATGTCCTCGATGACCAAGCTTGCATTTAAATTGTAAACATGTCTCTTGATTCCTTTCTGCCAACTGTGACAGCATTTGCAAAGGGAAAACTTCACAGTGATAGTCTGGGGTTGCTTTAAATTTGTTTTCCCAAATGAAAAATTCTCCTTCACACCATACACTTAGTTACAATCTTATTTATGTTCAGCTCTTTGGACCAAGCAAGAAGATTACTGCAGCCACCAGCAAGGAGCACAGACATGACTTGATTGTTAATTAACTCCCATAGCAAGAGGGACTCTTACACAAGCAAGATTATTTATGGAATATTTTTTGCATTTTCAAATCACATTATTCTCTTATTTTATGGTGCTCTCTAACACTCCTTGTCCTAAATCAAATGGCAAGTGAAACAAGGGAAAATAAATTAGATATGAGCCAGCAGGGTTAGGCATTGGAAGGTGATTTGGTTAAATGTTTAGTTGCACTGACCCAAACAATAGCTCAATGACTTGTTTTAGCAGGTTTCAAGCAGATCTGGTGTGGTGGACTGACCCTGGTTGGATGTCAGGTGCCCACCAAGACACTTTATCACTCCCCTTGTCAGCAGAACTGGAGAGGAAGAAAATAAGATGAAAAATAACCTCATGGATCAAGACAAAGGTAGTTTAATNTTAGCTTTTATGGCTGAGCAAGCATCGTATGGTATGATATATCCCTCTGGAGTTTGGCTCAGGTGTCCTGGCTATGTCCCTTCCTAAAATCTTTCCCACCCCCAACCTACTGGTCAGGGAAGAATGTTCACAGAATCTCAGAATGACTGAATCACTAGGTTGGAAGAGACTTTTAAGATCATCAAGTCCAACCCATGCCCTAACACCTCAAATAAACCATGGCAGAGTCCCACATACAAAGTTTTTTTTTAAAATCCACCACCTCTCCAGGCAGATGATTCCAGTGCTTTATCACTCTTTCTGTAAAAATTTTTTTTCCTAAAAATGTTGGATAGACTTGATAATGTCTGTCAGATAGATTTGATGCTGTGTGAGCACTACTGAGCTGTAGCCAAAACACTGGTGTCTATTCTCACTTCCTTTCTAGCTACCAACGCAAAGCACAGAGCTGTGAGGGTTGCTATTGGGGAAACTAACTCCATCTCACCCAGACCCAGTACATCTGATAATCTCCCACTGCATTAGCATATTTTTTGAGGATAACATGTTTTGGTTTGGTGTGTGAGCAGCTTAACTAGCAATCTCATACAGGGGGATGGATGAGTGCAGAGTGAGCTTGTGGTCTCCTCCCTGTACACTCTAATTATTCCCAGTGTGATCCACCAGAGCTTCATATCTGTAAGCCCTGCTTTCCACAAAGTTACAGGGGGATAGGCAAAGATTCACAGGAAAAGGATCATACAAAGTTTGAACTGGAAATAATCCTTAGAAATTTATTTTGGCTGCTCTGCTAAAACTTGAGCCATAGGTTTTTTTCTCCCACAGAAATGTGAAAGCTGGAAAGGGCTGCATTCAGTGATCTGTCCCACAGAAAGACTGTTACCATGAACCCTTCTGATCCAATGTCCAGCCTCTGTCATCCACTTAGTGTGATTTCTTGTGTCACCAGAGGAAGCCCTACATCTAAAATTGCAGTTTAGTCATCATCATTTTGCAGTGATTAAATATAGTTCCTTGCTAAAGCAGCTACAGCCCAGGACTCTTACAAACCTCTTTGAGAGAGCAGCCCCTCAGAGTGATGCACTCACTGGTGCTATTGCCTTAGCTTTTAAAACCTGCTGCAGTCCTTTGATATGAGGAAGGCAGTGTGTATGAAATTCTCACCCTCCCTTTGGAGCACTGCCTCACTGAGTACAGTGAGAGTCATCAAAGCTTTTCAGGCCCAATTGCCCACAAGTTACATGTGGCTGTCTCACCTCTCTGACGCTCCCTGTTTTATCTTTTCATCTACCACTGGTCCATCACTCCATGTCGACTGACACAACAATATTGTCACCATAAGAAGCAAGACAAGTCTGCCCAGTTCTCACTTCACCAGATGCTTGTGAAAGCAGGAGAGTGTCACATTACTATCTCATTAGTTAATCCAGTTGGCAATGCTAAGCACATTAGTCTTCTAATGGAAGCAATAGTACAAAAATTTTTCAGGGAGAAGAGTTTTCCTCAAACAGAGTAATAGAAGCTTGTTATTTTGGAAAGAGCAGGACAGTTTATATTCAGTTTTTTGAAAGAAACAAAAATAAAATGTGGCAAAACCTGATGTATTTATAAAATATTTGGCACTAAAAACCTGATATTTCTCATCAAAAAAGTAATTTCACAAATCTCCATTCACCAAGAGATATATTTGAAGATTTAGAGGCCACAGAAAAATATATTTTTACTGTTATTAATTATAACAACAATCCTAAAGCCAAAAGGTCATTTTTTGAAAAGCAGAGGGTTTTGAAGAGAAATACATTTTTGACAATGTAAATTGACTAATTGTGTTGAACATTGATCTAATTTGACAGACAAAATCATAACTGCACAGAAAAGGATAATAGGGTTTCAAATTTAAAAATCTACAAGAGTTTAACATATGTGTTTAACATAAACAAACCAAAGATGAACAGAATCATAAGTGAGGTAGCTTCAAAGTGTTCTAAAAGAGCCCAAGCACAAAACAAATACAGAGAACACACTTGAAATGAGATCATCTTGCCTATCTCAGAGCACAAAGCTGACTGTTGTTTCTAACTTTGTCTGTTAACAGTAACAATACAGCACCACATCCTAGATCCACCAAAATTAGCAGTGTCACCCACTCAAGAACCAGTTTCCTGGTTTCTAGGATATATGTGATACTGAAGCCTGACTCTACTCCACCCCACCATCTGGCAATCTATTGATGAAGGCAAAAAGAAAGCATGAAAAGATGAGACAGGTTCTGGGCCATTTTTAAAATATCAGTTGGGGTGGAGCTGTTAAACACATTCCACTTGTTATCCATTCCTTTTCCTTGGGAAAGGTTCTTTGGGGAGCTAGTTCTCTCCATCTAAATTCCATTTAGTCATGAAAATAGGGCAGAAGAAAAATGATAAAACTAGGAAATAGGCTCAAAGACATAAGTAATTCTTAGTCTGTAGATTGGTGTGTTACCAAAAAGGTACAAAAAGGCATGGGGTTTGTGTGTGTATTATTAATGCCTTCTGCAAGTAATTATCTGAAGAAGAGGAAAGCTATCTCCTTAAGTATTCATAAAACAAGAAGAAAAATAAACCATGCAATGTCAGCACTTCAATACGAATAGCATGGTTTGGAGTTTTCATGCCACAAAATTAATACATCCTTGGAATAAGCCATAAATTATAAGTTCCTTAAAAATTGCTGCATCCAACATTCTGGAATGCTGTACCACATTATTTTATCCTTATAGATGAAAATAAAATATTATAGAAGTAGATTTAAGGAATCAACAGTAGTTTAGATAAAAGTGATCATGATTTGCTTCTGTTTGTTATATATAATCAGAATTAAGTCCAGACCAGTAATATGTATATTTGATGGATTACAAGAGCCAATTTTGGAAAGCTGAAAACAATTATGAGCTAAATCATTTGGGAGAAAGAAATTAGACAGGAAATGTGGATAATAACTGGAAAGTGTTTAAAAACATTTTACCAGAGGTTTAAAAAAAGAATGAAAGCTGGACTAAATGTTGACTTACATAAAAGTGAAATAGCTATGTAAATCAAAATAATTACACAAAAAAGGCATTTATTAGAATGTGAATTAGGCAGAAGATAAGAACTAAAAAAATTAATAAGGTTGGAAGCAAAAAGTAAGGTTTTTCATCAGAGTTAAGGATTTGTGGTCTTGACTACACACAATTGTAGCCATCTTAATAATACATGCAAAAATTGGTATATTTTGTAAATAAATCTGATCTCTCCTTGAAGAAAAAAAACAGGCAAAATCAGTTCTGCCATAAGAGGACAACACAATGCTGTTCATTCCAGTAGATCAGGAGAATGTTAAATAGCAATTTAAATCAGCAGACCTGCATGACTTACAGCCAAGAGGTTTAAAAAAGCTGGCTGAAGAAAATTCCAAACCATGGATATTGCTTTCTTCTAAGTCTGAGAACACTGGAGATGTTCCAAGGACAGGAAAAAAAAAGCCAATATCTCACCAATTTTATTTTTTTAAGTTATATATGTAACCCAGGTGATTGAAGCCCTTTCAGCCTGAGCTGAAAGGATAAAATAATGTAAAAGCTAATAGAGGGCTAAAGGTGTGTATGCAATTAACCCTAAGCAAAATGGTTTAACAGAAACAAGAAGTTCTTATAAGCAAAGAACTCAGCATATTTACTGGCCTTAGGAAGCAAAAAAAGGCAAATGTTGCTAGGCATATAAAGGACAAGGTGGGCCAGCAAACCAAAGACTTTGAAGTCTGCAAAGAACCTGTGAACAAAAGTAACAAACAGCACTGGCATCAGAAAAGTCAGTGTCTGACAGGGCCCATACAGATGTGAATAACCTTCCACATAGAATAAAGCACCTTTGAAAAGTGGATACTTCATCTTTTGTAGCCACACTTTTTAAGCCCCCCAAAGTTGGCAGTTTTTGTAAACCTGTCTCTTATTTTCCAATTTCCTCTTTTCCAAACTGATATCCAAGCAAGGTTTTTCTGGCCCAGAAGCAGGGGAGAAAGTCTTCAGTGAATCTGGTACTGTTTACTGAGGGTCATTCAGCACAAAGGTGTTTTCTGTATTAGTACAATTCTGAAACAGTGAACTAGCTTCTAACCAGGTAATGCAGCGAATAATTGGTACAACTTGCTAACTGGTTAGGGTTAACTGTGTGTAACATCTCCATTGATTTATGACTGTCAGGTTCACAGGTTACTTAGATTGTTCAATTTAGCACTTTTCCCCAGCTTTCAATTGAACATTTTGAACCAGGTGTTCAATGGATTGATCGATATGAAGTACAATAGGTCTCTGCACCAGTCCATAAACAAAGCTGATTTTTATAGCCTTGGTGTGATTTAAACGTTTAACACTTTAAACCATTCTGCAGCACTCTTGCCATGTAAGCATATGCTTCTCTTCACTTTCTTTAATTGACATCAGGTTGTGACTTAGCAACACACAGGGCAATGAAAACTGCTGTGTGCCTGTAGGGCCTGATCCTGCAAATGTGTGTGCCTGACACTGCATGCAGGAAAGTAACTCCTCTGATCCCAGTGAGGCTATTCACATATATAACCCTGTTAAGGTGAATTAGTTGGAAGGCAAGGACTGACATTTGAATATTGAGCTTTGTGGTTAGGGACAGCTTTCCTAGCATTCAGAGGCCATGGGGAAAGGCAAATCTCATTTGCTGAATGTGACTTATGCAACTTGCACAATTTCTCCCTATACCAGGTTCTCTCCTCCCCATAAAAACAGACTTACATGGTCACCTTTGCAGCCTGCCCCCCACCTTCTGAGTGTACATATCAGATACAGTTTTGTAGGGGCTTATGTTCACCCGCCAGCTGAACTTGACTCCTTCCTAGTTCAGGGAGCAAAAGGCAAACATCAGGAGAGGAGTGAAATGCAAATGCAACCCTCAAGGGTCCTCAGTCTGTAGACCCTTTACTGGATGCCAAACTCTAGGCCTGCACCATAGCATTTGAGTGAACCCACCAGACAGGTCATCCCCCACTGCATGATTTGGCCCAGTGTTCATTCCTAAAATGAGCAAAAACTAGAGTTTCAAAGGTTTGGAGAATGAAGACCTCAAATCAGGTTTTGGGAAGGACCTCACTCTCAGTGCTGCTTGGAGTGCAGACGGCAGAACAAGGAAGGTTCTTCAGTTCTGAAGCCCGGGCTACTCTCCTGAAGCAGCTGAAAAGGAAAGGGGTGCTCCCACTTTCTTTCCTTAGCACATGCCACTGACCTGCCGTTCACACTTGCACACTCATCACGTTGTTCATGAGTAACTGCTGCTTGTTTGGCTGACCTTCGCTGGAGATTTCTCTAGTACAGAGAGAGTCTGTCTGAGTAAATATCCCTCAGGCATATGGAGAACGGGTAGGGATAACAGATGAAGTCAGCACATGGAAGAATTTACTGTCTTACCCGGAGGTAAGAAGCAGATCCTCCTTAAGTACTTAAACAACTACAAATGTTTTCAACTCTGTGTTGGAATAAAATAATAATGAAAATAACCAGTCCTCCTTTCTTTTAAAAAGTAAGAAGGGAAGTGGAGGGAAGGGATGGGGGAAGAGGAAGGTGAGGGGGGAGGAAGGAGAAGGGGAAGATAAAAAAAAAGATAGCTCTCTGAGCTATCACCGCAATCCAGCTTTCAGCTCACACTAAAAGGCACAGAAAATGTGAAACAGTTGCAAGTCTTAAAGAGCAAGTTAAATGACTACCACAGACCAGGATCTTTTAGTATCTGTTGAGCTGAGTGTCACAGACTACACATATTTTTGCATTTAACACAGCTTTAAATAGTATACATAAATGCATGTCATTGAGCAGTGACAGGAGAATCAGGCAAGTACTTTTACTTTAAAAAGTCTTCCTTCTGTGTTGCTATTTCACCTTGAAAAAGTGCCATATTCAGCATCTCAGACCCTGGACCCTGTGCACCTTCCTTTGACATCGATCCCTATGGATCAGCCTCTTTGAGCCTAGCAGAAGTGTTTGAAAAGAGGTCAAGTTTGGGCCTCAGAGGGTGTATTTTGAATCAGCTTTCGTATGTTCTTACTCCATCAAAACCTGTGAAAAGGAAATGAATCATGTTTGGATTTCTGCAAGAAGCTAGGGATTATGTAAACTATTTCCTGATATATTATAAGGAGAAATGCTTATTTTCATAAATAATGTATTTATCTAAAACTGTAGCCAAATAAGAACTTCCAATTCCTTAGCAGTTAGATAGAGAAACTGCTATAATTTTAAAAACTGCAAATGAAAAAATAACTTCTTTTATGAAGCTACCCTCATAAAATATATCTTGTTACAAGATGAAGTTGCTGTAAAATAGAAACAGCACAGAGCAGAATTGTGTATGTCTGGAATGAGATTTTACCTTAAATGTTATTCAGTAAATGAAAAGAATCATTAAATATATTACAAGCTATTACTAGAACAATCCATCCAAGTATTTTTTATTGCCATCTCCTTTTACAAACTCATAGAAAATTTTGAGGAATGAGGCCAGAAAATCAAGAAACAGTTAGTTTCATAAGGAATGAACATATTTTTGCTGATGATTTCAAGACCAGTACAGGTACCACCAATGACCTGGGTGAGGTCCAGTGTTGTCCCTCAGGCACTGTAGAACTGGACAGCTGAGTTACAATGAATCTTCAAGACAGTGATGTTCACTTTATCAGAAAATGAGATAGTCTGATAATGGCTTGGTCATTTTATTGTTGCCAGTGTACCGACTCTAACTTGCTTGGAGCAAGTGAGGATGCTCCTTCTAGAGTTACATTTGTACCTGTGCAGTGTTGGTATGGTGTTCAGAGGGCTGATCTTCAGCTCTTAGGGATCAAAGACACTACAGTTGCTACTAATTATGATGAGCATGGATATGTTAGTTTTCACTCAGGAAAAGGTTGCTAGTTTGTCACTGAGAGAAGTAAAAGATGGGGAAAAAAAGATACCGCAGTGTTTTAATTTTAAAATAATCTTTAAGATAAAAATTGCTGCAATAAAATATAAGAAGTATTTTTTTGGGTACAGGCAGTTGCACATGAAAATTATTTAAACCAATTAACACCATTTGACAATCCCATTATTGATCAAAATTAGAATAATGATATTTACTAATTCAAAAATTCACAAACTAGGCCCTTTGAAAACTTTTTACAAACAACTTCAGACCCTCAGTTTCTAATGGGTGTTTTATGAAGTTCATTTTTTATTGTTCAGCCATATCCTTGAAAGAACCCCAAACTATTAAACAAATGTTAGGTTGACCTGTGTCCAGACACCAATTGTGAAGTTCTGCAAAAGTGGTCTTTTTGAAACTTTAATTATTAGGGCACCTCTGATAAAAAAATATCTCCCCTGCAATATCACAAATCTATTAATGTCTGTTATAAATTTCCCCTTTCTGCACTGGAATGAAGGGCACAGAACTCCACTTCAAGGAACTGAATTCCATAGCCAGGTAGCTTAATTTGCCAATCCATTTCATCCATAAAACATAGTCTACACACATGGATCACATTAGAGGGAATTCAAAGGTGAATGAAAAGGAGTAGCTGAGTGAATAAGGAACAAGGATGAAGCTGTATCCTGCAAAGCTTTTTCTAAACAAGTACCAAAAACCTTAAAATTAAACCACCACTGTACCAAATGGTCTTAGTCAGATACAAAATTACCCATATTCAACCATAAGCAAGGCCAGACCTTTTGAAACTGTTACAGAAAGGTCTCAGCTCCAGAAAAAAACAGTGGCTTGTTAAACAAAGTGAAACATTAGCATTTAGACATACACGAAACATCCTGGGATGAAAACCTGCCATAAGCTCATGGCAGCTTCAGACAGAAAACACACAAATAATGAAGTGCCTATTTTAATTACTCACCAGAAAGCTGAAGGAACAAAGTAACTCACTTTATAATGGCATTTTCTGGGAAAAAAATATTCCAAATTCAAAGAACAGCTGAAGAAAAATTTCAAGATAAAGTCAGTTAGAAAAATCATAGTTACTGCTTTATAAACAGCATTTAAATGGTGTATTTATAAGGTATTCCTAGGAAGACTTCATCTGCCAGTAAACTCTTCCAGGTCATCTTTAGAGCACTGGTCAAACACAAGAACCACAAACTCACTGAAGCCTGATCTGCCTTTTATTAAGAGAAGGACTTTTTGAGAACTGTGGAACAAATTAATTTATTTCATTTCAGGTAAGGCTATCTCAAACCTTGTTTTCCACATTGTCTCCTGCAATGGAAATGTTACTTTGTCATGTATCCAGAGCAGAGATCTTCAGGATGGTAATGAATACGAAGCCAACATTTCTCTTAGTGGCCAGTTTTCTAAATGTGGGCAGGCAATCATATGCACATGCACTAATCAAGCTTCCCTCTTTCCACAGGAGGCTGCTTAAAGAGATATATGGTAGTAGGATTTGTGCTATGTTGCTCAGGGAACAGTGAACAGATGGAGAAAATTTAATTCCCAGGGCCTATGGCTGCTAGGGGATTCCCTTGTGCAACTTAAGTCTTTGAAGTAAAAAAAAAAAGAAAGTTTCTCAAACCACAAAAAGAAAATTTTACTCCCTATTAACTTGTCTATTTATCTTAAAAAACCCTTTCAGCAGAGAAAACATTTCTCTGCAGCAGATATAACAGCTGCCCCAGATCTGTGGAGCAATCCCATGGTGCACTCTGTGGTTGTCCTGCCAATTTCCTTTTTAACTAAACCACAAAATGATGGGATGCCAACCACAAGAGAGCATATTATTCTGATGTTCAGCACTTACGTGTGGAGAATATTAACTGACCCCTTTTATTGATTAATTGCACCTTTGAATGCCATTAGGGGAAAGGTTAGGTTATAGTTTCCTACTGAGTGGGACAGGCAAGTGGCACAAAGGGCTTATAAATCACCCAGCTCACAGGGGCTTCAGCAGCCATGTAAATGTACAGATGTGGACAAAATAAATGTTAATTGCGTTGTTAGTCACATGAACAAAAACATACAGACAAGTGTTACTTTGAAGAAAACAAACTAATTTTAATCATGGTAAATATAGTTATTATTGATGACAGTTGGCTGCTGGATTGAAGTATCTCAGGGTGCTCAGTCAGAATGCAGGAAAGCCAACAGGACTTGGCAACGTAGCACAGGAGTCACCAGCACAAAGGTGTCAGGCAGGTGTGGCTGTCCCCAGGTGATGAGGTGATGTCTAGGGACATAGCAGTCCACTCTGAGAAGCCTCCTGCCACGGTGGGCTACTTGTTTAATACACTCTGAGCAACTAAAAATGCAAGTATTAAGCATACTACCAGGAGAGGACTGAAGACAAGTCAACAGGAACAAAAATCTTGTTGTCCTTTTTAAAGCCATGGGGTATGCTTCCCTTCTCTCCTCTGGACTCTGATTTCCAGTCAACCTCTAAGAGAACAAAGCAAGATAATATTCAAACTGCGATTTAAACTATGGCAGAAGAAAAGGTGACCAAAGTAGTGTTGGGGATCTTTTGGCTAACAGAGTTGCTCTTTTGTTGACTCAGCTTAAAAGAGTAAAAAAATCTTTGTATTTATTTTAGGAAAACATCAAAGGAGCATCCTTCCAATCCTGACTATAGCCTCTAGGTACTTGCAGTGATTACTGCAACAGCAGCTCTTTTATGATCTGGCTGAGTTAATAGCTATAAACTTACTCCTTGGAATAGGGAGTCTAGCTTCCTTGGTCTTTCCTCTTCCATCTCATCCTGTCAGAGAGTGGAAAGCAGTTGCATCTCTGAAATTAAAGTCCTTACAAAGACTAGTTTATTTTCAGGTTTCAGGTCCCAGTGTGGAGCTGGAAAGGAATGAAGGGGAATTTAATTGTGTTATAAATATCCCTGCCAGAGGAGGAGTGTGGAAAATTACATAGCATTAAGATATAATCTCTCCTTTATGTTTTTACCATCATCTTCTCACTTCACCTGCTCCAGTCCCTCAGAAAGCAGCCAGCCCAGCTGAAGGAGGGTGTTTTCAGGCTGCATCAATCCAAGGATGTGAATCAGAGTTACAACTCCTTTCTGGGAATCTAACTTGAGGTGCTCCCTGAATTTGCAGCAAAATTTCACCCTGCACACTGCCTCATCACTGAAGTTCCTCAGCAGCTTAAATTGTTGGTTTCCACCAATACTAGTGCAACCCCCAACTCGTGGCATAGTATACTCCAGCTGCAGGTGGGAAGAGTGCTGACACACATCCTGTGAGGTCCTGCACACTCTCCCTTCACACACCCTTGTGTCCTAAACCCACAGAGGGACAGCCAAACGCCTGGTACTGAGGGCATGCAGCCCCATCCCACCCTGCACAAAGCAGCAAAGGTCAGGGACAGATTCTCTTGAGGAGAATCTAAGCAAACGTAATGCAAGGAAGCATGCAGCATTTAACCTTATGGCTGTCTCTACTCAGAGATAATATTTATCAAATTGTCCCTTCTCTGGCAGAACCTAGTGTAGGGGCATCCCCAGGCTATATCCCCCAGGGATGATCTGGGCTCAGGAGAGAGGGACTGTGGCCACAAGAGAGGTGGTGAGAGGTGAAAGATGCTTGGTTCTTTCTCTTACATGCTGCCTCAATGCACAGGAAAATTAACTTGCACCAGAAAAGGAGAAAGTGCAAATTACCTTTCCATTCCACAAATGAAGAGGGAGAGGCAAGACAAACTATGCTGCTCTCAGGTCCAATTCCTTTCATGCATACTTCCTGGGGCAATGCAGTTATGTGCCTACCTAATAGCTCAGTCTAGCTCCAGGTAAGCAGTCATTAGTTTTCTTGGAAATTCTCTAGCAGTAAGATACAAAAAGTGGGTAAATTTATTCAGTCCTTAATGTTGAAGTATATATAGAGAGAGCTGTATAGATAATGCACGTATAAATACAGATACAGGGGTACACACACATAGAGCTTAATAAAAAAAGACAGATCTTTAGATGGTACTGCTTTCTGTAGGGTTGGAATGGAAAGAAAGAAAAAGAGGGGGACATACAAATTTATTAAGCTCAGGCATAATTGTCATGAATAAATGTTAATACATAGGGATGAACTTTTATTTTTACTTTATACATATTAATAGGCTGCCTCTTTGTGAAAGAGTGACATCAGACATTGATAAATTTGACAGAAGTGAAAGGAAAAAATGGTTGCACTATTAGGAACATTCCTGAGGTGGTGTTGAACGATGTCTTTGATACATCAGCCTTCATTCTCTGAGCACATTCGTATTAACTTGTGTGTACATCCAGAATTCAAATGAGCTGCTCCTTTAGATGCTGACTTTTAGCAGCAGTCCCACCAGACAGGCTGGAATCAAATCTACAGTTTCAGGATGTGGCATAGTATAATTTTCTCAGTACAGTTTGTGCCTGCTGACTCTCTCAGAAGATTAGAGAAAGAGGAAGCATATAGCAGGCTGTTAAAGATCCACACAAGGCTGAAGAGTGAAAAAAAAAATCTTCAATGGAACACACTGCTCCAAGTACACTATCCTATGCTAAGAGAGCCATGCAAGGCTGTGTTTATAATATTGCTGAAAACAGAGAGATGACAAATTCTTTGGAATGTATTTACTTAAAGGCAAGTGAGGGCTAACCATTGATGTCTGAACGCCTCAAAAATGTTTCAACACTGGTGCATTGCCCAACATGGATCCACTTTATAACCCTTCAGGAAACCTCTGAGAAAACAATGCTGCACACCTGCAAGATATGTGTTTGGCAACATCATACCAGTACAGTAAGTATCTGAGAATCTTACAGTAAAGCCAGTATACACAGGTGCATCACATGGATTAGGATTCACAGCGGGCCTAGGAATAAGTAAAAAGCTGAAGCCATGTATCTTTTTCTCATTATTCCATTGCTTTTAAACCTAGACATCAGGAGGCTGGAATTTTAAGATGTGAGTTAATACTACTGACACACGTTTCTGAGCAGCTTCAAACCAAAGAGTGAAGAAAAAAAAAAAAAAGAAAGGAAAATATTTGAGAAGTAGAAAAGGAGGCAGCCATGGAAAATGAATGCATAAAGAGAAGAAAAAGAGATTAATGAATGTGTGTTAGATTATATACTTTAGTCTACTAGAAAATTTTGTTTTAAAATCTTGTTTTATAGAAATTTGGGCTATTCAGTGAGATTTCTGTTATAATGCCTGCTTCCAAAAGACAACAGGAAAAGCAAAATTCTTTTATAAAAAGTAAAGTACTGAATAACCATTTTCGTCTCCTTTGTTTCCTTCACATGAAAGTACTCTCTTTGGAGACAATACAAAAATAAGAAATAAATATTCACCTTTCTGTTCATCACATAGGAAAACACAGTTGGATTTTTATACTTTTTTTCTGGTTTCATACCACAGTTAAAAACATTGCGGGGTTTTCTCTTTGAAAAATATCAGAGTCTCCTTTTGGTAAGCAAATATAAGACATCATCTGTATCTTTACTTTCTTTTTTTTTCAGATGTCAGCCCTAAGACTGCTGGCAAATTAATTAGCATGTATAGCCAAGATCATGAGTAACAAACTAGTAACAAACATTAGCTCTTCTATGCAAAAAAACCCAAGCATTTGAATCTATTCAAGACAAACAGTTTTTATCAGACCTACTGTATATTTGAATCTCTCAATGCCTAGTATCACAGCATGCCTAGTAGTTAAAGATAATTAAAGTAATAATACACACCTGTTAACTGTGGAGATATTGTGCCTAGCATCAGACTGCTTAGAATTACTAACACAAACTGACTGAGGGGTTGAAGGTGCATTTTTCATGTTCCTGCTGGCTAAGAGAGGCCTCACACCCTCATCCTGTTATCAGTGAAATAAGGAAAGAGACGTTCTATTTCGGAGCAGAGGCCACGGCCTAACAAACCAACAATCTTACTCATCATTTTCTTCTTTGTAATCAGGTGGACCAATTTCCCTCTTTTTCCCCTGCCAGAAACAAGTGGGTTTTTATTTATATCTCTCTTAAAAGTACTCCAACTTCTTACTTGTTCTCTAAAATACTGCTAAGTGTTTGACACATCTTTTACCTTCTCTTAAAGAAGCCAAATATCTGCAAGCGTATTCAAGATGGGACCTGAGTTTTTCCTTACCCCATGCTTTCAGCATCATCAGCAGCATTTTAAGCAAGCATCACTGTCTAAAGAGCAGATTGCTTCTGCATGACAGAAGTGCTCAAATACTGTGCTTCTATTCAGCAAAAAATATATTCAAAAACCATAGATAAGCAGAAGGATTTTATTTAAGAGCTCCTGTTTTTAGAAAGCAATATGCTTACTGTAAGGAGAGAGGTGTTTTATTTAACTGGCAATCACCATTCTTACTCTGAGCTGGCAATAACCTGCAACAACAAATACATCCAAGTGTTTTATTCATCCGTGGATACTCATTTTCCTCCTCCTGCAGATACATTCTTTCTATGTGTCCAGTGGCTAGAAGCCAAGAAACTCATTTTACGCTTGATAATTCATTGCTAATCAGTGCTAATCTGTTTGGGAAAACATGTATGGCTCAAGCACAAAGAAAATCGGATCTGTTCAGCACTTTATTGGTGACAGGTTAGCACCAAGAGCAGCTCTCTGACTTCTTCCATGGGACCCACATGGACATTCACTCACTCATGCAAGTTGCTCCACACCAAGAATTTTGTCTTTTTGAGACCTGGACATTTAAAATGAAAGTAACTATGAATTCTGCTGCAATGTGCACCAATTTCACTATTCACATCTCTGAAAGTAGCAGTCACCACTAATACAAGTTCATCACTTGTGGGAGCCTGGCTTGCTCCTGCTGAGACCTACTCAAACGAAAAAATTAATTGAGAGAGCTTTGTAAGGAAGGCACACATCATGCCAGCTTTGGTTTGAATGTATGGTACTTGAATTTCTATAGGGCAGACATCCATCAGCCCAACATTTTATATGGGCAACAATTAGGAGAAAAATTCATATTGCAGAATCATGGAATATGCTGAGTTGAACAAAACACACAAGGATCACTGAGTCCTCCTCATGGCCCTGCACAGAACCATCCCCACAAGTCGCATCATGAGCCAAAGAGCATCATCCAAACACTTCTCAAACTCTGTCATGCTTGATGCTGTGACCACTTCTCTGATGTGCCTGTTCCAGTGCCCATCCACCCTCTGAGTGAAAAACCGTTTTCTAATATCTAACCTAAACCTCCCTGGACACAATTTCTGGCCATTCTCTTGGGTTCTGTCACTGGTGACCACAGAGAAGAGATCAGTGCCTTCCCCTCCTCTTCCCCTCACAAGGAAGCTGTAACTTCAGTGAGGCCACCCCTCAGTCTCCTCCAGGCTGAACAGACCAAGTGACCTCAGCAGCTCCTCATATGGCTTCACCTCCAAACTTTCACCATCCTCATGGCTCTCCTTTGGATGCTCCCCAATAGCTTAATGTCTTTTATGTGTTGTGAAACCCAAAACTGAGGTGAGGACACCCCAGTGCAGAGCAGAGGAGACAATCCCCTCCCTTCCCCGGCAGGTGATGCTGTGCCTGATGCCCCCCAGGACACACTTGGCCCTCCTCACTGCCAGGGCACTGCTGGCTCATGTTCAACTTGCCAGGACGCCCCAGTCCCTTTCATGGGACTGCATTCTCCAGTCAGTATGTACATCCAGGAGCAGTGCACAAACACAGCCTTGAAAATTGCAGCTTCCCCACAAAGTAACTGTAGAGTGGGGAGCAAATGGAAACAAATACCCCAAAGTTAGTGAAATCTAACACTTGGCTTTGAAACCCTGGGAAGACACTCAGACAGCAAATATTGATTTTACTTCATGCAAAAAATGTTTATGTTATTGCTGCAAAATTCCATTCCTGATATTTTCCTGTAGGCGTTGAGCCATATGTTTCTGCGTAATACAGCAAAGGCACAATTAAGCTCCTCTGTAGGATGGTGCTCTGCCGATGCCAGTGCTCTCCCAAGCAGGAGCACTGCAGAGAGGGGAGCCAAGGCACACAGAGGCTGCGGGCACTCCTGTGTCTCGCCCTCAATGCAAGGGCTCAATTTTGAGTCAAGGCTGCTGAGGCATGTCTCAGCTCAGCTTGACGGATCCGTCGGGTGGTTATTCAAATGTGATGTCGTCCCAGTCTCATCTGGAACGCCTGCATGACAGCATTTCTTACTCACCCGTTTGTTTTTTTTTATTCATTAAAAATAACACAGCGCAAGCCTCTGAGAAATCTGTCTGTAAAATAAAGGTCTGCATTAAAGCCAGGTATGAAAAACTATCTTCCTGACAAGCAGTTGCTATTTGGAGATGCATCTATCTCTCAGGGAATCGGTTACGTGCCAGCAACAGAGAAACAATCCCATACAAACAGCAACATTAGGGGAATCTTAAGGCTGAAATTTAAGCACTAAAAAGACAGAGTGCACCTCAGGAAAAGCTAGATTAGCTACCTTATCACTGCCTGCAAGCATACATACAATATTACAGCCCTTAATTAAACAGACATGTTTTCTTTCTGACAGAATGAATCAGATGGTCTTCTAGATTTTTCTGTGTTTGGCATATATTAACAATTTGTCTCCTTACTGTGTGTCCATCATTTAATTAACATAAAAACCCCCTGTCCAATGTTCACTTGGTTATCTTTATATACTCCTATCTCAAAGGTACTAATTTTAATAATTTCATCAGTACAGATGTATAATGCATTCCACAAGACATTTTTCTCTTTAGAGACAGATGTACTTCTTAGCAGTAATTCATTACTTATTACCTCGCAAGCTGTTTTTCAGACAAATAAACTCACAGTTCCATTACCAGTATCTTTTAATGATGTTTCTGTTTCAGATTGCTTTATCATTGGAGTCTAATCCAAATTTCACTGAACTTTCCCATTAATTTCAGTGAAAGGCTCTGTTCTTCATTTTCCAAGCAGCTCAAAGCACATCTCAGGAAAATCTGTATACTATTTAGTCAGAAAGACATTTTAAAATAGAAAGCAAAATATTTCTTTAACATTAAATTGCTTCTCTAATAAGAAAACACCTGCAGAGGTTTTTCACTAGTGAGCTGAGAGCACATCCTAGAACACAGTAAGAGAAAAAAACCTGCATGTTGAATGATAAATGGGAGCAGGGTGTTTTCAGAATTACTTCAGAGGGAAGCATAAATGAGTTTCATATGTCGCCTTGTAAAATCATCATGTTGGGCAAATTTGAAAACATTCAAAATGGTAATGTTAAGACTGAGAACAGATAGCATTACTGAGGGTGTTAGAAGAATAAGGTGGTCTCTGGATCTCTGGGCTATGCACCACTTATTCCATGTTCCTAAACACAACACAATCTTGGAAGATTTCCTGCTGGGGGACACAGTCTGCAAAGAGACATTACACTGAAAGGTAAAGTCTCCGTAGAGTGACCCTTCCTTTATTGCACACTCTTGAGATTCCACCTGGATTACTGCATCCAGCTCTGGGGCATCCAAATTAAGAGGGACAGTGACCTGTTAGACAGGTTCAGAGGAGGACTACTAAGGTGATCAGGGGGCTGAAACTCCCCACCTATGAAGTCAGACTGAAAGAGTTGGTGTTGTTCAGCCTCAAAAAGAAAAGGCTCCAAGAAGACCTTGTAGCAGCTTTCCAGTATGTAAAAGGGAGGAAAAGAAAGCAGCAGAGGGACTAATCACAAGGACAGGGGGAAATAGGTTTACACTGAAAGAAGGCAGGTTTAGATTAGATATTAGGAAGAAATCCTTTACTGTGAGGGTGGTGAGATGCTGGAACTGGTTGCCCAGAGGAGTTGTGGATGCCCCATCCCTGGAAGTGTTCAAGGCCAGATTGGATGGGGTTTTGGGCAACCTGATCTAGTTGAAGGTGTCCCTACTCATGGCAGGGGAGTTGGAAGTAAATTATCTTTAAGGTTCCTTAAAACCCAAAGCATTCTGTGACTCCCTTGAAATTCTCTGTACTCAGCATATTTCTGGTTATTGGGACCCTGGACTTCACATAGCAAAGGATTTAGGTCTTTGAGGACCTTCTGAAAATCCTACCTTATTTTATAAAGTCCTTGATTTTGTGCAGTTTACACCAACAAACCCCTCCAATCACACGCACCCATTAAATCAATTGGTACAAATTATGAGCATGTGTGAAAGCCAGATCAAACTGGGATTTCACTATAATAAACATCGTGATCAGAGAATGCCAAAAGGGAATAATCCATTTAGGCATGAAACAGGAAAGACAATATCTCCAAGTTCCATGGTCCTCCTTAATGGTTATGTGATTTCACTATTTACAACATGATTAACTCTTGAAAAGAATTCTAAAACTTGCAAAGGATACTGATAACTTTGCTGTGTAGGAAATCCACCCATATCTTACCTCTTGAATTCCTCCTCTCATTTTTCTCCAAACTTAAAATTTCTGGTGGTTTTTGCTGTTAAGTACATTCTATGGTTTCAATTATTTGGAAAGAGTAAATAGGAGATTTTAAAAATTAAGTAGTTTTAACATTCATTTAATAACTATGTTTCATTAAGTTTAGAATATTGAGTACTAGTTTCTCATACTACATACAAAGAGAAGGGAAGAGTTACCCTAAGGGCACTTCATGATGGGGGAAAGCCATGCTTATCAAAATAAATAACAAAGTAAAATAGCAAAATACTAATTATCTTTTTTTTTTTTTTTTTTTTCTATAGGGTGGGACTGGTGGTTGACCTCCTGGATACTAGAAACCGAGAAGACTTGTTACGCAACTGATTTTCTTTCCTTGTCACTACAAACTTATTCCCTATAGTTTCCTCTCTAATGATTTATTCAGCAGTTTATTAAAACATAAGAAAGAAAAGAACTTGTCATTCTTTCCTGAACTTTCACAAAAGGATGAAGAGATTTAAGCAAGAGAAAAAAAAAATGAGATCCTCTATTCCTTACTTATCAATATCAGAAACTCATCCTAATAAGGATTACTCCTACACTGACACCACAGCTCTTCCTGTTTCTATAAAACTATTCACAAGTTGCATATATTTCCATATTTGATCTGCATTAATATTAAAATCCTCCTGAAGTTTCTGGAAAGATTTACATGTTTTATCATCAGATAAATCCTTTATTATCTTGTACCAAAAGTTCATTCTTCTTTAAAATGCAATAAATATTTAATTTGAACAAACAAAGCAAAAGCAATTAAGGAAAAGAGATGCCCTAAGAAAAAAAGAAATCTGGAGATTGAATTCACAACTGCGTTTGCTGTCTGGGTAAGAATTTCTAGAGTCAATACCAAATAGAAAAATAAGTAGCAAACACCAAATCTCATATGTAGAAGTCAGAAGAGATACCAGAGTATTATCCTCGAGCATTACATTACCCATGCACTGATATATTAGATGGATGAGTAGCAGAAGAGACAGGATATTGCTGTGGTTGCTAGAGACAGAATTCAAGAAGTAGGTGGCATGGCAGGACTGAATAGAGAGCAAACCCTCCAGTAACACTGGCAATAGGAAGTGGTAAGCAAAACTCGGTATCTTTTGGATTTTGTTTCCCAGGAGGTAGAGGATATTGAAAGGTTTTATTTATTTATGGTCAATCCTTTGGAGTTGTAAATCTCACAAGAAGTTGCTCTGCAGATCAGAGACTCCTCAAGAACACCACACCTTGTGTTGCTTCAGCACTTCACATCCATCTCCCAATAAGTGTGCAGAGGGTTGCATGGAGAGAGGCATTAACGAGAGAACAGGGGGAAGAGAGGAGAAACAGTAGCTCTTCTTTCATTTGTACAAGCATACTACAAGAAAAGAGTGACATAGATTTAAAGAGAGATAATTTGAAAAGTGTTGGGATTTTTGTCTGAGGCAAGTTTCATTGTCTTTCAATATAGCCTAGATCTCAATGACTATTTCACTCAGAATAAACACAGCAAATACTGCTGGTATTAGCCCTGATCCTCCCAAGCAGTTTAGTCCTATAGTAAAAAAAAAAAAAAAAAAAAAAAA
>WEIU01015167.1:70212-84369 GCA_013389925.1 Aegithalos caudatus
AAAAAAAAGGCTTCTCTGGTGAAGATTATATGAAAATAATAGGTTTTCTACATCATTGTTACTTTACAGGGGAATTGAAAATTTCCTATTCTCCAGCATTCAAACCAGCACTAAAACATTGGTAGATCATACAGGACAACAATGAGCTTTAATACAGATCTGCTCGTATAAAAAACCACAAAGCAACCGTGTTTCTAGGATTGCTATCTACAGAATACATAATTTTTAACCTGTCACAAGTCTTCCTTGCTCTCAGAGTTTGCTTCATGTGATATCCTTCTCCTGCCATTTCCATTTCAGAGTAAGCTCTTTTACATCCTCCCACTCCACTAAAATGCTGATGCATCACTGCAGCTAAAAGTAAGTGGTAGTCACTGATGTTGTCATATTTGTGGAAATACTGTTCAGATGATGCACTGTGCTGACAAGCTGAAGACTGCTTTTTTGATCTGGTACTCGCATTTCCTCTTCCTTTGCCACTTCCCACAAGTCAGTCAGTGGACATGTCAGTATGTCATTCTCTGTGTGTGACACTGGTTTTTAGGATTTTTTTTCTATGTGCAAATAGTTTTGACTGAGGTTTTGTTTTGAAGACCCCAGGATTAATTTTTCCTTTCATACCTGCAAAGAAGACAAAGTTCCATATCAGCATCATTCATCAAATCTGTGATTTCATGAAGGTAAAATGGTAAGTATGAATCTTATTACCACAGTGGTTCCCTTGAGCCTCTGTGGTGGAAAAAAAAGGCATCAAACCATATATGAGTTATTGCTGTGGTTTGTGAAGTCCCTCTGTTCTACTCATATAAATGGAGCATCAGCAGAAATTATTACCAGGTCAGGTAAATTTAAGGGTGAGATCCTCAGCAGATGTGAATCACTATCACTCTAATAAAAAAAATTTAAAAAAAAAAAAAAAAAAAAAGTCACCATTAATGCCACTTTGAGATTTGGATTTAGGAAGCATTTATCTTACTGTGCTCATCTGAATTTATGAGGAGCCTGCACTTAAAAATTAAATTGCATCTGAGAGTCAGGAAAAAGAATCAGCTTTACATGAACAATTAAATGTGACAAAACTGTACCAAACAAAATTCAGGGCTCTTGAATTGCTAGGTAATTTATTTTTAAAAATATACAAAAAGGTGTTTCACTGGCACGAGGTTGTCTGGAGATAACATCAAAGCTAACACAATACCACTGCTGTTACCATTCAAAAAAAAACACTTTGTCTGCAGTTAAAAAGACAAACTGGGCACATTAAAAAGGTAATCCAAAATCTGAAATTAAATAGTTTGCCATGTCCAGTTAAATTAAATGAGTAGTGGAACGCTCTAAGAAAATACAGCATTCATTTCATGGCTATTAAATAGATGATTATCAGTGCTTGTTGTGATTATAAAATCACACTTCAGATGCTCACATCTCCTCAGTTTTCAACTCTTCCAAGAGTTATAGCTCTGGAACTTCTCTGTAGTACAAAAATCCAGCACAGCTTCTTGCAATTTCCTGAGACACTGCACCTGTAATATATTCATGCTAATTGCTCCAAACTCATGCATATAGATGACAAAAGAAGCTGAACGGCAATTCAGCTTTTTCATGCAAAGGAAACATAATTGTTTTATAATATGCTGTAAGTTTTAAACCTGCAGGTTAAGTATTCATTTAATTATTTAGGGAGAGGTTGTACTTCTACTCCTCTCCATGCAAAAGAGGCAGCCTGCCTTAGTGCCAGGCCAAGAGAAGGGTCAGGAGAAGCTCGGATTTTGAGTTTTCCTTCCTGTCTCTCTCCTTCCTGCATCTCTCTGTTTCCCCTTATTACAGATGTAGTATTGCTTCTACTGCCTCTGTTCATCCACTTACCACTGATATTTTCAGAAAAAGGTTATGTTGATGAGCAAATAGAAGAAAAGGAGAAGAAATGGGCTTCCTACACAGGCAGCTTGTTCTAATACAGGTATTACAAATATCCTAAATAAGATCATTTACTAGTTAAAGGACTTTGTCTCAGAACCTATCAGCAGAATGGCAGGAAAAAGAATGGTTTTGATACAAAGTCAAAAGATTATGGGTTTCTGATAAAAGAACTACTTACCTCTGCAACAGCAGACCTGGTAAGATACATCAGTAGCTACCAAATATCGCCTTTGCCTCAAAACACTAAAGCCTGCATTTTTCAAAATGGAAGAACCAGTGGAAGATTTACGTGTGGATTTGTGTGCTTGTGTGATCCGGTAGTTGTAATATGTTGTCTGCACCATGCAGAGTCTAACTTTGTCTAAAGGTACTTACTACATTAAAAAATACCAAATGTTATGAACTTGGTTTAAATTTTCAAAAGACTTTAAGTTATTCAGAGGTCCACTTCCCATGCATACTCCCTGGGTAGTAATGAGACTTACAGAATTAAGCAATTCAACATCTTCCTCATAGTAAAGATCCTACCTCTTACAGTACTCACAAAGTTTTTCCATGGATAAGCATATAAGTATGGGGGCAACAGAAACCTACTGAGCAGGGTATGGATCAAACTAGTAAGAAATAAATTTCAGCTAAAAGGAACAGTGCTCATACATGTCCAGAGAGACAAAGTCTCTGTTCAGAGCCATTAAGCTGCTATATAATCTGAGCCACTTGCATGATACAAAACACCAGATCTACATTTTTAAAGAGGTAGTGGCAGCCCAGGAGAGATTTGCAGTTAGGTCACCCTGTGAGGCGTGGAGGGCAGGGTCCAGTTGCTCCTTCTGCCCAAACAACAGCCTGAGCTCAAGTTCAAACCAGCACTTCAAGACAGAATCCCACTTGCAGCTCTCTCTGGGGTGGGAAAATTCTCTCAGATACCAAAACAAGAGTTTTTCCTCCTCATAGAAATAATTTGATATGCAAAGGACTGAGGTAGGAAAGTGTGTCTTTAATCCCAGCAACTAGGAAATGTATCTAAGATGGGTGTTCAACTCCACATCTGATAGGTATCACCGCTCCAGAGCAGGGATCTGAACCTGGCTCTTTTACCTTTCTCTCACAGCTACATTTACTTTGAGCATGTTGAGACCATGCTGGTAATATCAGGTCCGTAGCAAAGACAGTCCCATTCTGAAGGCTTCAAGGTTTTAGCCACAGCAGTCCTTGAAGTAGATCTCAATATTTAGGTGAGTTTGGACAGCAAAATCTTGAGCATATGCAAAACTTAACATGCTAAACTAATAGTCAGGAGGTAAGTGACAGCTGAGGAGTAATTATTCCAATGGTACATGAATGCTGGGACAAGGTGATGCCTACATTCTGCAGCAGGTTATGGTGACAGAAAAGCTCTGAGCTGACTTTCACAGTACATCCACAGAGTTCAGCACAGCACCATGCAGAGACAGTCACACAGGTCTCAAAGGCAGCCTAGCCTTTTTGGTATGGCAGAACATGCATTATTAAATTCAATCCCTGTTTCTCAGCAGAGCTAATTAGTTCAGGTGCAGCTCAATGCTGCTATAATTATACTCCATCTGCTTCCAGAGCTAGCTAGTTTGGGTGCTGAGAGCTTGGATATTTCTCTGCAGTACCCCCTCATGGGAGGGAGCATGATACTATTATGTCCTTAGGCGTGAAAAGAGATGGATTGACGCTTTGGTCTCTTTGATGATGCGAGCCTTAGCAGCCTAAATCCTGCCGAGTTAAATCCTCTCAAGGGACAGATTTTTTAAGATGTTTAAATAGCTAAAGCCCCAGGTATGGCCCCAGTGAGATTTTTGAAAAATGCCTCATAAGCACTAAGTGTTTGTTGGTGGTAAGTGACTCTGTATGGCAGCACAGCAGTGAGAGCCCCATGTCAGACACCCAACTGAGGCAGTCTGTCGCTGGCAGCAGCCCACAGTGCCCCGGCTCTTACCAAAACTTTATTGTGCTCAGGTTGGCTCTGCTGCCTTGAAATCAGCATGTAAGTGCTAAGACTCATTTGGCTACAGAGAGAATATCAAGCCTGTCTGCTTCTCAAGAAACAGATAGTGACAACTCAGATGAATGCTAATTTAACACACAGTATTTGCTCGCTTTAAAATGAAGCCTTGATCCAAAGACTACTGCAGTGAATGGACTATCTCTCCTCCATGTCAATTCATATTGGATCAGGCCTTGAATTTGTGGCACGAAGCAATTAGTATAAAATAGATTAGGCAACAACTTCCTTTATTCAGTTGTACAAGTTTTTTCAAGATGAACTGATTGCCCACATTTGTTTCATACAGGCAGCTAAATCATCAATACCAACAAGACTGGCATTAATCAACAGAATTACCTCCTCACTCTCACAGGCATTTAGCTTCATATCACTTTACAAAGGCTGTCAGGGAAGGTCTGTAGCTTCAAGTACAATACAGCAGTTCCACAGCATGTTTTTCCAGACACGGGGGTCATCCATATGCATTTGGCCTGCAAGCTTATCAGCAGCACACTCAAATAAGAAAATTTTCAGTGACCACATAAACCCTGCAGCATGTTCTCTCCTCATCTGCTTTGTTTAACCACCCACCACTACACTTTGATAGCATATATATATGTACCTGTGGATACATATATACGTGTCCAGAGAGTGTGTTCTGTTTCCATGTGTGCTGTGCAGGTGTGACTGTCACCTGCATTTAACAGGATGGCATCTACGTTAGCATCTGTGTCACTGCCATTATTAATTTGACACACCACACTGCTGTCAGTGCCAGCTCTCCCAGTATTGTTCTGTCAGTCTCTGCTTGCTTTCTGCTTTCCAGGGGCAGTGGCTAAGGCTGCTGAAACTGTTAGACATTGATTGAAATTCAACAAGTTGCTACTTATTTAACCAATATGTAGACATTATTTTGGGAAATTAATTTAGAAACTGACAAAGGGGGCTGCCCCACATCACCAGCTCTTAGGAGAAGAGCTCCGCATTTCCACTCTGGTTAAGTTATGGCTGTCTCGCTGGCAAGCTACTCTCTCAGAGTACAGACAGTCTCCTATGCCTTTTCAGACATGAAATAATTACTTGTTATATGTAAAGGTTGCTGCCTATTACTTGTGTATATTCAGTGAATTCAGCCTTGCTGTCCTGCCTCTCACACTGCACTGCAGCTTTGGACCATGTGAACGGAATGCTGTGAGAGGTGACACCCAAAATGCCTGTGTGAGCCCAGCTGTGTGCTCCAGCTCAATAGCCATTCCCACCAGCACCCTTTGCCACCCCACAGTGCCTGGCTTGCATGTTCTGAGGGACTCTGGCTCTCTTAGACAGACTCCATCAATGGCAGCAGGCTGCCACAAGGCAGATCAGAGTGAAAGGCAGTAATTAGTGAGTGAGGTGGTAAAGAGCTGGTATAAGGGATTTTTGCCCACTTCTGTGCAAGGCTAGCAGTTTAACTCAAAGCATTCCCTGCAGTGGTTTAGGTTGTTAAAGCCCAACTGTACTGAAAAGAGGGAGGACTCACAGGCAGTCACAGTAGAGAGGCATTTTGAGAAGCTGTCTCCACTCAGTCACCTCATTGAGGCTGAGAAGTCTGTGAGTTACTCAAGTCTGAGCAGTGTACATTTGAGCAGGTTAGTGGAAACCACTGACAATTAAAAATAACTTCACTGGTTTTGCACTGGGCAGTGGACAAAATGTCACACAAATGCTGAACCTCAGCTGATACCCAGAACCTTAGAACTGAATGTCAGGACATGGCTGTGGAGTTGACTGGACACAATAAAAAGGGATCAGGGAGTTCTTAGGCCTGAAGCTCAGCACTGAGGTGTGAGCCAAAACAAAAGTCTCTTAGACATGACCATAAGTCATTCAAGAAGTCTCATGGCCTCACAGACTCCAACTCTCCTGATGACCAACAGGACAAAGGCAAATGCAGCAGAGGCAAAAGGAGTTTTCCAGAACTCAGAATTAATTTCTTCTTTGCCTTTTTTCCTTGGTTCTTCCTTTCTTTCTTTATAATTTTGTAACTTTCTCTCTGTGCAAAGAGAAATGTTGCTATTCCAGTGTCTGCTTTAGCTTTAAATTTCAAACTTTCAATTTTGATTTTCCAGTTCTCATTAATATGTTACAGATGACTTATTTTATTAATTGCCATCTATTTTACTAGTTAATTTATTTTTCTGGAAAATAAATACTTTCCTGACCTGTTCCAGTCTTGTACTAATACTTAGCCAAATATCTTAAGGCAGTGGAGGAAAAAACAAACAGCTGAACATCTGCTGAAAAGGTTGCAAGGGTGAATAATCTTTAATAGCTTCTAATGAGCTTCCAGAAATACACTGCAGAAGGACCAATGCACAGATACGAGTTCTTAAACCCTTATTTGCAAGAGCATCCTGCTCACTTACTTTACTCACTTACAGGCAGGAGTAAATTCAGATGAAGTATATGTTGCCAGATACCTTTAAAATGTGCCCTACAAGGACATATCTCTTTCTTCAAGCAACCATTAATTGTGCCCAACACCGCCCCTGTTTTTATGCTTTACTGGTGCCACTCACATCAGGAAGACAGGAAGGAGTCCCTGATCATAGCTGAAGCTTTCCATCACTTTGGTGCACCACTTGTCTGTCTCAGAGCTCTGCAGAGGCAAACTGAGTGAGCACACATAGGAGCTCACCTGCAACCTACATCCAAAGGTTCCCTTGGTGATGCAGGTCAGTGCTGCCCCTGGAAGTGGGCATTAGAAGGACAGGCTCAGAAGTTGAGGAGGGTGTGTGGTAGCTGAACAGGTGTAGAAAGAAGTATTGATACTATTCACCACCTTGTTGGCCAAAGCAGTAGCATGGAAGTTGCTGAAGAGTGTACCCTTCTCTTTGTCTTGCACTTCAATTTCTCCTCTTTGGGCTGCCCTCAGTTCAGCCACATACACCGGCCTGCCAGGCTCAGGCAGATAATGTAAGTGAATGCAACACTAGGAAAGTCAATAGAGTTTCACTCACAACAGAAGTGAATTTAGCCATAAATCAATAATGAAAAGCAAAACGTTCCCTACGTGCCTGTTCTTGCAGCTGTCCTTCATCTGAAGAGTTCAGCCCTACTTAGAGAATCAATGTATCAATAGAGAGTAAACTGTGTTTTCAATAAAACTGAAGATGTGAGCAGATTCAGCATTGTATGATTATTAATTTCCAAAGTTAGACTCAAGCTTTTAACAGTTTCCACTAAATCACCAAATGAAATTTAAGTGCTTGAATAATCATTAAAAAATACTGTATTAAAATACTCTCCTCCATTCCTCTCCATGTGCAGAAGCAACTTGGCATATTCCTGGGGCAAGCAAGGATACACTCTTGACTGAAAGCAAGGGTGTTTCACTGCCTCTTATTTCTGGGATAGCCCTAAGCTCATTCTGCCACCTTGTGTGATCAACATATAATACAGCACAGTCTCATTTTCAGATCCATATTTCTTATTCCACTCCATTAGGTCTTACCTCTTATTTAGTACTCCTCAAACCTGAAAGTCTGTTAAACTATGTGCAGATAACCACTCATCTCTGATATTCTAATATGGACTATCAGGATGAAGCAAATTTGGTGTTTCATTCATACTCCACCTCCCAAAAAGCCACTTAGTTTTATTAGAGCAGTGAATAATTCTTATTAATTATATGAGAGAATGCACATTCTTTTAGCATATTGTTAGACTGTGGTTCTCTTGAACTTCATTTAAATTATTTGCTAAATAATGCCTGTGAATATTTTTAGCTGGTATTATCAATTCAAAGCAATTTGTTGAAAACAAAAATTCAGTTAAAAAAAACAAACCAAACAAACAAACAAACAAACAAAAAAAAAAAAAAAAAACAAAAAAAAAAAAAAAAAAAAAAAGGAAAGCACAAAAAAAAACCACACAAAAAACAAACCTTGAGCTATGTGACTAGCCACTCCTTCTCTTATGGCCTATTATTTCAGCTATATAGAAATAGTTTCTTTACATTTAACCTGACTGGAAAACTGTGAATGTTAGAAAAATCTTTGGCTTTCAGTGTAAAATGTCTGTTGGAAACAAATACAAATGTACTGTTTCAGAAAGTGTCCCCACTGTTTCCTCAATGTTTCTAATTTCTGCTGCTGCATTCAGTCGTGACATTACGAAGAAAAAAAAAACTTTTTTAAAAAAGCAAAAGCCTTTAATGAAAACCCCAGTTAAAGCCTAAAGGATAAAAGTTTTTGTTTTGATTAGCTGAATGAATTCAAATATCTTGTTCTGGAAAGAGGCAAAGCATTCCTCAAGTTCATCTACAAAAACTGTCTGAAGATTTAGTTCAGACTACCATGAGAGGCTCCGCAAGGGATTCGCACGCCCAGGAATGGCTGCTGGTACAATGCAAAAATCAATAACGCTCTGTGAAGCTGTTACCTACGGATGTCATCTCTCTTCTGAGCACCAGCAAATGCCCATGTGCATCGTAGGTACTGAAACACATGAATGTGACACCAGCTGCCAGTGTAGAGGGACACTTCACCCTGTTCACAGAAAGTCATTCAGCACATCCAGTTTTTAAATGCCTGTGTGCTGATCTGCTGTTAAGCAAAGGTGACAGAAGGTAGGAGGCAGAGAAAACAATTATCAAAAGCTCCTTCTAAATCCTACAAATGCAGATGTTGACATCTTTTATTGCCTTATGCTTTACAGATATAGAACTACAGTTCTTATCAAAGCAAACTACAACTCAGACTTAATTAACCAGAACTGTGGTGCCTACAAGATCTATGTTAAAAGCACGGTGAATGCAGTCAAAGAAAAATTCATCCCTGTAGTCTGATGTTAATGCCTTTTACACAGGAAAATAATTATAGCTAAAAGCTGATGTTTTCAATTCATACTTATGGAATACAATTCCTCTTACAGAATCTCATCATCACCTTAACTTGTGGCTGAGGTCAGAAAACTGTTTATGTTAACATCATACCATTTTACTCACCATATATTCTGCAAGTAATCAAATCACAGGGCTGATCTCCAGTCCTTCTGTGAGGAGAAATAATTTAGGCATGAAGATTCACAGAGATTTTAATAAGAACCAGGCAAAATATGCCTACAAGATACAAACTCAAAAAAAAAAAAATACGCATGTCAGAGACAGCTTTAGTAAATTTGCAATTTGGCAAAAATCTCCAAGCCACACAAACACACCCCTCCAAAATTATTAATGAAGTAATTTCAGAAAAATTTCTTTTGTTTCTTGAATTACACTGTACAAAATTTTGACCTTTCTTTTACAAGTTTTTTACTAAAAGAATTAATAAATATATATATTTAAAGCCAAACTGAAAATTTTGCCTCCAACTGTGTGTTTCAGGTTGACCTAAAAAGGAAAATCACATTAAAGTATGATTGAAAAGTACAACTTTCAAAACGTGTTACACACAGTTCTAATTTCAGAAGGCTTTGGCTCAAGTTTCAAAAGCACAGAGCAACCCTACAATGTGCATAATTATCCTGGTAGAAGGGAGCATACAGTAAGGGGACCTGTAAAGTTTGAATCCCTTTACAGGCTCTTGCAGAGCCCTTGGCAAGTCATTTCATTCTCTTATATCTCTATTTCCCTGTCTATTAAGTCAGGGCAATAATACCTACCTTCCCCGAAGAGGTGACAGTAATTAAGTCAATGTTTAGCATAGCACTTTCAAGATGCAAATCTCTGCATTAAAGTTCTAAGTACTATTATTATTATCATCATTATCACCGATTATCATTAAGCTAAAGCTACTGTTTAATTCTGTATGTTCTCATTCTGAGAGATACATTCAACTACCATTGTAAGCTAATTATACCATCTACTCTTAAGTATAGGAGTACAAAAGCATACCTTCTGCTGCATTTGCAGTCTGTTCCCACTTTCAAATTCTCTTTGTAAAGGAAAGCATATTCTTAACTAATGCCTTAAGGAAGTTTGCATGGTATTGCCAAATTAGCTCATTGCAATTAGTATCTCGGGTTTCTCTGCAATCCCAGGAAAATAGCAGTAGCCACAAACACAGTTGATAATGATGACTTTGTAAAACAGAACTGGAGGCTAATATTGAAAGGGCTGTCAAAGAGCAAAAGGCTGCATTTCAAATGACCTTTAAATCCGCTGCGACTCCTGCGGAGGATAAGAGGTGACATGAGTGACAAGAAAGGCTTTTCCAGCTCACCAGATTTCACCAGGTCAAAGAAGCATTTGTAATGAATGAATAAATAGATAATTCATCCCCCAGCTGTTTCGGCAACTTTTCCGATATGAGCCCAGGTAAGAAGCAGGTCTGTGAAGCTGGGTGGATTTCAGGGACCTGAAAAACTCTTAAAGAGCCAAAGAACTGAGCCCAAGTTGCTCATTATGCAGTGCAGAAAGGAACAGGAATTTGCCCACCGGGCTTCAGATGCCCTGTGTATCTGTCAATGCTAAGGCTTTCAAATGCCTTTGTCAAAACTCAAGTTTCCTAAAATCATCTTGATTCAGTTTCCTCTGGTTTTGTTCACATGAATGTGCAGCGATGCCACCCTCCCTGCTCTGGAAAGATCAATGTGTATGAACTTCCAGATGCCTGGGCACGAATGTGGCCAACACTTGGTATACCTCAAAGCCTACCTCTGACAAAAACAGACACACACATAGGTACAGAGTAAAGAGATGTCATGTTACATCTTCACATGCAGCCATGGAGAAAACCACTCTTCTCCTTGTGATTGTTTATGCATTAGGACAGCACTTTCGTGTAAATAAATAACTATTTTTAACAGATATTGAAATTTTAGAACTGCCATCCCTGAAATAACCTCCTCAAGGTGAGACATTTTGTAACAACACAGTGTTTTGCATTACACAATCTTTCTGTCTAATGCAATCAATGCAAAAATATTTCTGAAGTCTAAATAATTAAAAGTCCATGAAAATATTGAGAGACAAAGTGTTACTTTTTATAGGGAATGAAACTAAAACATGGAGACTAAAATCTGCATCCAAACTTACCCAGCTGGATGAGACAAATAGGGCTCATATTGTCAGTCCTGGCATATTACAGGTCTACCAACCATTTGTGCAACCTTGTGGCTCCAGCCTCGTCCACGTGCCAGGGAATCTCTGTGTTGCAGGAAAGCCTTTTGCTGTAACCTGGGTCTCACCCATACTGCAGGGCAAAGGCAGATGCAATGCTCATCAGGATCCCAAATGCCAGGCAAGCACTTCCCAGCTAATAATTAAGAGTCTGTAGCACAGGGACTGGTGCTTAGTCTTTCCTCTCCCAAAGACACCTTTTTATCAATTAACATGACACAATATCCGCTCTCCCACACCCTGGTTTTCCCTGTAGGAGGACATTCAAGAGAGATTTGCTCAACCACCTTGAGGAAAAGAGATTAATGAAGCTTTTCCAATAGAGAATGGATAAATTACTTCTCTACTGTCAAGATGGGGTTGAGAAATGAGTGGACAATATTAAATGGTGGTATTATCTAAAATAATGGGACAAAAGTCATAAAACACACATACATAGTTGTTCATCTGCTCTTTGCCTTTATTTAGGTCTTGTAGAAAGCTAACCTGAGGTGGAACTGGGTGTTGGTATAAATAATTTTTTTATAATTTCAATAAGAAAGGAGAAAAAATAATGCATTGTGAGAGGAGAATTCTTCATCTAAATGGCATATGCATGGTCATCCAGTGCTATCAGTTGCTATAACCCAAGTGAAAAAGGTTTATTGGTAAACCAGTGTGGCCCCTTGCTAAAGTTCTATGCAAGGCATTACTTCTTGTTGTTAAAACATAGAAACAGCCTCATTTTCCCTACATGAGAAATCCAAGGAACAACCTAGAAACATTATTTCTATCAGGCAGCTATCAACTGCCTTTTCTTCATTGTCTGGCATTCTAATGTATGTTTAAGCATTACTACACTGTTTCAAGAGATAGCAGAAGGGGGGTAGGATCAGGCTGTTCAATAATGTCTCAGATGGTTCTCATTCTTTGAAACTGATACAGCTGAATTTTGCCAGTTAGGAAGCTGTGCAATACAATCAACTTGCTGACAAGTTGCAAAATACAATTTATTGTACAATATCATGCCTTATCATATATAATATAAAAATATTTATCACTGTAGTTAAAAATTATATAGTCTAGTTCCCAGAAAAAACACAACTATAATTCCTTATTTTATTACTTCACTGTTTGTCTTTTAATTAACATTTAAATAGGCCCAGAAGTGGATGGAATTTCAATACTAACCCTTGCCAAATCTTCAAAATCTCTGGACATTTGTATCTATCTCATTCCGTTACTCAAAGTTTCAAACTGATAGTACTGGAAATTAAATTGACCAATTTATTCATCACTGTAACAGTGCTTAAGCCTCAGCAATGTGATTGCCATCATGTCAGTGCTGTCAATGACCTGGGTCTTGAGTTTCAGAGATTGCCCCAGTAACACTTGATAATAAGTGGCAAAACATTATTACTTTCTTTGGTACTCATTATAAAAACATTAATTGGGGTGAAAGGTAATCCACTTCATATGCTAAGTCATGGATCTTCTCTAAGGGTGGACAAGGGGGATTGGGAGAATAGGTATGTCATCGTGATTTGTTGCCACAAAATTTCCTTGAAGTTTGAATGAACAGACTACTAGAGGGCGTCACAACAAGGAAAAACATTTTTTTTGATTTAAATTAACCAGGTCTGGCCTGAAAGGTCACCATCAATATGAAAACATAACACAGAAATGGGATGAGCTCCGACGAAATGTCAGTACAATTTATGCAGCCCATTTTTTCCATTATCCTGTTTTGAATAGTTTATTTATTTTACGGAATCACTCCATGGCTCACACACTGCAACTGGTTAAAATTCATGGTTCTTTTACCGCTCCATCCCTATTTTCTCTCCCTTTCAAGTACTGTTTTCATAAAAAAAAAAAAACTGTTGCAGAAAAGCATTAAACTCACAGCCAGGAAGCTGTTTTCCCCCTTCTCAAGTGCTGTTACCCTACCTCTTTAAACTCTGTTTTATCAGTTGCATAGAATTTTTTTTTTCTTCATTTCAAAGAGCACATTAAACTCTCATTAACAGAAAGGGGAATTAAGCATGCACAGTTAGAAAAATGAATAAAAATTTCTGCACTAAGTAAAGAAACAGGATTCCCCTGACAAATGTGTATTCACTAAGAAATATCACTGCAGGTAACAAATAAACTCCCTTGGCTAAGTCAGATATCATTTCCAAGGTTTTCTCAAAGCAGGCGCTCTCTTGGAGACATTTCAGCAGGAAAGAATGGGCTCTGCTCAGCCTGGGTTTATCTTGAAATTCTGGACTTTCATGTTCACAGAACAATAATGTTTGAAAAAGCAAAAATTTAAATTAAATCCCACGCCTCATAAGGAGGCATCTCAGGGGCCAGCTACTGGCAGGGCTGGAGAGAATGCTGCTGCCAAATGGAAAATGTGATCTGGCAAGTGGACCTGAAATCTTAGATTTTGAACTTGGCAGATCTGAAAAGTCTTGGCATTTGGTTACAGGTCCTGGAATGAGGAGCTTGCAAGCAAAGTTTTTCCCCAAGAGAGTATAAAAAGCACCTTTAATATATATAAAGCAAACTTCCATCTACCCTTCTTATAAACAGCCCTGGTGTGTTTTCCTCTGTATGAAGTAGCCTTTCGAAATCATTGATTTTGCCTAGATATCCTATATTCATTTGTCTTGCTTTGTCTCATATGGGCCCCTATGACTTTTTGACCTTCCCATAAATTCTAGCATCATTCAGAAGGTCAAACAGTCAGGGAAAGCACAAATGGATTAAAAAAAGAAAGACCTGCAGTGGATGGAGAATTATCATCATAAGCTTATTATGTATTTCAAACATTGCAGACTTTAATGGCAGCAAGCTTTTAAAAGTTCAGCCACTGCTTTTACTGGTATAAAGGGATGCCGTTATTTTTTCCATCTGATTTTTAGTACCACTAATACAAAGAGTTACCAAAGTCTTTCTGCAAAGTTATATGAACTAGTTAAAATAATTTTCATTAATTTAAAATATTTTTTAAATTTAAAATATTGTTTTTTTAAGTTTCCTACTGTTCCCTTGTACCCTTGACGACAGGAAAGAGCCACAACACTACTCACTTTTCTGTGCTCATTTTGGCCAGAATCTTCTCTGCGTTTTCTGGTTTTCTCTTTTTTTCTCC
>WEIU01015167.1:96934-129313 GCA_013389925.1 Aegithalos caudatus
TCTTTTGGAGTATTTGCTTCACAAATGCTTTTTGTGCTTCACTTTGTTTTTGGAGATCTAACATGGAGAATTTTCTCTTCTGGTATTTTCACTATATAGTAGCTGAGCAGCAACTCAAAATCATTCTATATATATGTAGCTATACATCTTCCTGAATTTTCTTTGTTCATATTACTACAAGCAAAGGTACCCCCTACTTCTCTCCAAAATTTTTAGATTTGCTCTGCACCACTTAGGATTATCCTTAATTAGAGAGAAAAAAAATTTCAGGTAAATTATTTTATATATTATGGCTGTTTTTCATTCTGACATCTCTCACATAGGGGAAACAGAAATAGAAAAGCAGGTCTGAGACCAAATCACTAATGACTTTAGAAAGTTAAACTCTATCGACAAGATCTTTCACTGAAGGATCTCTCAAATTATAGCATCAGTTTCTAATGGACTCATTGTCTTTGTGATACTCTGATCAAGAGATCCAAGTTCATTACAGGTAATTGATATCTGGAAATATACATGTCCCCATTTTCCTAGGTCATGGCTTATGTACTTACATTTGGTCATTTTATCAATGTGCATTTTCATGTGAACAATGTTAATGAGGTGAACTGAAGTCACAGAACTACAGAATGGTTTGGATTAGAAGAGACCTTTAAAGATCATCCAGCCCAAACTCCCTGACATGGGCAATTTTACCTTTTAGCAGTTCAGGTTGCTCAAAGCCTTGTCCAGCCTCACCTTGAAAACTTTCAGGGAGGGGACATCCACAACCACTCTGGGAAATCTGCTTCAGTGAGCAACACTCAGTAAAATTTTCTTCCTTATGTCTATTTTAAATCTACCCTCTTTCAGTTTCAAAACATCATCCCTTGTCATGTCATCACAGGACCTCATTAAAAAGTTTCTCTCTGTCTTTCTGATAAGTCCCATTAAGTACTGAAAGGTCTCCCAAACAATGTCTCTCCACAGCCTTCTCTTTTCCATGCTGGACAACCCCAACTGACTCAGTCTGTCTTCAGACCAGAGGTTCCAACCCACTGATCATTTCCATAGCCCTCATCTCAGTCTGCTTTAATAGGCCCAGGTTTTTCTTTAAATATGTTTTTTTTTAGATATTTTAAAACAATTACCTGGTTTTGGAAGGACAGAAATCCCACAGCTTTCTTGCTGGAATTATTATAAGCAGTAAGAATAACAGTATTAGAGTGGATTAAAATCCTATCTGCAGCCTACTTTAGTGTAGCAATATACCAATAAATAGTGCTCCAACAAGTTCTAGTACATTACCTGCTTCTGATTAACTAATGCTAATTGATTTTGCATTTTTAGCAAAGAATACATTTAAAGAGAAATAGTTCCTGCTATAGGTACTCAGAGGATGTCATTAAAGGCATCCATATTCTTCTCTCTAGGCAGCTTATTTTTAATTTTTGAGAATTATTCCTCAAAAGTTGCCATCAAGGGTTGGACAGGACAGAAGACAAACCATAAGGGTATCACATATATCTTTCTTTTAAAAATTAACTAGACATCTGGGAAAAATGACATTCAAAGTNTTGGTGACATTGAACTTGATTAAGGAGAAGGATAATCAACAATGGAAATTTTAAGTCATACTCCCCAAGAAATTAACAATATATCATCCAGGGCCAGGTCATACTCACATAATATTTTAATGAAATTCAGTTGTGAAACTGGAGAATAAAGTACAGAAATATGTTCCCTTCTGCTTACTGAAAGTTCTGTTACTTTCCAGCAGAGTGACAAAAGACAAATATCAGACCAAGCTTTGTAAGGGACCACAGAGGCAATTTTGGAAATTACAGACTAATGAGTCTGATTAACACTCCAGAAAATTTGTTTGCCTCCTAATTAGCATAAAATATAATAGAAGCTAGAACAGGTGAGCATATGAATAACTGCAACATGCTAGGGCAGAATCAACATCATTTATATAATTCAAGAGAATGAGATTTAAAGGACATAGTGAGAAAACATGTTTCAGTAGGTATAATGCAGTGTGCATTCAAAATAAAACCCAAACACAGGCTTTAAATGAGGTCCTTCCACAAGAGTTATGAAGATAAATTAAGGTGGCACAATATAAGAGAGAAGACCTTTCAGGGATCAGTAATAGCTGGGAAGATAGGAATCAACAGGTTGGAACAGAAGGTGGGGAATTTGCCAGCACAATACCTCAAAAAACAGTGCTGGGACCAACGTGGTTCAATAAACTAGTGAATGAAAGTAAAAGAATAGTGAGGTCTGACCAACTCTGACATTGGCTTTTTTGGCTCTCCGTGGTAAATTCATGCATAATAAACCTGGGACAGGAAGTAGAGGGTCTTGAAGCACAGGGCAAGCTGCTTATAATGAAAAGCTGTTTTGTTGAAGACAAAAGAGTTAGTGGAAAGAAAAAAAGCAAGGGAAAAGAGTGAACAGGAATGGAAGTGTTACCTGACTGGAAGTGTTACCCTGTCTCAAGAATGAGTCATTTCTAATATGTTAGATCATCCTTAACAGATGTGGTGGGAAAGCCTCCAAAGACATAGCTTCTACAGCATTAGAAAACATGCAGTCCAGCTGATTCAGACTCCATTCTGCCAGGAACTTAAACCTAACATTAACCTTTTTTGCCGCAGTTCATATCTATTGAACCACACCATGGATGCAAAGAAGAGGTTACTCACAGGAGGCTTTCACAACTTAACAAGTTTATTGTCATAATCTCACATTTAACATGCAATGAGGTACTCCAGACCAGTTCACACTCATAGTTCTCCAGTGTGCCCTTACCAAGGCTAAGCAGAACAAAAAGATTGTCACATGACTTGCAAACTTCCTTTAGCTTAAAGCTCTCACTGGAAAGTTTGTCCTTGTGTAACAGCAAGACATTGTTGACTCTTGTTCAGGTTGTTATCACTATATTCACAGACTCTTTCCTGAAGGACTGTTGCTTAATCAGTTGTTTCCCATCCCATATTTGTGTAGGTGATTATCACTGCCTAACTGAATATCCCTATTGATTTACGGGGTTTTATTAGAAACAATTTCATCATTTCACTGAGATAATTTTGAATATCAACTTTGTCCTCCAGAGGATTTGCAGTGCCTCCCAGCTTTACGATAACACCAAGTTCAGAACATTGGTAAAGTTCAGAATAAACACTGACCAGAAAGGGCCCAAAGAATTCTGGCTAGAACTCTGTTTCTATTTAGACAATAACCACAAAGAGTTAGTGTAGATGTGACTAACAACCAATTTTATTACCTCCCTTCTGAACTTCTGTGAAGACCATATTTATCTAAAGAAGAGATGCATTTCTTGCTTCTATCTTATCCATGTGGATTGTTATCACACAAAAAGATACTGACTTTCTTTACTTAGTTTTTTCCTCACAAGTCTTTTGTGTTGTTAAACACCTTTTTATCTTCAAGGTGAATGCAGTACAAGTTTCTTCATAAGTTGTTACAAAATTTTTCCAAACTTAAATGAAGGCCTCTTTTTGCCTTTTATAAATATAGACATTTTCTAGTTTTTTAGTGATTCTTTGTTGTGGTTCTTTTCAGTGCTATGGTTATCATCCATTTATTAAACATAAGCACTTGTATTTCCAAGTTTAAATATCCTTTGGTGATGTTGGTGAGTTCCATTAACCTGAAGACACCTAACATTTCTAAGACATAAATTTCTTTCCCATTCTAGACTTTAATTATAACTCTTTTTACAATTTATATTAGCTGTAATTTCCTTCAAGCAGTTGACAAAGACTGATGCAAAAAGGACATCACTACCACCTAAGTCTTCTTGCCCTCTTCTTGTAGCAGTTTTACTGCATAGGAGAAAAAGAAACTTATAAAATTGGTATTTCCTTACTAATTACATATATATGGAATGATTTCCTATTACTCCAAATGTCTTTTGCCAGGTGTATCCTATTCTGAGACATGGCCCATTTTTTGTCCTATTGTACTCTGTTACTGTCATCCTTCAATGCTGAATTTAAGTCAGAAATGTTTTGAGTGTATGCACATGCTAGGGGTCAACAGTGACCCCACCATTTAACAAAGGTGGCTTCTGACACACTCCCTGTTATACTTTTTCACAGCTGGTTTTTCTGCCCATGTCATTAGTACCATCTCTTCGAACATACATCTCTGCATTTAAGTATTTTTTTACTTAAAACTATCTGTTTTCTTGTTCATCTCCTTCCTTCCTACATAAATACTACCATTTTTTGTGGTGGTTTAAGCCACTCTCCAGCTTCCCATGTCTCAAACGGTAATTTTATATCTCTTAATTACTTCTTCCATTGCTTTTACCATTTTTCTAAATCAAAAGTTGGTCACTTCCACTTGTGACAAACTTTTAATCAGCAATTGCTTGAAATTACAGTAGGAGTCAGCTCAGACACATGGGCAAATTTAATGGCATGGTAAGCACAATTTCCAGGGAAGTCATGATCCAGAAACCTATTGGAATCCTCTTAAAGTATTAAATAGCATATGAAAAGCTATACTCGAGAAAACACCTTCTCCCCTGCCCCTTTACACAATTCACCATATGCAACTCTCAAACACCTCTCTGGGGATACAAAGGAAGGCCCCCTTATGATATCAAGAATTAATTACTATTTAAGGGCTATAAAATTAATAATATGAATTATTATTATTATTTATATGACTAAATTGTCTTTTTTATTTCAGGAAGGTAACCAATGATGGTTTATTGTGCTAAAGCTAATTCTCCAGCACATTAATGAACAGGTTACTTAAGTTTTCTGATTATTCAAAATCACTCGCTTGTGAACTGACTGTGAAGAGCTGCAGGAGATACCTGTTTCAAAGTAAAAAAGTAATAACACACCAAATGAAATCCCCTGTCAGTAAATACAAAGCAAAGAAAAAGAGAGGGAAATAACTACACAATGTAGACATACCAATGCATTCCAAATTAACTATTATCACTTACAAAGAGATCTTGCACTCATCTCAAAAAAAAAAAATCTTCATGTTCAGCAGCAGATTTAAAAATAAAAAGGACCAGTGGGCACCATTAGGAGAGGAAAAATGAACAAATCAGGCAGCATTATTACATAACTCTATTACAAAGTGTGTACTCTACTGTACCTCATCCTGCCCAAATTACGGGCAACAATTGTTCACAATGTCTTATAACCCAGTGACTAGGGACACTTTAATATCAAAAAGAAGGTTTAGAGCATCTGCAGATAAAGAACTGTCTGCATAGGTTCTATCATGGAATTGGAAGTCGTCTGTTATGGAATAAATTCCACCATTCACAGAAGAAATCTCCACCAAAATAATTAGATGCAATGCAAAGCAACCCTTGACTCAAGTAACCTTTAAATTCTCAAGTGCCACCTGAAGGGAATTTATATATCATTTGTCTAACATTCTTTCCCTCACCATTCACACTATTAAGGTAGAATAATAGATAGATGTTATCTGATGCAGTGCAACTGCCTTTAAATAACTGGAAATATATGCTATTAGCCTGTTCATAATTTCAGTGTTGTAGATTGGCAGAATAGCACATTCTACTTCACAAGCAAAATAGAAGGGTCTACTCAGCTGGAAGAGTTCTTTTTTATTAGTGCACCATGAGTGAGTTTCCACAGAAATTAAGTTCTTTTTCAAGAACAAAAAAAAAAAAAAAAAAAAAAAAAAAAAAAAAAAAAAAAAAAAAAAAAAAAAAAAAAAAAAAAAAAAAAAAAAAAAAAAAAAAAAAAAAAAAAAAAAAAAAAAAAAAAAAGAGGGGATGGGATATGAAGGAACCACTGGAAATGTAAAACTGTAAAAGAAAATATTTGGGCCAGTGGCACCAAAAGGGTGAAATATACAGAAGTCAAGGCTGTCTCCTGCACAGTTATCCTCATCTGATGCAGGCAAAAAATTAAGGCAGTGAAATAAGAGTGGCAGGAGCAGGAGATGGAGCCTGTGAGGTGAGGACAGAAGAAAGACAAGAAAGGAGGGTGGATACAAGCAATAGGGCGAGAGTCACAGCTGAGTGGCAGGGGAACCATTACAGCTAGCACTGTATACACATAATAAGATATACCTATTGCTAGCTTGCTGGATTTATACAAATATTACAGAAACATGAGGCTCCCTGTGGAAGAAAAAGTGCTACATTGCCATCTAGAGCAGAAAAAGGGAAAATATAGAAAAATATTATATGAACACCGCTGTTTTGGAATGTTGGAAAAAAATCCAGTTAAAACAGAGAACTGTTCAGAACTTCTTGAACCAGGAAATCCTCTGGAGCAAGACAGATGCTTTTTGTCAAAACCTCGCATGAATGGGAACCCAAGTCAATACAAGACCTGCAGATGAGCCTCAAATTATTAGGTCAGAGAGAAAAAGAGCTGGAGGAAGAAAATGCTTGATTTGACAAAACAAATCTAACTAGAGGCCTTTCTAAAAGTGCAAGGCACTTCCCAAGAAATTTTGCAAAGACCCATCCACTGGGGGTTTTGTTTTTTGTTTTTTAAACTAACCCAAATAAATCAGTTTGGGTCTTACAGAATATAATAAAAGAGTGTTCCATTTCTAAATAAATTTTCATGCCCTTGATATATTTGCATTTTCTCTGCAGCAACATAGATTCAAGCCTGTAAGTGCTCATTATTAATAAAAACAAAGATAAATATAATTTCACTCTAAAACAGCTAAAAGAAGAAAATGTTAAATAAATGGATAAAGAAAACATTTCAAGTTATTCTTCACAAACTCAACAGTTTTACAAATTAACTTCCCGCCTCGCAAATTTTAAGAGATGTAAAAAATCTAAACTAGGACAGAGTGTGAACCCTACAGAATTGCACTACTACTGGCTGAAGCCTTATACCTGCGGCAGAAATGCAGATGTTGGAATGAAGAGAGTTTTACTCATCTGTTCGTTAGATCCTGAAATCAGCAAAGCACACATTCAGTGATAGGACCATTAGCAGGAGGGCAAGGAAGTGGTGCTTCCCCTCAGAGCCCTTTCCTTGCACTGTCACTGCCAATGCACACCAAAAGCATGCACCACTTGCAGCATGCCACGGAGCACAGCAATATCCTTAGGTCTTTAAAGCATCAATATCAATGCCAGTCCCTACAACACCCAATTTACAATATGACAGGGCACCTGGTAACTCCAAATTGTTTTGCTGTCTTCCCTGTACAACCTCCACAAATCTGGTAAGTCACAACAGTCAGAACTGTTTGTTTAGGACGGAGCAAGAGCAAAATTGAATTACTTCCTGTTAGAGAAATTTGTCTCAGAGGAAGCTGTTGAAACGACTGAAGCAAGAAAGTGAGAGAGCATTTTATGGCTCACTGCATTATGAATGGTCTATGAATACACAGACAAAGTACTCTCCAAAGCTACCAGACTCCAAGATATGAGCTCCATGTTTGATTAAAAGATTATAAATGGTCAGATACACACTCCTGTTCTGTTCTCAAACAGTTTATGACTCCTTCCCATTTTATAGTACTCAGTGGCAAAGTTTGCCTAGTCTAGGCATGCACTGAGGCTCTGAATGTTTACCGTAGTTGATTCTAGCTGACGTGTTTGAAAATTATTACATCCATTTGTTCTGCTAGATGTTTTGTGAGCCTTGCTTATACTTAAGTTCTCACTTCACCTATTATTAGCCTTATGACTAAAGGCTTTAATTTATTCACCATAGAACTTTTACAAACATTGTCTGTCATTCATTACACGTTGTCTCCATTGTCTCCTGGTATCTCTAGGGTGTAGTAAGAAGAATTGAATATATAAAAAGTTACAGTATATATTACCTCATATGTCTGCCTTAGACTTTAGCTATTGAGCTTCAGTGCACTTTAATAGAGCAGACCTTTCCCTACTGAAATTATTCAATCATTAAACTTTAATAGTTGGTGTGAGTCCACATAGCATCAAAGTGTACAATCAGGAATGTTAGCAGACACAGACAAATATAATCAAGACACATCTTAGTACCTCTAAAATTATGAGGAAAAAAATTACCAAAACAAGCAAGACAATCCCTGGCCTCTTCTTATATCCTTCTGCATTTGAATTGCATCCTCTGTTTTCCTCCTCTAAGTTTATGCTCCCTCTTTCTTCTGCAAGTGTTTTTATTAGCACAATCCTCACACAGGTATACCCTAATTTTGAGAAAGAAATTATACACAAATCACTTAATAACTATGAGTTCACACTGACATTCCCTCACTTCTGGGCATAAAAGAAAAACATCTATTACATGTATGCGAAAAGTTTTCACTGTCTTTTCTTCCTAAGAATTCTCAGAATTCCTATGAGAATTTCAGTGGATTTTGACTCCTTGTAAATGCATTTCTGTTACTCTTAAGCAACATTCCTTACAGTTGCTAAATATTCAGATGTTGTCTTAACAACCATCTCTAGTGGATTTTGCTATCATGACTGGAAGATTCAAAGCATGGCCTTCCCCTCCAAAGCAGATGCCTCTGCACACTTGCCCTTAAGACCTGCTATCTGAAATTTATCTCTGTATAAAATTCCCCTGTGGCTGTAGGGGAATAGCCAGCAAGTATCCTCTGAAAATATTTTGTAAAGGAATCACTAGGAGAATTAGCTTGCTCAGATTCAACATTGAATGGTATGAAATAAAAAGAACACATGAAATTATTAATAAAATTAAAACAATTGCTATACATAGTAAGGAATCAACAGATAAAAGCCAACAAATCCAAATTCTGACAGCAGGTTCTGTGATCGTAATTTTTCTCTGTGACGTGTGGTGTTAAGATCAAATTTGTATTAACAAGAATTGCCTAGTCCATGAGAAACAACTGCAGCTCTCCTTCTTTAGCCACCTCTTACAATTTGACAATAATATCAAAAAGCAAATGTTTTGAAAAGGATCTGGAAAAGAACGGAAGGCTAATTAAACCAATTTACAGTCTAAAGCAAAGATTAAAATACAAGTTTCCTTATATCCTTACGGACAAATTAGGGAAAAGAGGATCTACACAGACATGCTACAGTCAGTCAGATAAAAAGGCAAGTTGTATATACAAAAAAATATGAAATTAAAGGTCTGCTGATGTTGGGAAAATGTATATAACAGACATAGTACCTTACTGACTTATTCCCAAGTATCACTTTGATGAACTGCTAAGATTTTTTTGGAAACAGTCAGAAGTCTGACATCGAAGAGTAGTTCTTGATCTCATTCCCAAGCTCTGGTGCTAGGAAACTGCATTTAGGAAAAAAAACTTACCTTTCTCAAAATGTAAATGTGCTTTTCTGACTGAGACCACCTAGTTATTGTGATGATTACTTCTAGCTAACCTGCAAGTAGCAAGCTTCTAGAAGCTAATTAGAGAGCATGTCATAGCCACAGCTGCCATAATGAGGCACACCTACTACCTCTTTCTCATTACCTCAAATAGTACTCAGCTTCAGAAATCATTCTTTCATAAAAGGATAGCAAAACCATTTTAGTCTATATTCATATCACTAAATCTATACAAATGCACTCTAAAATGTTAGTAGTGCTCATTACAATCATTTTACCAGCCTGAGCATTTTTTACATAGAGCTCTGAATTAATATCTGCTTTCCCCAATAATTCTTCTGCACCTTCAATAGCAGCATTCTGTAGAATTTGTTTAGGTCTTTTCTATTTCAAAAAATGGAATATGGCTCATTGGAAACTAAAATTGCCAGGTTAAGCACCACCTTGTATTTTTATGGTTTGCATGCATGTAATGGGAATGAGATTTACGTCCCTAACCTTGAAATATTCTGAACCAATTATTTACTTAATATTTATGTTAAATTATCTATGATTGCAGTACTGACTATGAAAGCAACCAGAAAAAATTCTGCAGGTGGCCTGTAAAGCTAATTTTGAAGTTAGCTGTACTAAGCTCATGCAGTGGTCTTACAGAATATTAATGTGGTGTTATAAACTACAGTACCCTCAGGGTGTTCACCTGCCATGGAATTTAATTTACTTCATATCTCATCTAATAGACTGAATCTCATCTATTAGGTAAATATAATATGAATACGTTTCCTTGTTTCTCTAAGGAGTTTATTGGTAAAACCTGGAGAGGCATTCCCATAGAATCTTCTACTGCTATAATTAGCTTGAAATTGAGCTATTGTGCCCTTTTCTGTATTAAGCAATATAGAATATACAGTCTAGGTACATAATGACACCAAGCCCAGAGCCAATGAAGCAGCTGCATTGCTCACGCAATGGGTTTATGTTTATTCTCTTTATTGCAAAGAGGAAAAATTAGAGCAAGCTCTGGGGATTTGAGCCAGAGGCCAAGTCTCCACTGTGCCAAGAACTGTGCCAGCCAGAAGAAGCTCTTCCCAGGGACAGCAGTATGCTCTGCCCTTGGTAGCTTAAGTGACGCATTCTCCTGTCTAAGGAGAAAGAAGTCAGTTTTGTAGGATTATGTGAATGTTTTAAGTCGCCTGAAAACAAATCTGGTATTGTCTGCAGCCAGCATGTTGGCAAAACTTCAACAGTGGGAGAGATTTCAAATATGTTTTGCCCCTCTGCACTTCTTTCAGTGTCTAGTGCCTGGCTGTAGCAGTGCTGTGCAAGTGGCATTTGCTCCCAGTGCATCCAAAGCATCCTGAAACAGCAATTTGCTGGCAGGCTGATAGGCAGCTCACAGCAAGCACATTTTCTGCAAAAATCTTCAAGGGGCTTGTGGTGTAGAGAGGAGCAGACTTTCCAATTTTCTCTCCTCATATTGAAAACTATCCTGGTAAGAAGAATAAGACCATAGCAATTTTTGTTCCTTGTACCCTTTTGCATATGAGCAACTGCTGCATAATATTGTTTACACATTTGGTTTATTTTTCTCAGGTGGGTTTACAACAGAGTTGCTTAACCTCAAGTCCACTCCTACAATTCATTCCTTCCTGATGCTTTGTCTGTCAAATGGACAGACTCATACACACTTTTTAAAAAATCGTAAGAGAATATAGCCCTTAGTGATATCCCAGTGCAAGCCTGTACTTGTGTACATAAAGTTCTGTCAGCAAAACTCCCAGGGACTGGTCCTTCAGAAAAGCTAGTAGGGGCAGGGAATTTAGGCACGACATGGTAAGTGTTCTCATTCTGTGTATGCCATTTATGAACTCGACTTAGTTGTTATGTCAGACAGAGGAAAAAGACATGCAGGATGCATAAAAGCAGAAAAATGTGTCCCAAAAACAACTTTAGAGAGGGAGAATGAGAAAAAGATAGAACCCATGGGCAACTTAAAAAATAAAAAGTAGATGTTATAGTTCACTGAATCAAATATGACATTATAGTGCAGAGGAAATTGAATTCATCTGTACTCGATAAGGGTGGCTTCATTATTCACTTGTGTCTTTGCTTAGTTGTGACACTCATGACTGATGAGACCATCCCCATCTCATGAAGATAAATTCAATATCCGTAGTATCATTCTAATATATTCTCTATATATAGAGAATGCATTTAATGGATGGTGGTGGGATATTATTTTTATCTTCACAGACTCATGAAAGGAAGGAGCACAATTTCCTGGAGCTGACACTTTGAGCAAGTTTATATGACCACCTTTTCACGACTGTGTTGAGGGTGAAAGTGTTGTTATGGGGACATAGGAGAGAGGGTAGCACAGAGGTTAACTTCACTGACTTGTCATCTAAGATTGGAATCCAGAATTAGATCAAAATGGAGCAGAGATTTAGCTACTGTTTCCTTATCTTGATATTTTTCTATGTATGGGCATACAGCTATCACAATACAGTCAATTAGAAAAAGCACCACTGAAATGGGCTGATGTTAATCCAGTGCTGCCCACTGCTGTAACTTTCCTCCTCTTTCTCCACTCAAGTACAAAGCAGTGAAATATTTCTCCTTGATGAGGTCTCTGACTCATGCCTCCTCCCTCCTTCAGTAGCATCATGTATTCATACACAGTTGTAGCAGACCAGTTTAGAAATCTGGAAATCTTGGAAGATATTCAGAAGAAGTGATCCCAGAAGAAATATGACTAATAAGTAAAGCATATAGGAGGAGGTCAAAGGTAGCTATCATAAATTTAACTTTCTACACATCTGTAATTTATCACAACTCTGTACAGAGTGTTCACATGCCTCCTCATGAAAAAGATTTCTCCTGTTAGATCCAGAGGGAAGAGTGAGACATCAAGCCAGCACAGGTTTCCAAAGTGCCATCTCTGTTCATGCTGCTGCTAATGCAAACACACATCCACATGTACACCCAGTACAAAGCACTGGTGCAGCTGGCCACTCCAAAACACAGGAATTCTGTCAGAAAATTTCTGTCTAGATTGGGACAGAGGTCCATTAATTCAGTATTCATATGCTCACAACAAGACAAGTGAGAGATTTTACTGACAGGTAAAAGAAATATTGAAGAAGAAGAGTCTGAAATAAGCTGCACACACAAAATTTTCTTTCAAATCCCATCATTTGGCAGCTGGCATACATCTACTGCATAATGATTTATATAACTTCAGTATTGTTCAGTTTGTCAGTGTCTTCATCGCAGCCACTTTGAGAGTTCCATATGCAACCATTAAAGTCTGCTTCAGGCTGAAACGTGGCACACAAACGCATAAGGAAGCTAAAGTAAGAATTAGTTACTTTAATTTTTAGAAAATTATTACATACTGCCTCTCTTCTGGGGTATAGAATATGAGAGGCTGCTTTGAGTACCATATGCACAAATTATTAACAGAATTTCCTTCTTGTTTGGTCTAAAACTGTAATTATGTAAAGCAGATATTTTGTCATCATCTACATAACAGAACAATAATTTGTTAAAGCATACAGCAACATTACTTCACCAGACAATCAGTACAGCAACATTACTTCACCAGCAAAGAGGTGATATACAAAAAAATATGAGTTGTATAACCAAATAAAATGCAAATTTTGAACTAAGGTTTTCAATAGATAACTAGGAAACAAATGGGGGAAGTGACAAACAAAACAAACAAAACCTGCAAAACAAATCCTTTGGGTTTTTTTAAATTCCACTGCTTGCAAATGTATAGTAAGAGCCTAGTGACCTGGTTTTATGTACAAAGAGCTCCTTACTGATCATCTCAGCTACTTTTCATTGCTGTATGTCCTGATTCACTGAAATAAAGCAGTACATTATTCTCAGATTCCAGGAGGAAAGTATAAAACCTATTTTTATAACTAAAACTTAAGGAGCTAGATATTTTGTAATTCAGTGAAGCCAGGTTAATTTACACCATTTAAAGAACTGCCTCATTAACTAGCTGTGACATTTCTAGTTGGCTTTAATTAAATTTTACATATGTTTTATTTCTTCTGATTTTCAATATAGAATTTAATTGACAAGAGAAATAACATATTATTAGGTAAGTTCATTTCAAATGGAAGTATCACTTTCCAACTGATCAGACTGTCCATCTAGCTGACTCCCCATAAAGCCTCTATTCAGACATGTTTACTGTTGATGTTACAGTTTTTATTAAAGATTTTCAAGATACCAAGGAATTTTGAAATCTTATACACAAAAATGTTTGACAGCATAACATCAAAGTAGAAGGATGCAAAATGCTTTTTTTCTCCACACACACTGAGTTGCAGACTTTTCCTACTCTATGGAATAGACTTTCTCCTGCAGCTGAGCTAAAACAAGTACTTAAACTTAATTAAAGAAAAATAATTCTGATTATAAAAGAGAAAGTTATGGTTAATACACCACAAACCAGAGAAAAATATGTTGTCTCATTAGTGACACTTTGATCATATTCTTCTGTATTTTCTCATTTAAAAGTGTCCACTCCAGAGCAGAGGAAACATCCCCCTTGCCTCCCCACAGCATGCAATTCAAGCTCAACAGCACTCCACACACGTTCACTCCCCGAGTGCTACACAGGTAACACAATTGTGGTAATTATGGCATGAGCATGTCCTATGAAATGGATACTAGTTCATTAGAAGATGAACGTAATTGATTATTTCAACAGCAAGGGTAAACACGAGAGTAGTCCCATGGAGAGATCTGTTGGGGGAGATCTGCCCAAAGTGTGCCCTTGACCTCGTTCCTTCCCCCAGGGGGTGACTTTAACAGAACACAGCCTAACGAGGTAATAATTACAGATTACTATTAGTGATAGCTAAGTCATTCATGACCTGTTCCCCTTAGCAAATTATTCCAGAACTAATGTGTATTTCAGAGGCTGTATTTACCATTTGCAGCCATCAGCCAGACACTTTGACAGACAATTGACACATGGAGGCAGTGGGCTCTCTTTTCTTATGATGTTCTGGTCAGATAATGCCCAGATTCAATCTCACCTCTGCTGTTGCTATGTCACAGTGGCTTGATAAGTGTGTGTTATCATTTCTCCCCTGGTGTGGCAACAGAAATCTTTAGAAAAAAAGGAAGACTGAGCACTGAGAGTGAGACACCCGTTTGTGCCACCTTCCTTATCACCGTCACTGAGCACACAGCTTACCTAGAAGGCATGTTGAAGATGAAAATCCCCTTGAGCAATTTGTTAACAGATATGCAAACCAAGCCCCTACATTCAGACCCTACACACCTGCTCAAAGAGTTTTTGTTAGCTGACAAACTCCTAATTAGGATCACCAAAGGCCTAATTACAGCAATGGCTTAAACCAGTCCATTCATGTTTTTATGCAGAACTGCATAAAAAACTGCAGCACTTTTTCTGGAAACACCAAGCCAGCACTGCCAAACTGGAGCAATCATGCTTCTTCCTCTCTTGCCTTGTCACAGGCTGATTTAAGGGTTATTGCATCTAGCTTGATTCAAACGTTTTACTCAGCTCAGATAGTGGTTGACCACATATCCTCCTCCAGAGGAGGAGAAAAACCAAGAAGCTTTTCCTTACCTCATTGCATTCCTAGTTATCTCTCACCCTTGGCAGCCACCAGCTCTTGGCAGCCCTCCTGTCCCCTGAGCACAGAAAGAGGCCTTGTGCTGGCAGTAGAGGCACCAACACCACTGTGGAGGACAAGGGCAATGACAGAGTCTCTTGCCACCTTTCACGCGGTACAAAGCAGCCAGTTCTCACATTGGAACACTATATACACCACATCTTTTCAGATGGAGGTGCTCTCTTTCATGATTATTGCCTAGTGTACCAGCCAGAGTTCATCCAGAAATTTACCAAGAGGGCTGAAGTTACCAGTTAAATCCTGGACTGTTGTAAGATGGTAAGAGGGCACTGATCTCCATAAACATATGCTGATGGATGTGTATTGAGGATTCTCTCTGTAACCTTGCCTGAAATTATTAAATCAATACAGATTCTTTGATATGGACACTGTAGACAATAACAATATTAGTTTCAATAAAATGATACTGAGAGGAGAAGTCCTCTTCAGTTTCTTTATTTGATTAAAGCGTTTCTGGCTCAATGTCTCCTGCATAGTATCCCATGATGTAATTGAATAACAAGATTGAAACAGAAAGCTGTTTCTAAGTAAGTGAATACTTCACTGGGTCTTTTGTTCTTATTTAGTACAGTTTAACAATTCCTTCCATTCACTGAACATGGATGCCTGAGAAACCTGGAATACACACTATGCCTGGGCATGGCTATACTCCATAGCCCATCGTGTTTGGAAGCACCTTTGTAACAGATAAGAATCCAAAATGCTAAAAGTAAACACTTAGGTCAAATTCTTCTCTTCCTCAGACACACACATTAACTCCAGAATATTTGTACGTGCCAGTGGGGAAAAAAAATCTCTTAGTCCTTTTTTATTGTGTCAAGAAGTCAAAGAAAAACACTTGACAGCTTGTGTGCTGCTCACTGTTGAACTCTAAATGTCACTATTGGATTTTTTTCTTTCCTGTATAGTCTGCTTTGTTCAGGGTAACTGATTATGGCAGTGAAAAAAAAAAAAAAGCAGAACTTCCTCAGTTTTAAACAGCATGCTGTTTAATTAGATTAATATTATATGTTTATTTTATATGTTATTAAATAAACTGACAGCATAGATGAGTATTAATATTTGAAAATTAAACATTATTAATTAAGTCCCTGCTGCAAGTGAAGCCAGTCAGAATAGGGTCGGGTTAAATGTACCTAAGGGAAGCAATGATTTGATCTACTGATCGAATGGATGCAGATGTTTAAGGATATGGTCCTTATTAAGCTGCTCCTTTCACAATGAAATCTAACTTATAACACAGATGAGGCTGAAGAGATAATTCTTCTCCTTTTAAGCAAGATGTAAGTTATATATATGTCACAAAGACAAAAAACAGCTTGCAGTCACAAAGATAAAAAACAGCTTGCACTTTTTCCTTATTTAACTACTATTTCTAAATGTCTAGCTTCCAGAGCCTTGCAAATCCACTCAGCAAAGCTGGCTACAACATTTGTTATATGCTATGGGTGATAGATATAATCCTATAATTTCCAATGCAATAATGAGAGGTTTAATTTTCCATTTCTTCCCTCTGTGAGATGGTGTCTGGCTTTGAATTCTCATTTATGTCTGCACGAGTACACAAACCTGATCTACATCATTGTGAAGTCAATACCTGCTCCGACTTCTTTTTTCATTGTTATAAAGCAAAGCCTGACCTGTAATTCAAAGACATAAGAAAAAGTTTATCCCAACAGGAGTCTCTCTCTTCTTTACTTTAAATCTCCTCTGATATGAGGACACATTGAAGGAGCTGTTAAGAACTGTATCAGTTGGTAAAAGGTTGCATTCTTTCCTTCTTTGTGACACTCCGTGAAAGGTTAACAATAATTTTAAACTCTGTAAACAATCTCATTTGCAAACTTGCTAAAATAACATGATTTTTATTTTTTCCTGAAAGTCAGAGAATCCCTATCAAGTGTGAGACTAATTCACAAGGGACTTAACACAGAGAGAAGCCAGAGCCGTTCCTGCCCACTGCCAGGGGCTGCTGGGACGTGAGAGCTGGATGATTTCCACCACCAACGGAGAAGAGGGGGAGGCAAGGCAAAGGGCCAGGAAAACAGTCTTTGTTCTCTCACACAGAGAAGATACTACGGAGGGTTGCTATTCTCTTTTCTCACTAAGGAGCCTTTCCATCTTCCAGCTACCCAGAAAGAGCTTTCTTCTTTTCCCCTCACTTGTGGGAGTGTGGAGGTAGGTTTGGGTAGAGCTACAATAAGTAACAGCTTATTGTTTAGTATTTTCTCTCCACAACAAGCTGAAAGCCTCAAAAGTTAAATACAAAACACATTTACCCATCTCTCTTTTTATTGTGCTGAGAAATGGTTGTAGTCTTTTACAACACAGAGTAAAATGTAATGGCTTATCTTTAATGCTTGGACTCCCTTTGAGTATATCAGCCAGCTAGGGCTGTCTGTGTTTCACATGCTTGGTGTGAACATCAGTGTGAAACTGTCCATTACAACAGTGGAAAGAACTGACCAAAACAATTTTTTTCATCAAATATAGTTATATGCATGCAAAGGTTCTCCAAATATAGTTTCCGAATAGTAATGTCTTATTTTAAGTATAATTTTTACTTTTTTGGTGGGGGGGAGGGGGCAGCTGGGGGTAAGGGGAGACCGCAAACACATGAAAAGAGAATTAATAAATTAAAAAAAAAACACACACACGCAAAACTATTTTAGCCAAAGGCTGAAGATTTTGCAGGGAAATGTGAACATACGTCTTTTAACTGAGGCAAAACATCTCAGCAGTCCCATAAGCAAATGCTTCAGTTCGCTCTTCAATACGATCCTTGTAAGCTGTCACAACACTTCATAAGAACTGTATTTTAGGAGCCAAACACCCCCGTTTTCACAAAGCAACACACTTCCTCTGAACTGTTTTCCAACCACAGTTCCCATTTTGTACTGCAAGAAGTCCCTGAAGTAATCTGTGCTGCAGTAGAGACAGGGAATGCTGACCCATTGAGGTGAACAAAGTATGAGCTATTTGCACTTCAAATGGTGGGAAAATCACAGTTCTGCCTTAGAAAAATGCAGTTTAGGAAAAAAAAAAAAAAAATTTAAAAATATAGGGTTTTATATCAAGTTGTCCCAAGATGATACCTCTTGGTTTGGTTAAATAAACCGAGACATTGTAAATCACATTGGAACAACTTGAAATAAAAATTTTATATTTTATTTTCAATCAAGGATTTGTCATGTTTTAAAGGAAAAAATACAGTCCTCCAAGCAGAGTACGGACATGTTTTGATAATCTCTACTATTTATATCATGGGCTAGAATTTGTACCAGCTTATTCTGGTACAAATTGGGAATAAACCTAGAATACAATTGTGAAATCAAATTCTGGACCATTGAAGTGACACTGCATACTCAGATCATAAAACTTCCATTCTGTGGCCTCAACTGCCACTAAGGGATGCCATACACTGGCATGTAGATATAAGGTCCCTGGGATACCCTAGTCCTCCAGCTCAGTGCAGGGCAATTCAGAAGAGACCTTCACTTCAAACTCTTTACTATGCCCTTGCTCATTCAAAATTTGCAGGGTTTCCAGTTTATCCAGGGAAGCATTTTCAAGGAAGAAATTTTGATATGCAGTTGAGAAAATCCAAACACTCCTTTAGGTATGTATGTATGTATGCATGCCAACTACAGTAATAAAAATAAGGATGGCTTCTACATCACAGTTTCCCAGATCTGCATAAGCTGCTTAGTAGTTTTACATACCCATTCCTCCAAGGTAGTAGAGTAAATGTATTTATGCCATTCTATATGTGAGATTTCCTCTGATTTATTAAAGCCACAGAATCCACAAAGCAAACTTTTGGATTCCTGTTCTCCTTTTCATCATGGGTCAAATGTCTCTTCAAATCCCATGGCTCTTTGTGAGGCAGTTTTGGTATGCTTGGATAAAACCAAGCACATGTAAAGTAAAACACCGTTTTCCTGAGTATAATAGATACTTGCTTATTCTGGAACAACTCCATACATTATTAAAACCATACTACTATCATAATTAGGTTAAAAAAAAAATAAACCACACAGACCCATGGTTGTAATTATGTTTATCTTTATGTAATATCTTGTTATCAGTACTACTGCTGCCCTGCCATTAAGTTGCTTGGTCCCTGAAAATTTACTGACAGGCACTAGTGAGGGATGTATGTGCCAACAAAGTTACTCATCCATGCTCCAGCCCCCACACACCCTCCTTGAATTATTTCTTTATTTCTGTAACACTTTGTTTGCTCTTAGGATTATGCGATTTATTTGTTCAGATTGGGAAGTCTTTTCTTGATGAGCTGCTATGTTCTGTAAACAGCTCCCAACAACAAACAAGGATTTAAATAATCACTGTGTAATCAGTAGGCACCAGCGCATCGGATGTCATCTCTTCAAATCCAGGTAGCTGTCTGTCAAATCACGTCTGTCACACTGAAAGTTACATGCTTAGCTGCATCAGAAACATTCCACTCACTTTCTAAGGAGTTTCAGTGAATTTACTAGAAAAGAGTAATGGACTTCATGGGTTTGCGTGGATTCTGCAGCAGTGTGACACTCTGGAACTTAGCACGCAAGCCCTAAGCAGCACAAGGAGAAACAAGACCAGAGTACTGAGCAGTACTGAGCTGACTATCCCCCAGTCTGATTTGTGCCTAGGAGGGAACATCAGAATAATCAATAGTCCAAGAAAATTCAGCCCAAATTAGATACCATTCCAGCAGCTGCAGTCAGTATCTTTTGGGGTTGGCAGGTACACATTTATTTGATACAAAGATGCGCAGAAGCTCTCAAGGAGCTCAGGTAATGAAAACAACCTCTGAACTCCAGGGTGTATGCACAGGTCAGTGACTGAGTCTAAAGAGTAGATGGACAGAGGCTATTCACCAAGTTCTTTAATGTGAAAGGATTCTTAGTATTTAATCTATAAAGAGGAGGTGAAGAGTAGGTAGAAGGAAAACATGTTAGATGAGATAAAGAAAATCCTGACTATCAATAAAGAAAAAATGGGCACTTAAAGTGATCACTCTAGAGCATAGAAAGTGATTTTTAAATTACTTATCTGATTAGTGGGAGCTAATCTGTCAACTAGAAACAAATTCACATAAATATTCCATAAATTAAATATTCTCTTGTCATTGAAGCTGCTTTTGATTGTTGGTGGAGTTTTTTTTTCATCAGAAGGAGACAGATTATTACATTGATTTCAGCCTCCAGAATGCATTCTTTAATTATGTAATTTTAATTGTCTGGCATTTTATTTGTATGAATTTAAAGGGGATTGACATAAATTAGAAATAAAATCCAATCTCAAATCTGAAAAAGAATCAGCTGCAATCCTGTTAAGCAGTGTACTAAAATACAAGCTGAAGTATGTGCTTCAGCCCATATATATTCAATAAAGTGTGTAACCTGCGTTTCATCTTGCCCTTAAACAAGTGCAAAGCAGCACATGAACCTACACCTCTGTCCTTGTAGCTGTTGAAGGTGTGCACTGTGCCTTACAGAGGCATGCAAGAAGAAGAACTCAGGGATCTCATTAACATTTCAAGAATTTGTTGCTCAGCTGCTGTTTGTTTTCTCTGACAGCCAAATGTTACGCAGAGCACTTTTGCCAGCTACAATCTGATTAGGTATCACCTTTTCCATAACACTGCTAAGCCAGTCAAGCTCTGGTAGAGAGAGAACCCAACCTTTTGTAGATCTCATAATAAACAACTCCAAGTTTCAGGAGAAAATCTCTGATAGAGAGAGCCTGACTACAGCTTGTAAATCAAAGCACTCAGATAAGATGTGAGAGCCAGACCTCTCAGAGTTGATCATGCTGACAGTTGAGCTTTGAATTCTTACTTTATAAATCACTTCCTTACCAGGCATCTGCAAAATCAGGATATGTAAGCCAAGGAGAAAAAAAAAAATTAAAAAAAAAAAAAAAGAAGACACAGTTTTATTTTGGATTTATTGGTATGATTTGTAAATCTGTTCTAGGACTTATAGATCTGATTTAAGATTTGTTAATCCCGTTTAGGATATGGAAATTTTTTCTCTACTTACCATGTACTGAAATACTTCAGTAAAAAACACACTAAAAATTACTGGTTTAAAAGATGGTTTATAAATCAAGGGTTTGCAGTTAAGATTTGCTGGCAGGTTCTATAAACTGCACAGTGCATTTATAACTCAGCCTCTTGCAATGGCAGATTTATAAATCCAACTTGCAAATTGTCAGACAACTGTTATAGGCTCAGTTCTAATCTGAGAAACAACAGATGTGCTTCCCTGTGTTTCAAAACCCTGTCCTTTTCCATTGCCTGCATTCCCTGTGGCCATCTCACTTGCACCAAGGAGTAGAGAAGGGAGGGAAAAGACCTCCTGTGGCTCCATCACGCTTCCAGGCAAAGAAGGAAGGATCTGGGAAAGGAAAAACAGGAGATGGGACAAGGGTTACAGAGCCTGTGTCCTGTTGCACAGCCCTCTGGAGCAGCCTGAGCTAAAAGCTCCCCCTCTCAATTTTAGCTGGTACCTGGGGGAATAAAGATCACGGGTAATCCTAATTCCCAGGCTGCCAGACCGCAGGCACAGTGAAAAATTAAACTTCATATACAAAATGCTGGAAAACTGGAACTAGCAGGAGAAAACTAGAGCAAGTTGAGGACTTTTTTTCGACAGTCCCAATGATGTCTGCCTGTCTATCTCGGATTACAACGAGGAAATTCTGGGAGAAACAACGGCCTTGTGATGGCAAATATCCCATTGATTTCACAAGGATAGGATTTCACCCTATGAAAAGGGCATTGGCCAGATTCACAGGAATGCTCTGCCTGCCCCACATCACCCTAGTCACAACAAGCAGCTGTAAACTCATTTCTGCTGTGGCAGCCGCCTCTCCCCAGGGAGGAGAACAGGGAGCCAGAAGCCAGGGCTGTGGCAGCATCCTGAGGCTCCAAGTCACTGCCAGCAGCTGTGTCTGCCCTCCCGCAGCCCTGCCCATGAGGAAAGTGCAGAAAGCAGCATTCCTCAGTAATTACAAGAAAATTTACACATGTACTGGGAGTTAGTACTGCTTCCTTTCAGGCAGTTTTACAGAAGCCATCAGATTTTATCCTGAAGCTGAGGGTAATAACAATGAAATAATAGCACTATTAAATAGCACTATTTTTCTCATAGAATGATTGTTTTTTATATAATGTGAACTGTTTTTGATAAGCAATGGCTACTTGTAGATCCTATGCAGGAGGCACTAAAATACATTAATACCTTTTTAACTTTTTCTGAGTGTCAAGCTTCCTTGACTTGATAGCTTTAGAAAGTGACCTAATATATTTTATTTTCTACTATATTTGAAATTTGGTTTATTCTCTACTATATTTTGCATTTGAAAGTTTCATCAGTGACCTCCTGTTCTCTACTCTTGCAATGCTTTTTCCCCTTGAATTTCATGTTGCCTTGGATTCCTTACAAAACAAAATAAATACAAAGATGCTAGCAGATATAAATTTCATAATTTCTTCTTTCATACTACCAAGCAATCTGATCATTGCAAAACTCAGCAAATATTCATGAGTGTGTATGTGTATATATATACATATATGGAACTAAACTTTCAGGTACTTTAAGTACATAGAAGATAAACTGCATGTTCAACTGACTCTAAATACTATTACAAGGGGAATTGAAGCAAGCAGTGCAATTAGAAACAGGAAAATATGCTTTCCGAGCTTTGCACTTAACTGAATACTCAATTCCACATGCAAAATATAATCTGAAATGGAGGATGGAATTGTGGGGAAATGGTTAATATTCTATAAAATGCTAAGTCAGCTCTTTATATACTATGCATTTAAAATGTATGAAAATCAATTATCCTGAAAACAGATGTCACTTTTTTCTTTTTCATTGTGTATTCCAAAGTACAGAGCTTCATTCTCCTCTCGTGCATGTGTCTGACAGACACAGAGACCTACAAAAGTTTGGCCTTTTCCCTTGTGTTTAGCCTAAATGAAAAATGGTAAGAATATATTTGCAAGGAGAAATTATCTGTGGGCAGCCTCTGAAAGTCAGCTCTCACATCAGAAGTGAGGAATTACAACTACAGTTGGAAAAACACTATAAATAATTGCTTTAACAAACAGATGGTAGAATTTAATAGAAATTGGGGTTTTTCACATAATTATCTTGCAGGTGATGAATGAAACAGACCTTTACCGACAGTACCCAACTGATCTGTTGAAGTGATGGAACTCACTGATACTTTCCTTATTCCCTCTCTCCTCTTCTTTGAGGAACATAAGAACAGTTCACCCATTTCAATAACATTCAAATTTAAACTCAACCCAGAGAATATTTCTAGATTGAAGGCAAAAGACACTTCTTAATGTGCCCTGCCATCCCAGTGTTCTGACTGTCCACCTCAGGAGACAGAACAGATCAAATCCACCTTCTTGGGTTTCCTTTAAATGGAGAGATGTGGGAGGGACAGGGATGTTCCCTGAAGCACTTCGTGGGGCACAATGGGACCTGGGAACTCTGGAACCCAGGGTAAGAGCCAACAACACAGGTAAACTAGATAAAAAAATAACTAGAGTTCTCTGAGGGTGTAAAGGATCTGTTGCTAAGCTCTCCTGACAAAATCAAGGAACATAAAAGTGGTTTTCTATAGCTGCCGTACAAAGAGCGCATTGCAAAATCATAAAATCTATAGCATGAGGAGAGGAGTAGGAAGCACAATATTGTGGCTGCAATTGTACAGTTTTATGGAGCAATGAATTTCAGCACTCCAGAGGACCAAAGACCTAACAGGGAGCATCTTTTATTTAAAATTTAAGTTGAAAGATTTAGGCCTAAAATTAAACTGAACATTTGCTTAAATTCTGAGTGTCAAGAGCACCATCTGATCTATTCCAGCATCAGCAGAGGTAAAGGTCAAAGGAGTAGAAATGATAGAGGACAAAAGTAGTGGCAAGTGAGAGAAACCTCCTGGCTTGCCTGTGAAGTAAAGACACATACCTACAATGCTACCAGCAAAGAAGCAGACCATAAGCCTATGGCCTTCATTTTTCTGCTGTAACAATACCAAGCCTAGCAAGAAAAATAGCTCTGCAAGGACATTGCAAAACTCAGCAAATATTCATGAGTGTGTATGTGTATATATATACATATATGGAACTAAACTTTGGAACTACCTGTCCTACCTAAACTTTTTTGCTTTATTGGTCCATTCATTTTTCGTTTCAGAAAAATGAAGCTAACATGTTCACCACAATTAATAGCAAAACCTCAGATCATCTACACAGCACAATATACTTTTGCTATGGAAAAATCCATACATTGATCCTCACTTGAATTCAATCAAATTCAAAGTAAAAAAAGGAGAAATACTAAAGAGAATTGTACAATTTTTAATGTATATTCCTTCACCAGCAATGGAAGCAGTAACCATTTTTATTGAAGGTTTCAAAAGCTATGAAATGAGGCAAAAGAGTCCTAATTAAGCTTTGATAGGTTTGTCATTTACTCTGTTAACTTTTTTCCAAAGGTCACTTCAACAGACATGATTAGACTACAGCTCCTTGGGAGCAGTGGAAATTAGCTTCAGTGTTTGTCTCAGTGATGAAGTTCTGAGTATGCTGGTGGAATTGAAATAAGCATATGTGCTTAATAATAAGCACATGTGCTGCTTGCCATCTTGAAAGCAAACCCTTCAGCTAAATCATCTGATCTATTCATTTGCAATCCTCTTCCCCCAAAACTGGTTGGATAAATAAAAATCGGTCTCCTGAAAGTGTCTGAACTTCAAGTAAGAACTATAAGGATGTTGTCCTTCTTCTGGAAAGCACTGGACATTACAAGTTTAAAACACCTGATGCCTTCACTTTTCCACCTTTAGGACCTCACATGGGTTTGATAATAAAGATGCCTCAATGTTCATCCACAGTCTGAAACTTACCAAGATTTATGGCAAAAAGCTCGCTGTCAGCCTGCCAGCTGATACTCACTTTTCTCTTCAGGACAACACTTAATGTGGAGCACAGGAATCTAACACAGGTAAAAACACTACTGTGCAAACCCCAAAGTTGCAGGGGAAAGGCTCTCCCTTGAGCCAGATATGGGACTGACACCAGAATCACAAATTCTATGTCAACTGTGATTATGTTTGAATCTCAAACACTAACGTCATGAAACCTTTGGCCCAAGAAAGGAAATTCTTGATTCTGGCAAGACTGTTATTTACTCTGTATCATGGTTTCAAACAAATGTCCCGTCTTACACAAATATGAAAGAGTGGTGTCTAATTCAACTTCTACCCATATCATTACAATGCTGTTGCTCTCCTGTTGCTGAAAAACACCTCCAAAGTCAGGTGTGGAAGGCAGATGTACCTCTACATTTAAATTATTTTGCATGGGACCTCCCAAGGAGTTAAATACAGCTTTCCATCACTCTTCCCAGATGTGAAAGGCTGGAAGGATTGCTAGCTCAAAACATTTCACCTGTATCCCTCCCCGCAGCGGCCACCAGTCCCTGGCACACTGGACACAATGCTCCACATCTCCCTCCTGGAGCCCCAGTCCAGCCTCAGAATGGTCAGATGACTAGAAGAAACAGCTGTAGGAAGAAGGAAGGGCCCGCAAAACCAAAGGGTATTTAACCCAGGACATGTGGCAAGCATGTGTTTTGACCCTAGCATCTCTTGGAATTTCTATCAGCTGGATAGGTACCAGCCAATTCTAACACCACTGGAACCAGAAGTGCTACCAATTCTTATTCTTTTCTGTACTGTTTCCTTTCTGTACATTTTCTGTACTTTTTCTTTCTGTCTCTTTTTCTCTTTCTTCTAAGTCCTACTTCTTGGAGCTTTGTGTAAGGTAAAATCAGATGGGCTTGGAATTTGCTAAGTTGAATGGGCTAAGTTAATGCCTTTTGAAGCACTTTATGTTGATTGAATGCTGCTCTAAACTTCTTCCAAAGTCTTCTGATTTTCTGAAGTTGCCACTGAAGTTCCTTTTGTTGTTTTGACCTCTTGAGAATATTTTATTGGTATTTCTCCTGTGCATCTAACTCAGAGTACATAAAAACATAAACCCCTGTCAAAGGCTCGTTGAGCGAGTTTCCTGGGGCCTTACACCAGGACACCAGAGAAAAATGCTGAAACTCTGGCTCTTGATGAAGCATGACCAGATTTCTATGGCTTCATGGGTTACTCTGTCAACTGAGCCGACCTAGTCCATAATGTGAACACTTTGGGTGCATTCCAGCCACAACTGCTGACTTACTTCTCAGCAAAAAATAGATTGAACTATGACAAGCTTAAGATTTGGCATTAAACTTGCAACATTTTACATTGAACTGAGGTGGGCTAAAAGCACAAAGGTAGTTTTGTAGCAGAATAACTTCTCAGATAATAATAATTTAATTGTGATTACTTGAGCCCCAATAAGTGATAACTCAATTGAAAATACTTCAAAAGTTCCACTTTATTGAAAATTGAGAGAAAATACTTCAACCATTACAGAGAGTAAAATGATAAATGGATCAATCTTTACTAGCAAACAGTAGTAATTAGGTCATACCTCATTTCTTTATTAGAGAAAGGCTTTGGTGTTTAATCATCTTTACATAATAATTTAGCCTTCTCTGTCTTTATAGATATTGTAAACTTGGGCCCTGATGCTTCAAATGCAGGAGGAACCCCATGATCAGCTCTTTGAATCAATTACACGATTCTTGCTTTATATCATATTTTCATTTTACAGTCTGTGTTCATATGATAACACAGATAAAACTCCCTGAAGGATTCTAAGAGAAAAGTTCAAAACTGAAATGTCTTTATATGAAGACACTGCTACAAAAATGAGAGTCTGAAATCACTTGTAGAAGACACAAGACAAAGCAGGGCCTAGGGCATAATACCATCTTGGAGAATATCCAATCGCCCTCTATTGTGTGAAGACAGATGTGCAATTCACCAGATGGACCATGTGTTTGCTTTAGCACAGATCAGTATTGAACTGCTCATTTTCTGAAATAAGCCTCTGAAATCCAAAAAGAATGGGAAACATAATGAATGAGTTCTAAGAGAAATAAACAATGTCAAATCCTCTGAGCCTATGGTTTTACTTCATGACAGACATTGTCTTAAGGCCACTTCCTCTTAAAGGAACGCAGAATGCTCTTATTGGCTGGTAAAAAGCCAGTCAGCAGCCACTTATGAGGTCAGTAACGATAAAATCAGTAAGAGTTACTCTAACAGGAATTTTTCTTTCCCAAGACTGAAAATTATTTTGCCTTAGAGCAATTATTACAGGGAGGAAAATGAAATGTTGCCTCTGTCAGCTTCCTTAGTGAGACAAGGCGAATTCACACTTTACCACCTGATAACAAATATCTCTCCGTGAAACACAGGCTCACCTTCTCTTCAGGGGAGTTGAACTCTTCTACTATTCATAAGGAAAAGGAAAAGCAAGTAAAAGAGTTAAATGTTTCAAAAAACACAAAGACATTTTAATTGGAATAAAAACATCTTCATGGTAGGGTGCCTTTTCTTTAGGCATTTTAGTGCATGTAAAACAAGTTTCCTTCCTAACCACAGGCAGTAAGACCTAAGGCCAACTCAGAGGTCTAATGACAGCCCAACACTGTATTTTAGAAGTGGAAATGCTTTACCATGGTCTTTACCTAAGGGTCCCCACTTGAGGAATCAGAAAATAGCCAAAGGAAACTCAGTGGGACTGCTTTAATAAAACCATGAACATAACCTCCAAACCCTTGTCTTTCTTTCCCACATTTACCTCTTTTTGTTAAACCTGATGGAAAACATTTTGAGTCTCTAAGCCTCCTTCTGCTCATGCAACTAAAACTGCAAAGCCTCCTGAGCAGCCCTTCAAGCCATGTAAGCTCCCACCATCCCAGGATCAGCAGAGTGGTGCAACCTCAGGACTCTACACAGTGAAAATCACCTGCCTGATCCAGCTGCTGAGCAAATGTCATCATTCCTAGGTCATTCCAGCTTCTTTTTCATTTCCTTAGATGCTTGGCTGCAGTTATCACATTTATCCCCAGGTAAAACAGAGAGCAACATGCTGTTGCCAAAATGAATTTCGCCTTCCTCCTTTCTGCAGACACATTCACTCAGCAACACAGTCGTGTCTTCTCAATTTCAGCAGTCCTGGTGCACTATGAACTCTTCCCCTCTCCTTTTTTTTTTTTTTAATGCTTTAGCTAAGCTATCTTTGGGCATTCATTGTGCTGAAGCAAAGGAAAACTGATAACAGTGGTAGAATGGGGAATTCAAGAGCGAAACTACCCCTCCTGGCATCTGGAAGCTGATAGAGCAGCACAGTTATCTTGTCAAATAATATCCTTGTATGACACACTCTTTCAACTTCATTCTTCCTCCGGTTCCATTCACAAGGTGTCAGATAGCTATTTGGTAGTTAGAAATTAAAATAAAAAGAAGGTCCCATAAGCTCTGTAGACAAGAAACACTAGAAAAGATTGACAATACTAAATAGGAAGTTGTCAGCATCCACTGGCAAGTATAACATAACATAATGGATCCAAACTCCAAAATTTCCTCTTTCACAGGATGGTTTTTCACAAAGTTCCTGGGTTTCTGTTCCCTACACTGCTGGCTGAAAAAACACTAACCTTTTGAACTCATTCTGCTAGATGAGCAACAAAAAGAAAGGGAGGAGGTGATCAGAGCCCTCACAACAGAGCACAGACCACATTTATTATACACAACCATATTGATATGCATGGGAGCATGGCTCCATGCCTCCATGAGTGGGACAAAGAGGATGTGTCCTGTAATAACATTTCTGGCAGAAAATACCCATATGAACAGGATATACTTCTCATGGAGAGAATGAAAACAAAAACTAAACCAAAGAAACCACAGGGCTTGATGGAGAGAATTAGGTATTCTTATGACCCAACATATCCCATCTAAAGCACATGTTGGAAACTGTTCTTGTCCTAAAATTGCCTATTTTTCTCCATTAGAATAAAGCAAGATTATCCCGGCTAGCTTAGGTGTAGCAGTTTACATCCCAAACAAATGACAGGCAAGGTACAACAGTTGTCAAAGTTTGTGACATTATCCTAAGGCATACATGGTGTGACTTAATCTAGGTTGGAGCTCCATAGGCATACCCAAATACCTTCACTTTGTATTCCTTAGCTCTAGGTTTCCCTTCCTTATTCACATCCCCGTGTCCTGTTTACCCACACCTCTCCTCTTTCTCATTTCTGTTCTAGGAATACCTCCTCCTTTACCATTAGCTATCACTGTATTAGAATGTATTGGGGTTGTTTATGTTGGCCTGTGTGCAAGAGGATGCAAGACATATCTGCTGCAAAGCCTTCTAAACTAAAAATCACTAATCTGTGTTGACAGGTGACTAGATTCAGTGACTCAGGCAGTGCCTTCTGTATAAAATATTTTGTTTCAGGCATAGAGCATATTTTTCACATATTAATTTTCACTTTTCGATTATGGAGGGCCACTATGCACTGCTAAAGCATTGCACCATCGCCAAAACCATAAAAATCTATTTATACCTAGTGTCCTCTGACTTGTAACTGTAAAAGTAACAAAATCACATTAAAATGTACACAATCAATGAATTTTGAACAGACATGACGGAAATGTAAAAACAGGTGTTGTTTTTTGACAGCTTCTTATTCTGTTGCTGTCCTAGTCTCAGCATTACTACCCCAATAAATATTCCATATCATAAGCTAAATGGCCATTACAACCTACTCAATATAGGCATATGTACTCTTTACATGCAGTATATAGAAAACTAGTGAAAGAAATAGGGAGGAAATTACATTTGGTTTTGTATTTAATAAAACTATTTTCTTTATAATGGTTCTCTGGAGCCCATTTGTTTTATTACAGGTTTAATTTACATCAGGAGATAGTTGGAAATCACGCTGTTCCTGAAGGAGACCCTCCCTGGAATCCCTCGCCTTCACGACAAGGTGACATTTGATACATTTTAAAGGGCATCACAGGAGTGCAGAAATGCTTCTCTACTTTGAGAGAGCCTGTTCTAATGACCAAACTTCAGAAACACTTGACACACAGCTCTGTGCCTACGAGCATGTGAATATTTTCAGTGCTGTTTATAAAAAGCAAAGCTGTGCTAAAATGCCTATTTGCCCCCTGCTGCTTAGCAATATTAAAGATTAGAGACAATTGTTTTGTATACTGAAGAGCCTATAATGGCTTCTAGAGAAGAACATGTCAGCAAACTAGATAAGGTTCCTATTAAATTTTTGTTGCTGTGGACTGCTGACTTGGGTCATTATACATTTAAACTGAGTTATTGTCATTGTTATATAACGAAACGGAGAGCTTTTTGCCTCCAGTAATGTAGCATATCTTTTAAAGAATGAAGTCTCCTGACTGATTTATAAAATAGTTCTGTTTGCATTACACTACCAGGCTGCTGGGTGTTTCAAAGTGATTTACATTAACCGTCCTATGAGTTTGTGCATATTCCGAAAGACAAATAACAGAGTCTTGTATGAACCTGCTTCCAATAATCTTTGAAATTTATTGAGTGACAGTGAAAGACATAGTAAAATTACAACTCTCCTCTCTCCCATAATCTAAGAAAGTTTCGTTCCAAAAAAAAGTGTACTTAAGGATTTGTGAGGGTTTTTTAATTCTTGATTTGTTCAGATTTAAAAACAGCACTTGTCCTGTTTTCTTCATTCCAGGAATATTTTTCTTTTAAAATCTCAAGGTTTTACTCTTAAAAACAGTTATGTTAACACTCTTAAATTTGAACAAAGAATGTGAACAGTGGAAAGATCAGATGACCATAAAAATTAACTACTTCAAGCTACTTTATTTCAAATTAACTATACTGCTGGGGGACACCATAAGCATTCCTTTTCAGCATTGTCTTTCCTGGAGCCAGGATTTCACTCTGCAAATTTTCCACAGTTTTTACCCTTAGATGCATCTAATGGCAGTTCAAGACAGGATGAAAGCATCTGCACATATGCTATTTTACTTAAATTCCTTTAATTCCCCATGCGATATCTCTGAAGAGCTGCTGTATTTTAAGAGAAATTCCATGGTGAGTAGTAAAGGAACCAAAACCAGCAGATGTAGGAATATCTAACTGGAAGAGTTTCATTCCCAGAAGTTTTACACAATATATTCAAGTGATACAGGTTTAGACTAAATACTTCCTGAGTCTACAATTTGGCTAAAAAATAGAAGGTCATTCAGTTTTCTTTCCACTCCCCTCACAGTTTTCCTAGCCTTTCTCTGCAGCTTTTCTGGCTTCAACTATCTTTTAAGAACACAGGTCATTGGCGTTTTTTTACAGAAAAGTGAAGATCACATCCAGTCACATCCACTTTTCCCTCCTTCTGTCAGCAAATACATCCTAGAATTGAATTTTCTTTCCATACCACTGCATCATTTCTGCTCCTTGTTCATTCTTTGATCAAGCTTTCCCTTCTCTCTGTTCTAATGGTAATATCCCAAATCATATCAGAAAATCTTTATATGATGCTTGTATTTCAAATTTTAAATTCCATCCTCTTTCTGTGATCACAGTTCTCAAGATCATCGAATTTTTGCCACTGTCATATTATGATCCTTTTCTGTAATAATGATGCCTCCTCAATTTAAACCATCAGCAAAATTCATTTGGGCTCTAAATATTGAGCCTTTACACAGACATAAATTAAAAGATTGTAGGAGATATATTCTAATGGTTTCTCCAGAGAAAGTCTAACAATAAACTCCCACTACTCTATATCACAAATATGGGTATCTCATTTTTTTAGACAGTTCCTCTCCACAGGCTGGAGGGTTTTGGTATTTTTTTACCATCCTCATTGTCAAGTTTATTTAATGGGAAATTCATACACTATTTTATTGCAATTTTGATTAGTTAAGCTTACTGTATCTGCCTTGAAAATAATTCCTTATACTAAAGAAGGTGAGAAGATANCAAAAAGAAGGGGAAAAAATTTTTTTTAGTTTTTTTTTTTTGTTTTTTTTTTTTTTTTTTTTTTTTTTTTTTTTTTTTTTTTTTTTTTTACATTTTATCCAGCCTCTCGATTGTTTTGATATCCTTAATTATTATTTTTCTCAAAATGTTTTTTTAACTTTATAGTGTTCTGCTAAATTATATAGGTTTCTTTGATTATTTTTCCCTACAAAGAGATTCTATACCCAATATAGAATCACTTTGAAACCAAGAAAACCACTGAAAAAACTGATACTGGATCTGTGGTTCTGTGGGTTCATTTTTCACAATTCCTCAATAACAGTTATCTGTTGCCTTGAAATTATCCATTTCTTTCACTTTGGATATTTCTAGGTGACCCCTTAAAGTGAACACCAATACAGCTGCATTTCCAACATATTTCCTTCCC
>WEIU01015167.1:129613-204142 GCA_013389925.1 Aegithalos caudatus
CAATAAACTCCCACTACTCTATATCACAAATATGGGTATCTCATTTTTTTAGACAGTTCCTCTCCACAGGCTGGAGGGTTTTGGTATTTTTTTACCATCCTCATTGTCAAGTTTATTTAATGGGAAATTCATACACTATTTTATTGCAATTTTGATTAGTTAAGCTTACTGTATCTGCCTTGAAAATAATTCCTTATACTAAAGAAGGTGAGAAGATATGCTTGCAGATTTCTACTCTGGTCTTTTTTTTTTNTCTTTGATTATTTTTCCCTACAAAGAGATTCTATACCCAATATAGAATCACTTTGAAACCAAGAAAACCACTGAAAAAACTGATACTGGATCTGTGGTTCTGTGGGTTCATTTTTCATAATTCCTCAATAACAGTTATCTGTTGCCTTGAAATTATCCATTTCTTTCACTTTGGATATTTCTAGGGTACCCCTTAAAGTGAACACCAATACAGCTGCATTTCCAACATATTTCCTTCCCTTTCCTGGGACTGAAATTCTAAACTCATTTTCCATGTTTGATTTATTTACAAGTTTCCTTCACAGAGAAGTCTATGAATATCTCACTCTGCTGCTCTCCTTGGCCAAATCCCCTTCTTGGGAAGCACTTCTCTCCCATTCAGACTGGGAACTCTGCATGCTCTCCTTTGTCTGTTCTTTCACTCAGACTGAAAGACAGCAGGGCCATTCAATTCAAAAAATTTTTGTATTACAATCTTTTGTCAACCATCTTCATGCAAAATCAAACTTAAAATAGCATCAGCATTTGCTAGTTCAGTGATTATTGGAGAAAAAATTGAAAGACTGCTTTTATAAATAAGGTGGTGATGGACAACTTCACAGCATTTTTTCTAGTTTATCCTGGATAAGTTAGGATTTAGTTAAATTAATAAATTTCCAGAGATATTTAGCATTCTGAAATCAATTCCAGATCCACAGGTATAGCCAAATCAAGGTCTGATGGTCCATTGCCAATATTACAGCTTTTATCACCTTTCTAAAAGTAATTTTGACTTCAAGATAATTTTATTCATTATATTTGTTGTTTGGTTTGGTTGGGTGAGTGTTGTTTTATCACAAGTACTGAGTGAAGCTAATCTCATTGATTCTGATCATTTAGACTCTAAATATATCTCTAGTCCAGCCATGGCCACCTCCCTATCATCTGTGATATTCAACTTCATTCTGTACATTAACAGTTCTAATGCCTTCATTTTTTGGCCCACACTCCTTGCATCAATATTTCACATATTCCCTTAGTGGCCAGCCTCAACCCAGTACTTACTTACTCAGAGCAACTTTTTTTTTGATTTTATTTTCCCACTTCCTGATATTCATGTAATAAACTTGTAATTATTGTAGCAAAAATAATTCTCAGATAAAGATTATACAGGGGTCTCAAGGTCATCATCTCCTATCATTTAACAGTTGAAAAAACCTTCTTTCATTTTTGCAAATCAGAATAGAAGTATCCTAGTTGTTCAAATGAAATCCACCTGCAAAGAAAAGATTTTTTTATGAACGCGTTCTGAAAATACCTACCTTCCTTTGATCTATGATTTGATCCCTGTTACTTTGTCATTCTTTGAGAATCTTTCAGGGATATTGAACAAACAGAATCACAATGGGTAAAGTTGTAAGGGACCACACTGGGTCATCGGGTTTTACCTCCCTACTCAAGCAGAATCATCCCACAGCAAAATTCATGGCATTGAGAGGGAGACACCACAACCTCTCCGGGAAATCCATGTCACACACACAATAAAGAAGTCCTTCCTCATATTCAGGTGGAACTTCCAGTTTGCTATTTTCTGCCCCGTGTTTCTTGTCCAATTGTTTGACACAACATTTCATTGAAGGTCAATTGCGTCTTCTGGTTTTGATTGTGTTGATCCATTCCTGGATATGTCCAGCTCAATCTGGATATATAATTTGTTCTGTAGCGGAAAACAGGCAGTCATTCTTGCCCTACTGTGTGGAGGCTGTTCAGCATGGTATGGAAAGCTTAAGCCAGCTTTCTTAAGAACTTGAAATATTAGCATTAACCATGTCTGAAGAGTGCACAGAAAACCAATGTGTGAGGGTGTTAAACACAGTTTAAAAAATTTGTCCCTTTCTTTAATGCATAGACAGGTGCTGGGGGGTTTTGCTGTTGCGTTTTGCATTGCTTGTGGGGGTTTATTTATGGTGGTTGCTGAACACCACAAAAATTTAAAATCCTGACATAATCACTGGCATTTGTCTATAGTGACAAAAATAAACCTCTCCAATATGCTCACTTCTGTGTGGCTTTATATTTTTCCAGCAAGCATTCTCTTCAGTAAGTCTCATGTTATTTAGCATTACAGATTCTGAGGCATTCCCATCCTATTCATGAGACTAACAGATACAGTAAGTAGATACATCTGTAGTTTTAACAAAAACTTCTGGGGTTCCATGAACGTTTTTGAAGTGCAAATGGCAAAATCTTTTGCAAGAGTCAACAAAATATAGCTCACGTGTAAATTTTACATTTACAAAAATATATCAAAGAACCAAAAGGTTATGAACTAAGACTCGGTAATTAGCCTCAATCCATCAATATCCATTGACAATGACATCTCCATCAAGGGATCCACTTAAACAACCTTTCTTCTGGCAAACACTTCTGCAGAACCACCAGCCTTAGCAGTCAACATATCAAGGTTTCACCGGTCCAGAAGCAGAGTGAATGTGACACAGGAGTTCTTCACTGAGAATGAGTTTTCACAAGAGTGCTGAGCTGGTCTAACAGCTTCCTACCACTAAAAATATGGTTCAGCTTTCCCCTTTTTCTCCATCTCAGCTGTGTGTACTTACCACTTCCTTTGTGCTAGCTCCAACAGTTTGATGACTCAATTCAGCTCACTCAGCAAGCAAAAAAAGGGAGATAATTTTCTGCCTGTTGAATAAGCTGACATGTCTCATCAAGGGGTCAGACTAGCTTCAGAGACAACAAAAGAAAATGTACAGGATCACACAGAGTGAAACGGGGAAAAGAAGGCACAGCATCTCCTCTGCTGGTAAATTCGCACAACCATCTTCTGAAATACATATTTCTTGTCATTCACACCTCAGCGCTGAAAATGGGACTGATAGTGTGTATTGTCTGATTTATTCCAGATACTCTACTCCCCATACACCATCAGTTGTTAAACACAGACAAACACCTCAAGAATTTATCTTAACATAAACAAAACTCTATTGCCTACTCAGTAGCTGAAGCACCCATAATGTTCACATCTTTCTTTCCAACAGTATAATCAGATATAAGTATACACTTAATAATTTTCTTCTAGCTGGAAGCTACATTCTCTGATGGTATGTGGAGAATTTGACCAATCCTGTAACATAAGAACCTGTTTCCTAGCTGCAAATTTCATTAAAAATACTTAAAATATCTGCCTAATATTAGGCATTGTAAGTAGTGTTAGCTCTGGCAGTAGTAGTTTCATTTGTCACAAAGACAGCACAGGATCACACCCAGCAGCCTAGAAGTGGAGTATTAATAAATAAACATAAATAAATATCCTTTTTTGAAATGTGTCACACACACACACACACACACACACACACACACACCAAAAAAAAAAAAAAAAAAAAAAAAAAAAAAAAAAAAAAAAAAAAAAAAAAAACAACCCACACACAACCAAGGAAAAGACAAGAGAAAACAGCCTTAAGTTACCCCGGGGAGGTTTAGGTTGGATAGTAACAAATATTTCCTCATGTAAATTGTTGATAAACTTGGGAACAGGCTGTCCAGGGAAGTGCTGGATCACTATCACTGGAAGTATTTAGAAAGGCATGGATGTCATCCTTAAGGGCATGATTTAGTTGTGGACTTGGCAGTGCTGGGTTAACAGTTGGATACAATGATCTGAGAGGTCTTTTCCAACCTAAACGATCCTATGATTCTGTTTTATCTGTACATTCACAACTCACTGACTGTTGTATCTCATGCTTTTTTTTTTTTATTAAGAAGCTGGAGGGGAAAGCTGTCCATTAGATTTGTGAGAGGAGGGGCTCCCTGGGTCAAAGAAAACTCTCTTTAGGGAGTGGGGGTCTGCCCCCAAGCACACTTACCTTTTAGATTCCAGGGTGGAAAAAAGCAGAGACTCTGGGGATCAGGAGAAGACAAACCAGATTTTTATCTATCTATCAAAGTCCAGATTTTTATATAGTGTCTGCTGTAACCTGGGAAGGCACCAAAACTGAAAGCAGAGGTGGAGGAAAGGAGACCTGTCCTTCATGGAGCAATGATGCAGAGTAATAGTTGTTTTCAAAGCTTTTCATTTTTGTTCTTCTGTAGCAGACTTCAATTATCTCAGTTTCAAAACTAACGTGTTCAAAGCTGGTCCAGTAAACAAAGTTTTTTATACTCACTGCTTTTTTGCACCCACTGGAGGAGAAAGGTGCAGGCAGCTCCTCCTTAGTGTTTTGGATTATTGTGCCTTCTGTCTCACTTAGATCAGCAGTCTGTGCCCACTGCTAACCACCCCTGCCATCTCCACACTAAATCCTGCCAGGCCAACCTTCTTCCTGCAGAGCAGCTTCTGCCCCATTTTACCGTGGCTGCAAGCAGTCAGCTTCCTCTGGCACAGGACCTGCCCATCAGGAACAGCTTCGCCACATTCCCTAGAAGCAGTTGCAGCCTTGTCCTGTGCTCTGCAGTTAAAACTCCAGCCTCTCTGTGCCAGACAAGTTGATATTTCACTCAAACCCAGGGGCTAGGAATAGCCTTTATCTCTGCATTAAAAATGCCTTTATTCTTTTTAAATTAAAAACTCTAAAATATTGATTCACATCAAGCAAAATTGCAACAGATATTCTAAGACTAATTTAAAATATTATTTAAAGACTAAAAACTTTTCCATGAATAAGCTTTCTGCACAACCAAGAGCAGAATATGACATACTGAACACAAAAATAATATTAATCTTTGAGAAAGACAAATTTCCTAGTCAGCAAAAATTTGCTGAAGTTGTATACTTTTTACAAAGAAATTAAATCACTGAGCTGCTCTGGAATCCTTTATAGACAATAATTAAAAATCTAAAATCTTCTTTTCATCCCATAATAAATATACCTAACTATCAAGATAGATGAGAGAAAACTAGAAACGTTTGTTGGATGATTTAAGTTGAAGGAGTTACTACATCAATATATTGTACTCTAAAGAGGGCATGCATCATTAAAAAAGGCAGCTTTATAATTAATATGTTTTCATACAACCTACCTTATTTCCCCTGAGATCACCAACAAAACCCTTTTAAAAATCGATTAGTTCAAGCACTTAGCCTAGTACCACTTTAGAATGTTGCGAGACAGATATTAGCTGAATTTAAAATTACAGCAACTTTATTTTTAATTACTTTCCAGAATGCCAGATTTACATGTTATTAAATACATTTCCATGGCAGAACTGACCACTAAGCATTTTTGGACAGGGCAAAATAAATTAATTATATTCTTTTTTAAAAATTCACTTAGCATTCAGAACACCTGCATTGTTGTCAGGGATAATAAATGTGATTAAACTTGTATAAATTTCACTATATTAACCAGTACAATAACTCAATAGCTTTGCTGAACTGAGCTGATGTTATACATTGCAACACTGTAGTACCCAAGCATAATGTAGGGGAGTTTTAGAAAAAGGTATGAGTTCTGAAGGGAAGAATTGCAACCTTCAAAGACGAATTCACCTTCTTAAGCTGTCAGTAAAAGGGAAATTTCTGGAACTGAGACATTTTAACAAATAAAAGTTTAATCATACATCATGTACTGTTAAGGCGTAGCACTACAATTGTCCTGTTTGTGCTAAAATATTAGTTCTTAGGGTCTGGCTGTTTTGATTAAGAAGAAAAAAAAAAAAGTAGCAGAACATGGTTTGTGTTTTGAGCCACTATGGTTGGCTGAACTTGGGGGAATTTTGCAGAATCCCTATGCCATTCCACAGGAGGCTTATGAAACAGAAATGGTGTTTAGTCCATACAACAAAGTCATACTGCTAACAATTGACACCTGCATCCTGAACAAACAACAAAACATAAGTAGTGGTATTTCCAGGTAAAAGATATTTTTCTTTTATTGAGGTGAAGTTCCAGACTCCAGAGAGCTGTCTAGACAGGTAATAAAGCACCCTAAACATCTCTCAGAAACCTGGTACCTGGTGCATGCCACTGGTGAGGACAGGAGGAGCTGGCCCTGGGGATCCCTCATGAGTGCTCCAGTTCATCCAGTGGGAATTTTCTCAGTGCAAGAAAAGGAGATACTGAAAGCATAGGCCTGATGTGTCTTTGAAGTTGGAGTGCAGGAACTGGAATGTCACAGCTCACCTAGATGCAAGGGAAGGACTATGGCTATCTGCACAGGACAATTTCTCCTGCTTAGTCTTCCCTTTTATGAAAAAATATGCCCCTCTCTGTGGTGATTGTTTCTCTGTCTGTTGACTATAGGTGAAACTTAGATGATGAGAAAAGGTGTCTTGCCTGTATTTAGATAATACAATACTTAGATAAAACTAAGTTTTGCATTTTTCCAAAAAGCTATACAAGATTCACTGGATCAACACCCAATATCTCCACCTTAAAAATATAGTCATTAATAATCAGAGAAGAGTGCTTGAGAATCTCACTGCTCAAGTGCAATGTAGATGATGTGCGAACATGAGCTAAGAATGGGGATATATGGTCTTTGTTGTTGGCCCAGTCAACAAGGATGCATAATTTAGAGTGGAGTCAAAACTGAGGAATGATGTGCTTATTAGAATGTGTGGTCAAACTTGGCATGTCTCATTACTCATTCCTAGATAATGTTCAAAAGTTACAAATACATGAAGGGAGATAAGTACCCAGGGACCTTGAGTCAGCTGATACGAAAAGGGTAAGTTATTGAAGGAGAGTTGCAAGTAGAAGTGCATATGCAATGATGCCAAGCAATCCAGAGGATGAGGCAAAAGCTGATGAATGAGCGAACATTTACAGGAATCTGAAAGAAAGTTTGAAAGCTTCTTATCCTTTTAAAAAATCCATCTCAATTAGTATAATACCCCTTTGAAGTGCCATGGGAAAGAATATTTTGTGGTGAGGTAGATTCCTGCTGCTGTCTGGGGGGGGCTTTTGAATGATTTCTTTATTTATGTCACAGCCATGAGGAGGGAAATCAAAAATATTTCCACTCACGGTCAACACATCCTACATTAAGTTGTAACAGAGACATTTCTGAGAAAAAACATTCAAATTGCCTTGTAAGACATGGTGATGCCTTATGGTAATTCACTAATTTAAATTCTAGGGATAACTCAAATAAATTATTCCAGGGATTAGTTAAGATATAGGAAACTGATTTAAAAAAAGCGAAGATTAAGTCTTGTTTTAGTCTACCCAAGCAGAGGTTCCTTCATTCTCTTTTGTAATGAAGATTTTATATACATATNAGTACCTATCAATGTTGTAGCTGAGCATCTTTTATCATGGAGAACTTGAATACACTGTTGACAGAAGAAAAACACTGCATAATAAGTCCTGTTTCCTGCAGCACATGGACCCCAATCTTAGCTTCGTCCAGTAGCCAGGACAAGAAAGGTCCTGATTAAGCTTTAGATAAATCCAAATACTTTGGTCCTGCATCAAACTTTGGTGCATTCATCATGTAGTTCCCCAGCTCTGGGGAAAATGAAAGCCAAGGAAATAAACTTCTTATGTGAGTATCAAAGTGACTAGAAAGTCAAGATATCTGTCTCTTCCTCCCACGTGGGAAAGCTCCCTCAGTTCTTTTTTCCCATCTTCTTTTTTCCCTTCTAGGCCAGAAGGGAAGGGAACAAGACACTACAATTTGTCCCCTTCCCAAGGAGTGAGTAATGTGAGGTATTGCAAGAGGACCTGTGGAGTAACAATTCTTGGGTGCTTAAAGGTAGGCAGATAGACAGAAATGAAAGTAGGGACCAGAACTGCCTTTTCCTAAACCTATGGTGAAGAAATAACATTACTTGTAGAATTACAGCACACATGCATGCGCACAAAAACCATGGCAAGGGGCAGAGGGAGTTCAAAAATTAACATTGAGCCCAAAACATAATATACTCTTTTAAAAAGCAAATATTCACATTTTGGACCAGTCTTAAATTATGGGCCCTGACTCATGATTTTTGGAACTTTAGTATTAGCAGCACAGCCCTTTATACTGTAATTACAGAACTCTTAATTAGATCAAGAGATTGCTCCAAGATTCCTGAGACAACTCCTGTAACAAATATAGACACCCTTAAGGCAGTCATATACATTTATAGAAACAGCAATTTAAATAACAGCTATAAATGGATCAAGTGGATCTGATGACATCATCATAATGAAAAAGTATTCTTGACACCACCATATGAAAAATTATTTTAAAAGTGACTCATTTTTGTTTTTTCAGTACATCAAATCACAAATGTGATTTTAAATCACTCTTGAGAGAAACAAAGGCTGTTCTTTCACTCATCTAGTACAGCACACATTCTGAATAGAAGTTTATAAAGAAGTTGTGTTACAGCAGAAATAGTCCTGCATACCCTGGTTGGACCAGTAGGAAGCTATTAAATGCAGCCCTGACACGGCATTTTTTGCTTCAGTTGCTCCATGCATGAGGTTACCAGTTTATATGATGAGATTTTAAGTACATTCCTGTATGCTTTTCTTGTTTACCACTTCTTTCCTAGTGTCTACTTTGCTAGACAACTCTAATTTGGTTTTAGCAAATATGAAAAAAAAGATTGCATGGCCTTGCCAAATTCCCTCCTACCAAATTACTGAATTACTGAAGGCAATCCCTGTTTCAGTAGACCTTGGTTGTTTTGCTTGACCTCCAGCAGGTGTCCAATTAAGTCTGAAAAATTTATATGATATTCCCTTTCCATTGATAGTTCTAGAATTAAACTGATGAGATCTCTAGAGAAGGATCATCAGTGTTACACCTTTCATCTTTAATTACGCCAGTTGAAGATGAATGAATGTACCAGAAGGATCCCAGCTGGGAAGTAGCACACTTATTAGATAGTTGATAATTTAATATACACTCTGAATTCTGATTATTTTCTTAAAACATCTGAAGAGTTTTCAACATATCTTATGACAAAATCGTAGTACTTATTCAGCTGAACATTGTCTGTGATCTTTTCCTTTTTAAAAAATACTGCTCAGATGCAGGCAAAGAACTGTGACTGGCACATAGAACAAAGAATTTTAGACAAGGTGAGTTAAAGGTCCTGGTTAATACACTCAATCTGTTGTTTCTACCAGTTATATATACATCTAAGAGAACACATAGAGAAGCAGAGCAGAAGACTCCTAGAGGACTCCCTGGAAGAAAAAGAGTCAGTCCCTCTGCTCCAGCACTGTAGCTCCAGCTCCCCCTCATGTATTTTTCTTCTGAGAATGCTTCATTGAAAATGAAATGCTAAATGAGGTCAACTTCAGAGTGAGTCACAGCAAAACAGACTTGCTAGGTAGAGTATGTAATAGAGACACTTAACACTAAGTCTCAGCCACTAGAGGTTGAGAGCTACTTGTCTGGACTTCTTGTAGACTTTTGAGAGAAATAGGTATGTAAATAATTCCTTTCATCTTCAGAAAGAGGTAGGGAAAGAGATCAGATAATACTGCAAAACTACCATCCTTAGGGGCCAATGTGAATGTCACTGAATTATTTCAGTATTACACTCTTTAAAAATACTCAAGTCCTGCCCAAAGCCAGATGCAGTTAAGTACAAGTACTGGATTTTGTTCACATATCTCAAGCTAAGTGAGAGCATTGTAGCAGGATGCTCTGCTTCAGCAGGGATACAGCAGCTCAAAACTTGCATTTTTTTACAGGTTGATGGCTTGAGCAAGGAGAGTTTGTCCTTTGTTGGAGCAAGGAGAGTCTGCTGATTTTAGTGTTGGTGAATGCTGACATTAGTTTACCAAACCACAAGGACGTGCCAGACATGCTCCCTGAGTCTGGGACAAGCAAGGAAGTACAAGCACTGATACAAAAGTGAGAGTCAGAAGTGTTCAGCAGTAAGAACTAAAGAGGTGCTAGTAGCTTCTTTCGGCACAAAGCATTTTTTGCTGAGTAAATCTGACAAAACATAATCTTAAAAATGTGTATGACTGACAATCCATCACTTTATACCATATAAGGCCAGTCCCACTTTGCATGGTGAGGCCCTCAAGCATACATCCCTAAGGTGTGTGATGGTCTTTCCCTTGAGTGGGGATGCCCCTCAAGGTTANACTTAGACATGAACTGTTGACTGAGCTTGTAGCGATCCAATCTCGCCAAGGCTCTTCTTCTCTGAGAGGAATTACAAAAGCAAGGATGTCCTTTCTGTGTCCTTTCCATGTGACTCAGTGGGAGGTCTTCTCTAACAAATTTTGTCTGAAGCTCCCACTCCACCCAAGACAATCACACTGATTTGTTTCACTTGACTAAACTCACTGGAATATGAACAGTGCCTTTTTNACTACTTCAATATAATTGCGTTAATATAACTGCTTCAATATTGCTTCAAAAATAGCACTATACTAGTAGTTATTTTTTGCAGCATAGCAAATAATTCTGATTAACCTCCTTTTCTAGTCTAATCATTATATTTTTTAATTAACTCAAATAAATAGTTCATTTTATATATATAAATAAATAAATCTATCTGGCCATCTTTAATCCTGCAGGACAAAGTTTTATAAAAGTTCAATTACACCTGTATAATCACTTAGACATGAACTGTTGACTGAGCTTGTAGCGATCCAATCTCGCCAAGGCTCTTCTTCTCTGAGAGGAATTACAAAAGCAAGGATGTCCTTTCTGTGTCCTTTCCATGTGACTCAGTGGGAGGTCTTCTCTAACAAATTTTGTCTGAAGCTCCCACTCCACCCAAGACAATCACACTGATTTGTTTCACTTGACTAAACTCACTGGAATATGAACAGTGCCTTTTTCAGTTGTTCAGGGCTTGCCTTGGAAAGGAAAAGGTACAAATGATAGCCTGGCGCCTCTGTTGTGTCCTTCTAGACTACAGTGCAGTCAAACTGAGCTGCTGCAGAAAGCATATCCTTCACAACAGAAAACTAAATCTTAGATCTTCTACTTACTTCTATTCATGGTAGGCACAGCACAGAACAGAGATGATTTGAAACAATTAACATGGAAAGCTTGAGTAGTCCTTCCATCGGACATATTCCTATGCTGTATTCTTATTTTTTTGTTAATTTGCTGCTTCCTGTTCAAAAGTGAGCCAACTCAGAATACCAGGCAAAAGCCTTCTTAAAGATCACATACATTGAACAGAAACACATCCATTGAGGCTAAAAAGAAAGTCATGGGTGATGGCACTAAAGTTTCTATTTTTTTGATAGCTTGCATGACTTTGCAAACATCAAATCCAGCCACAATATTCTTTTATTTCTCTTGTACAGAAATTACAATCCTTTCTATCAATTATTGGCTAGTATGATCAGCTAGAAGTGAAAAAAATCAGAAAAATATTGACTCTTCTTTCTGCATCTGGAAATCAAAGAATTTTGTGACATTTATTGTGACAAAATATTGTGAAGTTTGCTTCATCTAAATTCTGAAGAACTTGAAAGTAGATGTTGTCCTGTGCCATGTTCAAAGCAATCAGACATAATATTCATAGTAACTTTGAGAATCATGAAATGAGACCCTACACAGATGCACAGCAAGTTTTACAGAAACATATGAACTCAACTACAAGTGCCTTCCACTCTTTTTTCCTATACAGAAGGAATCTATTCTGCTATTTCGGATTCAGTCTGTTATCAATTAAAAATGTTTTACAGCTCAAACACAAGATCAGTCAACCAAGGGGCTTAGTAAATGTGTTATTTATATAGTTATTTGTTAAAATGAGCTTCATTGCATTATAGAATGTTAAGACAAATTGCTGTGCCCTTTAGATTCATTATAGATGACAAAATACTAAATAAATCTTAAATAAGTATTCACCTTTCATCACACAGGAACATAAATGGTTAGATCTTATCAACAGGGGAGACTCTTTAATCTTCCTTTATTAACCAGAGAAAAAAAAAATATTGTTGTTTTTCCTGCCTTCATTTTTAAAAAAGTCTGATAATTCTTGACATGGCAGGGGAGAGTTAAAGCAGATCATCTTTCAAGTAAGGAGCAAATCAATCTCAGTGAAGGAAAGTCTAACCAGCCTTACTGACTCTGGCCTGCCAGGTGCTGAGACTTCACTGAAGTATCAAAGGCAAACCAGCATTTTATAAGGGTACTTTATTGTGCACAAGCAAGGAGTGCATTATCTTATCATCCGGTTTTATAACTTCCTGCTTCATTGTGCTGCAGATTAAAAAAAAAAAAAANATAAATGTCATCTTCTGTGTCATTAACCTAAAATCTATTAGAATTTTATTAGAAAATAAGTAGCAAGACAGTACGGCTACATTTCCTCCCTTATGCTGTGCTAAATTGCTTATGAAAGTGATATATTATGACTCTTACTCTACATCTATTGCAAAACATGGAAGAGAAGCCCACATACTGTGTACATTAAATGGTAATGTTAAATTGGCAATGAAGCAATGAACATCTCCCTAAATCTCCAAGCAGGTTCTACAAAATTCCATTTTGAAGGATAAAGATAAAGAAAGATTTTTTTTTTCCACCTAGGACTAACTAAACAAATGATACTAGTAAGCTTCCTTGTTGATATACCCAGGTCACAAGCCATTAAACTTTTTTTAAAGATACCCTTTTTTGAAGAAAAAACAAAAAAGAAAGTGGTCTTGTGTTCTTCTGCTTGGGGCAGGCAGTTCCTTTGTTATTAAAAGTCAGAAGTCTTCAGAAAGAAAATAGATTTCTGAGCCAATAATTTAGAGGCTATGGAAAGTTATTTTCAGAAAGAAAAGGTGTCAGTTCATTTGGGCTTTTAAATTATACATATTGGAATGCAGAGTTCAGGAGGGATTCAATTTATTCATGATTAACTCGTCAGCAAAAGGTTAAATAAAGAAGCAAGTTATGTGTGGACTTCAGGCTCCCTCTTTAAGGGTCAGGTTTACCCCAAATGGACTACATGAAGAAACTGCAAAGGGTAAATCCAAAAAGGCAAAACAGTACAACAGCAAGTGGCAGGCTTAAGCCTTTCTTGGGAGCTGTTTGTTCCCAAGTTAAACTTGGCACCTTGAAATTTAGCCATTCTCCCAGAAGGATTCAGGTTGCCTCTGTAAAGAGACCATTTATAATTCTTCTGCTCCCATGGCTATGGATAGTGATGATAATCCATAAAGCATTCCACTGCACGAAAGATCACCAGCAGAAATTAAAGCTCTTCAGGCTGGAACTGCTGTTGCAGAATATAACTCACCCATCCAGCGTTGGCTACTGCTTTCCAGGCTTTGAGGTTTGAGCATGTGTAGTGGGACAGGGATTTCAGAAACTGAAGCAGCCTGCAGGTATGAACTGAACCAGCACATTTTCAATCCAGTCTTAGTTCAGTTTAAACTGGGACTAAAATCCTTGGGTCCAAGTTCAAGCCCATAATTAGCATGATTTGGCCCAACAATCCCTCGGAGCATTTAACACTGAAAAATGCTGCGTTTAAAAATAGGAATGTGACAAAGGCATGTGGCAAAGGTAAAGCATCCAGGCCCAGCTCAGCCAGAGGGATAGCCCCTGCTCCCCCAGAAGCACAGGCACTCTTCACACTTGTATCACAATGCCACAGGGTCCTCTTACCACTCACATCTGACTTGAAAAGATGGAGAGATGCTGCAGCACTGCATGGGTGCTGCTGTGCTGGAGACATCAAGCAGAAGCATGAGAAAAAAAATAAGCTCTCTGCTACCTGCATACACCACAGATGTACAGAAACTCATGCATATTTCTACAGTGATGCGCCCCACTGGACTGCCAAGGTTCAAAAGAGATATAAAGGGCCCTGCTGTATAAAATGCATTGTTCCCTGGTGTAAAACAAAGAAAACCAAAAGAATAGAGCCAAGTGAGCTCAAGAAGTACCTGAATTGATAAGTACCAAACTACCAAGCATAATGGCCTTGTGTCATGGTGCAGAAATGAGGGATTTTCCTGCCGACACCAGGGTAGTGGAGAGGCAGAGGACGGTTAGAAGCAGGAGAGGCTCAACATGATGTAGCCTTGTATACCCTAGAAAGTTTAGACAGCTCCTGTGCTCAATAGCACACCAGCAGAGATGTCACTTTATGGTCAACTTAGCATTTTCAAGTGGTAACTGTTTGCTCGTTCAGTCCCAGACTATAATGATTTCAAAGTCAAGGTTTTGTGTCTGTCTCTGTCTCAGGTAAAAAACCCCAAGATTTGAACCAGTTATATGCTTAGAATTAGTGCTAGGTTTAGCTACTGTGAAGAAATGAGGGGATAAATACCCCCATGTATGGAAAACTACATCCATTTTCCTTCATAATTAACAAATTATACCTGATTCTCTTTGTCCAGAGACAGAAAAAATAACTGGATCTTCAAAAGTTCTGGCATTGCTGCCACTGTCAGAAAGGCTGTTGGTGAACACTCTTCATCAAAGGACATTTCATGTCTGCATCCACCCCCTTCACATTCTGCTGCCAAAACAATGTCAGGCTGGGTCATATGCCTTCAAGGAAACTAACTTGGGCACATTCCTTCAAAAGACACTAAAAATTATTTACATTTTTACTTATTAAATCAGTATTTTGGCTACCATTTGTGTCAATGCCAATTTCCTCTCATTCTTCACCTCTGTTCTGGTCTGCCTTTCCCCTCACTTGTGTGCTCCTGAATACCACTTGCATGCCAAGAAACCCATACTGACAAATGCAAAATTTGTTTGGCTTATTAGAGATAACTATATTTTACAGCCTCCTATGTAACCTACACTAATTTTTTTCCTAACACTGGCTTACATATTTCATGAATAGGAGTAATTTTTCTGAATAGGATACTTCCTTTACACATACCACAGATTTGGACTTTTTTTTTCTCATTACACTTTTTGACTCAAGTAGTGAATGCCAAGATGACAGAAAGTGGCACACTGTGACCTCTGTCTTTCCAGGAGGAGGCTGATGCAGAATTTTGGACTTGGAACAAGCACTCAGATACTGTGGTGATTATTTCACACTGATTACTTTTCTTTACTGCTGATATTTTCCCTGACTGGTTAACTTTTCCCATCCATGTGCCTCTTCCATCAAGGTAAATTATTATACAATTCATTTAGTTTGCTTGAGGGCTATTGGTTTTGTTTGGGGTTGTTTTCCCTTTCCCAGGAATGCATTCAATTTACCTTGCAGCAGTGTGCAGCAGAAATCACAGTGCAATTTCAGGAGGAGTTAACAGGCAAGAATTGCACATTATTCATATTTCACAGAACTTGATAATAAGTTGTTATTCCTCACTCTCAAATGGACAAAATGTGCCATGAGAAGAGATTGCTGAGATATTCCAGTGCTTCTGCAGGCACAATGGTGTGAATGTTTCCAGTGTGGCTCAGCATACTGTCTTCACTTACATTTACTGCCAATGCCAAGCACACAACATGAGGGCACTAAAGTCCTTTCAGATGTTGATGACTCACACTCTTTAAATACATCACATGCCCTGACAAATCCACCTTCCCATAGAAGGCACCAAATTCCATTAGATGAAGCAGATGTTTCTAGGCAACCTGACCATGACCGTGAAGTGACCCTCATCTATTTTGGATTTATCAAACCATCAAAGGCTCCTGCTCCTGCCAATGAAACTTGGGACAGGCGATTCAAAGAGATCATTATATAATGACCAGCTGCCTGAGCCAACTGAGGTAGAAAATACTGCCTACAGGGGACTGGGGCTCTTCCTGAGGGAAGAGGAGCCCCCAGGAGCCAAGGGGACACAGAACAGCCACTGTCCTCTTCTACCGGGGTGCTGACCCACCACATCTGAGAGGAGGGAGCCTGGTGACCATGGCAGCCATCAACCAGGCAGGGAGCATCAGGCAGGGTGAGTGAGTCAGACCTGGCATCTGTGCATGAAGAGCCTTTTGGGAACAGGGGGAGGCAGGGATGTGGACCTGACTGGAGCATAGGTCTGACATCCCTCCAGAAAATCCCATCAAGAAGTCAAGACAGAAAGACTCTGAGCAACCCTCAACATTTCGCAGTCAGGAGTGGGGACCTGTACTGAAATGGAACTCCTTATCCATAGGCAGGGCATGCATGGGTGATAATGGCAACAGAGGCATTTGGATGCACTTATGGCCCTGAGAGCATCCTTCCCCTTTTAAAGGGCAGTAAATACTAAGGTTAACCAGCCAGCTTCCACAATGCTTTCTTATTGTACACACACCAGAAGCCACATAATCACAAACATCTGGAGGGTAGCAACTCCAGTCAGCCACCTAACACATCATACTAAATCAGATACCAGATATCAACCACAGTGTCAAAACCAGGCATTAAAGCAAAGAAAGGCTGCTCAGCCTTTGAAATTTTATTCCAAAAAATCCTGGCTTCCCAAGATCTAGCAATACAACATTTTACCATAGAAAATCCATGGCCCAGTTACTGAGCAAACATGCCCAAGCTGCAACCATATAAGTACTGATAACGTCAAAATGACAATATGGAATACTGAGGAGGTAGTACTCCCAGACATTTTCTCAGTAATCTATCATGAGTATTACATATGAATTATGTTGTGAAGCAAGAGGTTAATGGTGAAAAAACCTAGCTGATAAAGAAGCATTGTAGCAATTTATTAGAAATGTGGGCTGTGTCAAACATCTTATTGTAATTACAAATGGAATAGCTTCTACAGCTATGAGGGAGAAATGAAAGCAGATGACTGCACAAAAAAGACTCTTTATGGAATGCTCAGGCACTAAGAACTTCTCAGCCAACAGTCCTTTTCTGCTTGAGTGCTATTTCCAAGTGCTTTATATTTTGCTCTCGGAGACTTACATAATCAAAGCCTGGTGTTAAAATGATGGTTCCACATCAGGCAAGTAGTCAAAGGTAGTTTTCAATACCTGTATTCGGCAATTCTTTTTTAAAATGTATTAATCATCTAGTTTATCAAATATAGATCACAAGCAACTCCAAACTATCAGTAGGGAGGAAAATGTTTTGATACCTAACATATCCACTTGCCTTTGAGAGTTTTATAGTGCTATAGTACCTTATCAATTCTGGTTTAAACAGGTACAGCTCTTCTTTCCCCAGCCTCGNATTAACTTGGGCAACAGACTCTGAAAAGGGTAAATTTCCTATAAAATCAGGACTGATACTGTCACCATGGAGGAAGGGTGAAACTGCCTGGGGCAGGCAACTCCACAGACTCAAATGCTCCCCTGTCTCTGGTCTACATCTCCCCCTGCTTCCTCACCCTTCCTTCCCCATCCTCTCTCTCCCTTCAGAAGCCACCTGTCCTCCCAGGGGCAGGCAAATCCTGCTGTGGCTGATGCTGCCCAGAAGACCAGAGCAGGTTCTTGGAGTGACAGGAAAGAACCACTATGCTGAGTTTGGTGGAAATCTGCTGATGCAAAAGCAGCCTTCAGTGATGCTACACAGCATGCTGCTGTAGCCCCAGTAATAACTGAGTTGGCAAAATTCTTTTCCAGACAATCTAGCCCAGAAATGGCAACCAGACTCTCTTTCTGTGTTATTTACCTACTAGGAAGCAGGGAATAAATGAAGCATGCACGTGCATGTGCACAACTTTTGTATATTGGGAAAGTTACCTGTCCTTCACTTTCTCATTTATTAAACTTTTACCTTGACAGGTTCTTGCACACATGCTTGGACAATTTTCAGAAGTATCATCAATCTAAGTACAGCTGAGTTGCTCTCTCACCTTCCTATTCAGTCTTTGACTGAACAGTTTCTTTTAATAAATGAGTGATATGGCTGGGTGTTATCAACCTACTGTAACATTTAATAGATATTCATAACATATATTAATCATGAGCAAGTTTACAAAGGATTCAATCCTGCAACGTGTGGAGAACATTCGATTCTCCTTGAAGTCAGTGAAAGCAGAAAGGGTGAAATTTTTGTCCTTCTAGGTTCTACATTATGAATGCCAAGTCTTCCTTCTGGACATTAACAAAATAAGTGCAGCTTTCTGAAGCAATGCATGAACCATTTGGTCAGTTTGTTTTACCAGTACCCTGTTCTTTGTGGACAGTTTTTTGTTCTAAAAGTTGTACTACAAACAAAAGCCTTCCATCAATTTTATCCCAGGTACAGAAGTCCGCTCTTTAGCAAAACTTTCTGCATTTTCCCTACTTGCTTTGAATCACAGCAATACTGCTTTGTATATAAACACCGTATAGAAAATGGCAGTGTTCACATTCCTTTCCACATGCAGAACTCACAAAAAATTCATGAATAAAAAACCAATCAAGTACATAAGAACAATAACAGAGCTTCCCAAAGTCTAGCAACCTATTAAGATGAAATAGAGAATTACAATTAAGATAAATGGGAGACAACCAGAATGAATTTCAATCAGTTTTATTTCAAATGCATGTGGGATCCTGTTCATCCTTTATATGAAATTATCAAATCTAACCTCATTACTGTTATTTCTTCCCTATATTGGGATTTTAAAAATAAAGTTCCAATTCCTAACATAAAATACTAGGGAAAGAAAATAAGAATGTTCAATTCTAATAAAATACTGTTCATTGAGTTTTTTTTTGTAACAGGAAGATGGCACAGCTGCAATACAATTAACTCTGTTCACTAGATACCCACCAGACATATTCTTGCCCTGACAGCAGTTCAGCCACTTCTTGACATTGTATTGTTATGTTAGGTATTTCACAAAAGATTACAGAAGATGCCACCCAAATTCTGTATACCACAGGAGACTATGCTCTTTCCCCCCAAACGGTATCCCAGTTCTGTAGTTCATTTCCATCTTGAAAACAGTGATTTTCAGTACCATCTGCAGACTTGAAGCTTCGGTGTGGTAATCTGTTTCTTCAGTTTCAAACTGAAAAGGTTACAGGTAAGGTTTTATATCTCCACAGATTATATTGAACAACAAGCCTCTTATATGAGAGGACGTCTTGACTAGCGAGCACCTTCGTCACAAGCAGTCAGAAAATCTAGGTGATTTTCCAGTTACTTCATTCTTCTGAACATTTCTGAAAGAATTTAAATATGATAAGTATATCTTATCTGTTTCTCTTACACATCACCAGAGTTAGTGAAAAATCACTGGAAAGCAATTGTTGTGTCTTAGGAATGGCACTCCCCAGTTTAGTGCCTTCTCCTCCCTCAAACAAGACTTTTCTGAAACCAGACACCACCTGCTTGCTCCCCACCCCATGCCCTCCCTCTTCCCATTCTGGGGATGGAGCTCAGAATTGGAGGCACAAAAAGATGACATTTACAGGCTGAGATAAGAACAATTTACAGGAAACAGCAATGAGATAAGATAATGAACAGTAGCATCAACAACATTAATAACAAAAGGTATAAGACAAAGAAACCGTTTACACAGAAAAATCGCAACAAAATACCAACCTTCCCCCCAGAAATGCCAGTCCCTTATTTCTGCCCCTTGTAAGATAGTACTGAATAAGATTATGCCACCCCTGGCTACTACTAAAATTGTCCTACCCAAAACTAGTCCTACCTTGTCCTGCCCAAAACTAGTTCACCAACACAGCTGTTTACTTTTCCAGAGAGCAGAAAGTTGAACCTAAAACTAGGTACAGCTACAAGGCAGCTGAAGGAGGTTACACTATGGCCTCTGACTGCTGTGACTAAGTACATTCAAAATATTTTATTTTTGCTTTTTCTGTATTTATGCTTTGGGCTCATCTGTTTGCTACGTTATATGTTGTAATTGTTTTGCCTCCATAACCCATGGCAAATTAGATGATACTGAAAACTAGCAGAATATTCAACAGCCACGAAGAAGATTTTTTTCACCCTCTTTGGCCTTCCAAATGTAAATGTCTCCTTGTCTCCTTCAACACAATCTAGGCTATTTTGGGGATTTTTTACCTCTGGACATGTTTTCAAATCTCATTATGCAAATCCAGTATGTGACACATAAGCAAAACAAAACAAAAAAAAAAAAAAAAAAAATCAAGTTATTAAGTGCAAAACCTGAATTCTTCTCAAGGAAATACACAGTAATAGAAATTAGAACTGTTAACTGAGAATCAATTTTCCAGCTGTCAGTTTAACAAACAACAATGAAAGTTTTTTAATCAATTCAGTTGGCTACCTGATGTTTCCTTCAACAAGAGGCATTCTTCCCATGACAGGTTATTGGGAGGAGGCATGACAAACCTCATATACCTGGGCAGAATGTCTGTAACAGGAGACATCCTGCTAGCAACAGCTCCTGGAATATCCCAGATCTGATGAAGTAGAAAGTATCCAGTGCTGAGTGAGAAGAGGAAATGGGGGAATATAGTCACAGTAAAAACAGAGGGTGCCAGTAGGCTGTAGAATTGTTGATTTTGGTTTGTAATTACAACTGGCAATCATTTTGAACCACTGCTGCTTTTTTTAATTACTCCATTTGATTGGAATTAGTAGCCAAAACCAACAATCCTAATAATAGAGCTCAGAATAGAGCTCTTCTGATGAAATGGTTAAACTCCCGAGTGTTTGCAACCAGACCTTACAAACCTGCAATTTAACAGGAAAACTTATTAACAAGAAAACTTTTTGGATCATAAGTTGTATGCCAGTGTAATCATAGCCTAGAACCATGAGAGTAAGAAGGTTACACTGAGGACAGCTGAAACTTTCTTTTGCAAGCTGAATTAGTCAGAAAAGGCAACACTTACGAAGTGCAAACAATTTCATGCACAGTTTTGCTGTAGAGCATAGTTTAGGGCAAATGAGTGTCTCAAGATTAACCAAAGCCTAAGGTTTTCCAAAGAAGTGGAATTTTAAAAAAAATCATGTTGACTTCTAACTCATTGGAAATTGTGCCATATACACAGTAAAACTCATCAAATTTCTTAAGCATTTTCAAGTAGGGCAGGGGTATTTTGAAGTGCACCTACTAGGCTCAGCCAGCACCACAGACTCACACAGGGTACGAAAAAGTCCATTCTGAGCATGTGAGAGGTGATCATGAGCATGTAAGTGGAAAGCAAGTCAAATTATTCTCTTTTTTTCTGATAAATAACATCTTTCACCTCACAGTTGCTCTTGAGAAGGAATCTCATCTTGAAAGGAAAACAAAGACAAGCTCAGCAAAAAAGTTATAGAAAATCATACTGAAATTACCTCAAGAGTACATCTAATCCTTCTCCTCACTGAACTATACCCAAGCCATGCCTGACAGAAATGTTTCTCAAGTGGAGATTCCACATTCTTTCACAGACTGTGCTAAAGTTTTTCTGTCTTTCTTCCCATTATATTATTCCTAACTTTCAGCATGAATCCCCATTACACCAGTTAAAGCCTGTTTTTTCTCGTTATATCAGTGGAATGTGAAAGGAACAGTTTTCCGCTCTCCTTTAAGCTGTGCAGACTGTTATGTTTCCTGCTAATGTTTTTCTTTCTTTACTTAACCATTCAAATTTCTTAAACCTTTCTTCATAAATCACATTTTCTACTCCTACAATTGTTTTCAGCAATCTCTCCAGCTGAGCCATGTATTTGTCAAAAGTTAGTACTCAAAACTGGGCATAATATTCCAAATGAACCTTTACCAAAACTTAATAGACCAGGAGAAGATTTCAAACACCCTACAGGTAATACTCCTGTGTAACTATCCTATTAACTCACAACAAAATTACTTTTTTCTTATCCTGTTCAGTAGGTGATTCACTGTGACAGGAGATACAGCCTAACCTCTTATTCTCCAGTGAGGAGGATACTCAATTATCAAACCTCTTATTCTCTCTCTCTGGGGATGTAAGAAGATTATTCCTGTCCAAGCATAATATCTTGAAATTCTTCTTGTTGAACTGCTGCCTCAGACTGCATCTTTAATATGTCAAATTCTTTCCCAAGACTAATCCTGTCCTACAGTATGCTCCTTAAATGTTGGTATCTTAGGCAAATTCACAAGAAATATTGAAAAGTGATAGTGAGCTTTTAAAAACCTTTTAAATGCAGTTTTCCAAAGTGCAACTAGTCTCATTATAATTAAATCTATAGAGTGCTTTCTTAGCTAGTTTATGAAATGTCATGAGAGATAAAATCAGAATTTGTCAGGAGAAAGCAGTGTGTCATAGCCTGTTTCTTGCCTATCTATAAGGGCAGTTATTATTTAGTTCCAGAAAAAAATTAGACAACTGACTAACCTGATTTTGGAAAATCTATAATGGCTGTTAATTCATCTCCTCATCATCCTCCAGATCTTTAAAGGTATTTTGAATATTTGTTCCAGTACTACTGCAGAAACTAAAGCCTAGCAGACTTAAGCATTAATTCAAACAGCTGGTGTAAGAAGTAAAAAGTACCTCATGGTACTTTTGAGTGCAATTCTGGCCAATTGGAGTGAGTAGGTGTACAGGAGTCTGACTTGCAGCAGCCACTGGCATTTAGGGGTTGTAGTGGAACTCGTGGTTGTAAATGTACACAAGTGGGAAGAGAGCTGGGATCATGTCACATGCCAAGAGGAGCCACCATCAAAGAAATCAGAAGAGCAGACTCTAATGTACATCACAGCATCATCTCCCTTCTTCTCATGTGCACATTGGAGGTCAAATGTAGACTGAAAAGTGGGGTAATGATGTATTCAGTGGCTTACTGTACCCTGCACCTTGTGAGACATCCCACTCTGTCTTACCTACCTGCAGCTGCCCTTGCTGCACCTGCTGATCACTGTCAGCCTGCTTCTGCCTAAAGCTCCAGGCAGACCCAAAGGTGGACCAAATGGCTCCTTTTCTCTCTATTTTCTTCTCAGTTCCTCTGTCTGTAAATAATGAAATCTCTCTCCACCGTGCCTCTCCCTTTCTCTGAGCAATGCAATTGGAGCTGTGTCAGGGCAGCTAGTTCTTTCTTTGCTCTGATTGAATAATAATGAAAGGATGGGAAACAAAGACTAGCAGCTTTTGAGATTAATCCCCCTTCTCTTCTCAGCTGTCAGACTTACTTATTTTTTCCTTTTTTCAGCTAAATCAGGTCATTATACTACAAATCTTTACTCTGAATGAAAGATTAAACTCAGGTATTTTATTTTCATCAGGGCATAATATTCAGCATAGAATAATTGGCCAGAGTTTCATCTGGATATTTGTATGGGGCCTCTTATCAAGTTCCACTAAAACCTAACTGATTCTTTCCATTTTTTTAAATTCCTTAGGATCTTACTGTAGTAGACTCTTGGCAAATGGAATCTTTCACTCGATTATACCTATCTCTACATCTGAGATGTCATGTTTTCAGGAAGCCTCTTTAAACAATCAAGAGAATTAAAAGGTCTTCAGGGTTACCTTGTAATAAAAACAGTAATAGAAAAATTTTTAAAAATCTATAACCCAAGTGTTTGTCCTTGAGATAGTATTTTTTTCTACAATGAGAAGGAAAAAAAGATGAAGGGGAAAAAAAGAAGCAGTAAATAAGAAGGGCTTTCAGACTACATTTAAATGCTTGGAAGCCAACAATAAAGTTACCACAGTTAAACCAGAAGGCCAATAAGGCACTGGGTTATCAAAACCAAGGCTCATTGAGCCAGTATGTTTGGATAGATGCTATTTCCACTTTGTCAGTACAAAGAGTTCTATATTGAACAGAGAGAACAGAGCTCATGCTGACCTAAAATTAAAACCAAAAAACATCAGATCATTGTGGTGATCTCACAAGAAGCAGGCAGGTGTGCTATACATTAGTAAACTCTCTGGTGTGACTATTTGATCTACCTTGATGTATTTTACTTTACTGATTACTTTATTGATAGTGTCTTTTTAAAAAAGACATTATCAGAGAGGGAATGTATTTTCTCAACTGAAAAAACTGGCTTTACGCCACTTTTGCTCTACCCAAAATCGACCCAACAGTAGCTTTGGGATTTAATTTAAACAGAGAGAGACAAAGCATGACAAAAGCATAGGGCATAACAACCCAACATGAGCCTCTGCCAACACATAAAATTTTTGCTGCTGCAACAAATCAGAATATTTCTAGACTTAGTCTTTCTGTTCATGTTTTGCCTTGTTTTCTCTTAAAAACAAAACAAAACAAAAATTTTAAAAATCTCAATTTAGAATTAAAATACCACTATAAAATTCTCCTTAAAAGCTAATAAAGGGCAATGGGGCTGACTGATGTTTGGAGCCCGTGAAAAGCTATGCCTTTTATTAATGCCTAAAAATATTTATGAAGCATTTCAGGTTATTTCTCCCAGAGGTATCAGATTTTCATAATATAAAGGTCATGGGAAGAGTTCATATCAGAATAGGTCCTGCAAAAATTTTGTTGCCTTTGCTCTTATGCATTGATAAAATTTCAGACACATTTTTAGTATATGCAGTGCAAAGATAGGTTTAGTCCTTGTTCTCTGTGATACAGGCAGTCCATTGACTTTGGGCAAGAGACTCCTAATGAGAACTGCCAGAAATACTGCTTGGATCAGCAGTGGCACTAACAACTTTGAAAGGCACAAGGCAGGCAGTGTTCTCTGAATGTGGAAATGTATAACTCACCTCTTCTTCAGGTTACTCATGTCTTGTCCGACTGATATCCTTCAGGCTTTTTTTTTAGTTTCCTCCTTTGGTTGAGCTTAGTTTCTCTTGCATATATCACTGCTGGGAAACAAAATATTCTATCATGAGAAACATACAACTAGGAAACAGAGCAAGTATAATGTCCCAGTGACAGCAATGGAAAAGTGTTGCTCAAAGGGTGATGCTGGGCAGGAGCTGGAGGTTCAACCATGGCAACTCAAAGTCACTGCTCAGGTAGGACTGGGGAAAGCCTTCCACATAGACTACCAGCATGCATGATCTTAAAAAGTTAAACCAGCTCTTACATCTGAAGAAATGAATGCCTTTATTGCCAACAAGTGAGTGAAGTACAGAGAGGAATAAGTGAGGAAACCACAATGGGGTCCAGAGCAACCTGGTCTTGTGGAAGGTGTCCTTGTCCATGGCAGGGAGGTTGGAACAAGTTGATCTTTAAGCTCTCTTTCAACCCAAATTATTCCATGAGTTTTGTATTACTCTGGGCTGAGTAAAAGTCACCCAAGATATCCTGAACCTGAATAAGCACTCTTTGGTTAGAGCAAGAGCAGGTTGCCCTGTTTTCATCCTGTAGGCAGGTCTGGGAACAATCCTGACACATTTCAATGCAATTGCATTTTCAAATGTACCCTAGACAGCAATAGATTGCAGTGATATTAACAAAAAGATCACCAAGCTCTGAAATCCTATAGAAACTTGTGGAATTTGTGGACCTAGCAAACTTCCTTGCCTTTGAACATCTCAGGCAGGCAGGCAGGCAAACAAGATGCCACTATCAGAAATGCCGAATCAAATTTAAACACTACTGAAAACTTCATAAAAGTCAGTGAAGAAATCCTTCTTCTATTTATTATTAATGGTTACAAGATAACCTTTATTTATAGTGCCTTGGGGACCTATTCAATAGAATGTGGTGACACTGATGAGAAGGATTATTTATTGTTTATACAGTTGCTTAAAAATGAAGGCACTGCATAAATACTCTGGAAAGTATAATTCCATGAAAAAGCTCTTCATAATGCATCAAAATACTTCCTGCATTAAAGTCATTCTGGACTCACTCTTTGCATCAAAAGCCACATTTGCAATGCTCAGAAGGCCTGACTGTATCCTTTATCACACAGTATCTGATATGCAGTCAATGTAAGAAAATCATAGTTTCTATTTGGTATTCATGTAGTGCCAATAATATGCAAGGCATATTTTGAAACCCAAGGAAACTGTGGGCTTGTTTGACAGAATTTAAAAACAAAACTTTCACAAAGTACATTAATGGGCCATAGAACTTGCATTCAGAAGTGATAAAATGGTATGATAAGGACTACACAAGGAACAAAAGCCTCCCCATTTTGTGTAAGTACATTAAAAGACACCATATTATTACTAGGTTGTGCATAAGCTCAGAAATATCTTAACTGATAAAAGACACATTTTTGTCCATAATTTCCAAAACAAGTGTAAAAAGAAACTTTATGCACATGAGAGGCAGGTCAGACAATACAAAGGTTCTGGTTATCATCTTAAACTCTTATTCTTTCCCTCCTGTTACTGGTGCCCCAAGGAAATACATTGATCACAGGATAATTTCCACCATTTCTGTCCTCACTTTACACCAAGACCACCAGCAATATGATTTAGTGATCAGTTAGACGTATGAAGTATACATATGACCTGTAACAGAATAATTCACACCAGAAACCATTCACACTGGAAAGACCAGCTGTTTGCCTCATGAGCCATTTTGTGTTGCGTTGTGTTCTGTTCATTAGGCTTCTGTGAGAATTTGGCTTATTCAATTCCTTTATGTCTTTATATGACTGTTATTTTTTTATATATTTGAGGACTGTTATACCAAACACAACTGAAATCATTCTCCATCATGTTTCTTTTCTCTCTAAGATTCAGGTCCCAGGGTCCAACATTTCCCAAAGGTAATGTGCAGTCTAAGCTAGTTTTCAAAGAATCAATAACCTCTAATCAATAGAGCACCTCTAGGGGTTGATTTTAAACACCTAAAACAAATCTGTCTCAGGAGTCCCCCATTTGTCTGTGTCCACTACAGAGCTGGCCACACACCTAACTTCTGGTATCCAGCATCAGGGAAACTGTGTGCCACCATCTCCAGGGTCACCTGAACTAAGCTACAGCAGTACTTAGCCCATAACCTATTACTGTTTCAGAAACTATAAGTTTTGGAAGCTGAAATGCTGTCTTTCTGAAGCCAATAAGTTAATAATAGAATCATAGAATGTTTAGGAGTCACTATGGATCTTAAAGATCATCTAGTACCAACCTCACTGCCATGTACAGGGACTCCTCCCACTTGACCAGGTTCCTCAAGACTTATCCAACCTGGCTTTGAAGACACCACCAAGGTTGGGGCATCTGCAACCTCCCTGGGCTCAGAGAAGTTTAGAATGGTGTCTAAACACACCTCACAGTGAAAATCTATATCTTTTTTTACTGGAGGATTGGGAGAAAAAAGTTTTTATCTTTTGGGAGTCATGGGAACAGAACAAAGAGCCTTTTTGGCTTTTTCTGCAGAAAGCAATCCTCAGTGATATAAGTCCTCAGAAATATTTTGTATGCTGAAAAAGATTTTCTGTTAAGCTTTTCTGGGCAAATCCATCTGGGGTGTATTAAGACAAATCTAGTTATACTGATCTATTACTTCTGTCTGAGCACTTAGTTTTCTTCAATTTATAAACAACGTAAGGGAGTAGGAAAATCTTTAAGCAATGAGACATGACACACTATACGATGCTGTACTGTTGATTAATGTGTATCCCAGGTGTATGGGGAGTAAGATAAGTGCCTACACCATATGTGGTGAGTGCATTAATCAATATTAACACATATTAACAGGTACAGAGAGAGGGTACTGAAGAAGAGCTGGTTTTAGAGCACAATCCTGCTGTGATGGCAATGGGGGATTGAATCTTGTTGACATGAAGAGTCAGCCTAACCTCTGAGACTGTGATTTTAGAAAAGCACATGAATTTGATGGACCCCACAGCACAGGATGTTGCAGAAGCTAAAAGCTTACACAGATCCAAGGAAAGGCAGGGCAAGTTCATAGATCATAAATTTTTTCGGACTGTAAATTTAAGGAAACATCTCCATGTCAGGAAGACTGAGCTGCAAATGATTGGAAATAGGGAGAGTGCTTAAGGAAGTATCACGTATTGTGCACCCTGTTTTCATCCTCTTTCCTAGATTCCTCCTTTTGATAGCCATCAGGGACTGGGCGAAGAGCTAGGGAGCCATATGGTACAGCCCCATTCAGTGCTTTTATAGTCTGGTGGTTTATGTCCTAAATTTAGAGCACACAACGAGTCCCCATTACGTCTGCGCAAGTTGTTCAACATTCAGAGTGGAGCAGTGTATGCAGCTGCGTGCATACCCCCATTGATCCACTGAACAGCATCGAGACTCAGGGAATTGCCTCACTGCAAACACTGGCAGGAATTCAGCACAGTCTTCTACCACAGAGACCTGATGCCACCAAATGTGCTGCCAGTGACCCAGCATCTCCCTTGTCAAAGCTCTGGTGAGGCACGGAGCCTTGAGAGATACTGCTGGCCTGAAGGTAGGAAAACAGCCAAGAGACGTAAGTCAGGGCACTATGGGACACTTCAGGAACCCCACAGCATCACTGCTCCAGACATAGGAAAGGACTGGGATTTTCAGGAGTGAGGCAGCAGCTCTTGCTTTCTGTTGAATTCAGAAATATCCCCATTTTCCACCCTGCCAGACAGAGACCTTATAACACAACTGCCACGTTAGGGAAACCAAAGAAATAACAATAACTTATTGCTTATTGGAGCATATTAACAAGCCCCACAGCAGTCTCATTATGACTGTTAAACTTTCGCCTAAGATACCAAATTAAATGTCTTTTTTTATTCACAGCTTCCTCTCTAGACTATCTGTTACTTCCAGCCCTTCCTACCAGCACAGGAACCAGAGTGGTTCAACAGACCAACAGCCAAACAATGCTGTCAGCTGCCTATTTTCAAACTAAATTAGGCTTCTCTAATGTTTCTAATTTGATGTATTAATGCACATGACAAAAGTAAAGATTTTGTATTGGCTTTTGTCTGTAGTCCTGTGTTTCAAAATAATTTTTGAGATACTGAGGTGGCTTTTTAATTATAATTTCAGCTGATAAGTTAACCAACATATTTGAATGCTGATCCCTTTTCTAGCACTATAATTTTGAATTTAAAAAACCTTCTATTTTAAAGATGAAGAACTCTAAAAACTGCACATGGCAGTAAAACATCTCAGCTATGTTTCATCCTTTGTCTCCATTGTAGGCAATATGAGGGAGCATCTGTAGCTTACATCCAGCTATTAGGATCTGGCCCTGTGTTGATCAATAAAGACCTCACGACTTTACACTTCAGTTCCAAGCCTTAACTACTCAGTAGACAGCCTGTAATTTCAGCAAGGGAAGAGAGTGCCTGCAGGTGTTGAATTAATGCACCATGAAAGCAGAATTCTGTTGTGTTGCACTGGAGTTAAAACCAGGTTTCTCTGCTATTGCTGGCAGTATTCAGCTCCCGGTGTATTTCTGACTTTGGATACATAGACTACACAGTAATTTTGTCACATCTTAAAAATAGAGCAGAGAGAAAAATCCATTTAGAGTCTTACAGCCATAGGTCATATTTACCATTTGCTAACAGACTATTGTGTTGTGCTTCTCCAGTCCCAGCACTGAATGTCTCACTAAAACTCTCAAAAAGGAACTCAAAACCAAAAAAAGTCACTGATTTCTTAGGAAAATAATGTAAATTGTGATGTTAACCAGAAAAATATCCTCAGTAAAAGTCAAACTTTGGGAAAAATTATTTTGAAAGAAAAGTGTTTAAATTATATTTTTTTTTAATTTAAAAATAAGAGCTGAAACATTGTACTGAGTATTTTCAGTGTCACTGATCCCCCTGACTTTGGATGAGAAAATTGACACAGGCAGTGAAGAAAAGCCATCATCAATGCAGCTGTTTTTTAAGTAGACACCTGCTCAGCTATGCCTCTGTGGGTCACATCTAGTTGCCAGTCCATATGTGTGACATTTCTGAAGCCAGATTGCAGCTTCATCTCCCAGTACCTCAGTAAAGCAGAGAAAATTTAGATGTCTCACTAAGGCCATGTTGACACCTGTCTCTGCTCCTAACCTGTACCACTGAACCCTCCCATGGGGAGAAAGAGGAAAACCTTCAGTACTGAGGTGGAGATGAAGACGTCTGCTCAGTATTTTGAGTACAGCTGCTCTGTTCCCCAGAGCAAGTTTTCAAGTCCTGAGTAGAGCTAGTCATCAAGGTGAGGCGATGTAGGCAGCTGCCTCAGGCAGCAGGCTGCCAGGTGGAAAGCAGCCTTTGCTGTGACTACAGCTGGAAACATGAAGGGCAGCAGCTACTTTTGGGTGGGAGAATGAGGAGCCTTATTCAAGAAACAACTACCACTCTCCTCTTCCTCTCAGCAATGATAAATCAGGCTCTCCAAGGGTCTCTCCCTATTTTCTCCACCTTAGTTTTACCTCTCTCCTTGCTAAGAAATCTCAGATGCAAAGAGAGAGAGTCTCCCCAGGTAACTGCTACAGATTTTGGTGTCCCGGTGAGTGATACTGTTGATGCTACCTGTGACCTCCTGCAAAGCCAGGCCAGGCCAAAAGTTCTAGTTAACAAATGTACTCATTGTGTCAGTCCCCTAACACGCATGTTAGTCCCCTAACATGCACAGCCTTTTACAGTCAGAACAGTGCAGGTTGGAAGGGTCTCCCAAGGTCACCTTGTCCATCATCCCACCTGAAGCAGAGCCACCACAAGCATTAGAGCAGTTTTGCCCATCTAGGGCAAATATCCAACAATAGATATCACACAATCTTTCTAAGCAACCTGCTCCAGTGTGGCACTTATGGCACGAGATTTTTCGTCACAATAAACCTGAATGCTGCTGCCCCTGGTTATATGACCTGGCACCACTGACAAACACTGCAGTTGTATCATCTTTGTTACTGGCTTCCAACCAATCTACTTTGGTCCAGGTACATCATCAGCATGGATTGGGGAAGAGTTTATTTCCTTTGTCTACACCACACTCCTCCCAACATACTCTGCATGATATGCCTCCCTTTCAATGAGGCTGCATTACCACCTCCTATTCATTTAGGTATCCACCCAGTCCTTTTCAGCAGTTATCACTTGGACAACTCTCAGTATCATTGGTGAGCTTATTTTAAGCAGAGGAGCAGATCAGGAATAAAAATATGCAAAACACATCCATAGTAGTTCAAAAATAGCATGTTCAGTTCCCATTATCTACTTGTTCTCCCTTCTGTATTTACACTGCCCACACTAGGCTCTGCCCCGTGTTATTATTAAATTCAGCTGTTGGAACTGCCAGTATCAAAGCATTCACAGATGCTTTTAAAAACAGGCTTAAAATCATGATGTTCCCAAATGTAAACGGGACAACTACCATTGGTTTGATCATTATTTATACATGTTCATATAGCCAGAGTGCATTAGGGGTGTAAGCAGGGCAGGAGACAGACTCCTCAGTATATTTCCCTGCTACATCCACAGTATATCCCAATAAAGGGGGATTTTTTGAGTGAAACAGTGCTGAAGACTCAGCTTACACTTTGCCAGAATTTCAGCGCATTTTATTTGACTATCTCCAGTCTATTCCTATGGATTCGATCAGCCATGAACAAAGTGAATTAGATACTGAGAGCACACCTTTCATTTTACTTTTATGTACTCCAAGATGTCTCTACAATGTGAGCCAAATATTATAAACTGTTAAGATTATGATTTGTGCTCCAGAGGTACTCTCCTGATTTGAACTAAAATGCTAATGCAGAGCTACCTGAGGGGTTTTTTGTGCACTTCCTGACCATACTCCTTGTCTCTCAATAGCAAGAAAAATACAATCACTTAGCTTGGAAAATACCTTAAGATCATCAAGTCCAACCTTTAACCCATCACTACCAAGTCCACCACTAAACCATGTCCCTAAGTGCCACACTTACACATCTTTTAAATACTTCCAGGAATGGTGACTCCACCACAGGACAGCCTGTTAAGGGAAAGGAGAAAGGCAGGCATTGTGTGAAAAATACTTGTGGTAGAACACAGGCATTCTGACTGAAAATAGTATCTCATGTCTATCAATGTGTGTTTCATTTTAATTTCCCCAACTTGAGCTTGGTTGGTGCTCAATTATTCATTTTGCATCATTCAAACAGATAAGAATGTTAAATAAAATTACATAAAATTCCTTACTCTGAGGCCCTGAGAATCACTGTGATTACAAGAAAATTTCAGATGTTCAATACCATTTTCTTTATCTCATGCGCTCAGTTCAAGAACCATTATTGTTTTCTTCTCTGCCTCACATCTTTCATTGCCCCTTTTTTTGCAACATGTATCAGTGTAAACTTAAATCCTTCCTGAAGCATTTGAAGGTTGCTCACTTTATTTACATCCAGTAGTACATTAATAGTTTCCACTGTGCAATATGAAGTCTTAGCTAATCCTTAGACACTAATTTAGTTGAATAGGATAGTTACAACTCTCTGACACTGCTTAAGTTAATGATCTGATACTTTACAAGACAAGAGACATTTCAAATGAAATTGATTGTATTAATAGTTTTATTAAGCAATATTAACAGAAGTGTGTTGTTCCACAGTGTCCTCAAGCAAAGCCTTTATTGGCATATTAATGGTGACATAATGTCCAAATCCATAGTAAGAGACACTTTTAATTTCTATAAAATACAATTATAGATAACCTAAAATTCCACATTAGAAACTTATAACCAGCCTGCTCTGCTTGAAATCCCTGTCTTCTGTGGGAATGTATGGATAACTGCTGCCTGCAAATCACCCCAATTTATTGACAGATTGTGTTTCCAGCCATCTGTGCTAGAGAAGAGGAATATCTCGTGGAAATGGGATAAATTAATCTGCTTCTGAGGTACTGAAGTATCTGGGAGCCCATTTGATATTAGAAAAAAAAAAGGGAAGGTAGCCAGCATCTTGAAAAATAAGAGTTTTTCAAAGCAGTGATATTAGAGCATTTCAAGTCTGTGTGATGTGTGTTGAAGTAAACCTGGTGAGGAAGGCAAGAGGGAAGGGAGCTGGGAAGGGCAGGTATACTCTACTTGAGAATCAAAACAGGCCTTGAACAGTCATGATTCAAAGCTGTTGAAAAGCAACTCACACCTTAGTTACTATCTCAGTCTACTGGACCTAAAAGGACTTATTCAAGCCAAAGATTTTCTCGGCTGCACTGACCTCATGCATATGGATCAAAGGATCAGTTTCTCACACAGATCACAGCCCAAATTCAAAATCAAACTTTTCTTCTCACAACAACCATATCATTTAGGTCAAGTTGAATGCCAAGTCACAATGAAAAAATACAGAATTTTCAATTTTAAAATTTTCTCCATGTCAGATTGCCAAGTGATCCAACCTGTGTTTCCAACTCATATATACAGACACCCTTTGTGAAGCAGCATATCATTATAAACAGCTACAGTCAATCAACTAATGCCATACAATTTGAAGCAGGTGCAATAGGGTTATCTGGCACAGTTTAAGGTGTGCTGATGAAGAGACAGTGTCTTCTGCTACATTATTTTAAGCACCCAAACAACAGAAAGCAGAAGAGAGTACAGTTCTACAGAATCTTTCATCTCCATCTGTCCTTATCATTAGGTGTAGTTGCCTAACATGACACATCCAGGGAAGAAATTTGAGGTCATGTATGATGTCATAAAATAATGAATTCCGCCTGTAAAGTGCTATGTCAGACGAGCACTCAGAGGGTTCTACCTCAGGTGGTGTGATTGTTTTTCTCTGCCAATGGCATTAGTTTATCTCCACTGATAGCAACCTGAATTGCACAACACTCCCTCAGTGTTAGACACCATAGTCGTCACAAGTCGTTTAAGAGGCAAACACACCAAGCAGTGTGAGTACCACAGAAACATAGAATCATAGTATTGGGCTTGCGTTGGAAGGTGACCTTGAAATTCACCTATGTCCAATCTCTGTGCCATGGGCAAGGACACTTTCCACTTGACCAGGCTGTTCAAAGCCCCATCCAATCTGGTCTTGAACACTTCAGGAATGGGGCACCCCAAATCTGAGCAACTAGTTCCAATGCCCTCACAATAAAGAATCTCGTCCTAATACCTAACCTACATTTACTCTATCACTCCAAAGAGATATTTTGGATGAGCTTTGAACCTTGTAGCAGTGGTCAAAACTCTAGCTTGCAAGGGCTTGAAGTTTTCAGCTTGTCATCTTTTATAATGTTTTCAAATAAAAGTGTCAGACTGTCTGCAGGATGTGGCGAGTGTGCCCATAACCCACTGAATCAAAAGGTTTATGAGGCACTGCTTTGGAGGAGTAAGACTATCAAGTCATGTAAGCAGCCTTTAGTTACATGAAGTTCTGGTACCCTGCTAGATCAACAAATAGAAAAGGCAATAAAGACCACTCCAACTAAAGAAACCTACATGGCAAACATTTCTCCCATTTCTTCTGTTTTGCTGCTTTCTCCCCAGGTACAAATAATTTCCTGTGCCTACAATTTTCCAGAGAGAGCCTTGGAAACTGTGTATGATACAGCAAAGTTTGACAGCAATCCAGCAAGGTGGGCAGCTAAAAAAGGAGACAGAGGCAATCAGGGGAGAACTGCAGACAATTGTTCCACAGCCGAATTGTAAGGCTGCGCTTGCAAACTAAAAAATCTATCTCAGATAATTGACATTTATTTGATTGAAACAGCAGGGTGCCCTCCATCAGAATGGGAGGAGACCATATGGAACAACAGTGTGAGTGGAGATAATGTTTGTCTGCTGAGCGTGTCAATGTGTTTAGAGATTATTCAGCGGGCTCTAGGGATTCCAGTATGGTAATGTTTCAGCTAAATTAGAATCAGATTAATTGCTCTAATCTAATGGAAAGACAATGTTTATCAAATTATTGCTCCTTCACCACATGATATTGTGGTGTCATTACTCTTTGCGTTAAAAAAAAAATAAATAAAAAGGCTCTCTTGTATCACATCTGCTCATGAGTGCTGATTTCTGCACAAGAGAGTTCGTGCAGTTTATAACTCTATAAAGAAATTAATGAATTAGAGTGAAAGTTTGGTAGAAGACAAATTCTTCATACTGTGGGCAGACCTGAAACTACACTAATTGGGATGACTTTGCCTTCTTTTGAACTTGGGATTTTTTTTGAGGGACTTTTTTTTTTTCAAATTTTGATATTTTTTTGCCTGTTTTAAATTTTATTTTAGTAGAATGAGCTTGGTTTTTTCACAGTAAGTAGCACTAAAACTGAACCATATAGTAAAAAATGTAAAGTTTTCCTCATTTTCTTTCATCTTAAGTTTTGTCTGAAAATTGCAGTGGAATTACTAAAAAAATTGAGCGTGCAGATAAGATGCCTAAAATCCTTTAGATATACTTGCCATTATTTAATGCTTAGAGTAATTTTAGATCACCTGTCAAATGCCAACCCAGAGGAGATACAGAGCTCTTCAGATACTTTAAAACAAAATGGAAATCTGCAGTTCTGGTAGCACTACACTGCAAGTGCTGAGTACCTCAGAAAGTCAGATACTCCTTTAATCTTTCCACAGCCTGAATGGTGCAACAGCCTCCAAAGATGTCTTTTAAAAGCTGATTCCAGGGGTTTTACCCTTGGCATTTTAGAACACTTTCAGTATATGTTATACATGTTAAAACACATTAAAATATTAGCCCTTTTAAAACTTTATCTAGTAAGCCTAGTCCTCAAAAGGGGTAGAGAAGCATGATCTCTTCTCAAAAGTGCTAATAAACCCACCAGGATTACCCCTCCAGCCTGATTTTCCACTGTGTTGCCCTGACTTCAGATGCTACTGAAAAGCACAGGGACTTTTTCACAGGACTTTGTGTATCACACCAGAACAATACAAAGGACAGTCAGGCACTTTGTCTCAACTTAATTTATAATGGTGACACTGTGTTTGTGAGGCATTCAGGGTACAGGCTTAAGAGAGCACTGAACAAATATTTTCTACGCTTCTATAGTAACTAATAGTTTTTCCTGCCTTAAAAGGGTCATATATCCTCTCAAGACATATTTCACTAAAATTCTATTTAATAAAAGTGAATATCATTGTTAGTCAAGTGTTCATAACACCTATTAAAACACATAGTTTATAAAAGTGGGCTACACACAACAGCAAAAGTGATTGAACTTTGAGCAGAAAACACTGCTTATACACTCTGTCCCCAGTAGCTTTCTCTCCTGGGTACAATTTGGCACAAAGATGCCAAGTTTTTAAGGCCAGGACCTGTGCTGGCAGGATATTTGTTGTGCTAATATTCTAGGATTCAGTGTTTCCATAAGCCATTTTCCTCCACATGCATTTTTCTCAGACATATACAGCCAAGCTTTCTGGCCTTCTGGAGAGATAAACCCTCCTTCAATCTTTCTTATTTGTGATACTTTAGAAGTTCATGGCAACTCTCCCACATAAAGCTTTGAGTTTTAAGCCTTACTTTCTAAAACTTAGATCAAAGGTGTAGTGACATGTGCAATGTAACTTGGCTGCATAAACCAGATGCACTCTGAAGCCATGATGACAAAGCCCTAGGCACTTGCTCTTTTCCAAGTTTCAATACAAAGCTGTTTTTAAACCGTTTTTGGCTGCCCAGTTTTTTATATATCAGTTTGAAACTAACAGACCATCTGCCCTCTTTCCTTTAAGAATCCCACTACTTTTGAAGTGAGTAAGGCTCCAGAAAGGGCCATGGTGGATGGCAGACAGAGACTTACTCTGTCATCACTTGGTGCTTGGATCTCACTTCGTACCTTTTGTTCCGAGAGCTCCAGCAATAGCTTCCCCGTTGTTTGCCCTGCTGTAGGAGCTGTGAACTGCCAGCCCATCCACTCCCTGCTGGGCTCCTGAGCTCTGTACAGCACAAAGATCCACACTCACCTCGTGCTGAGCATGGAAACACACTCCTCACAGATATATATGACTTAAGGAGGATGCAGCTTGCTGAGAAATACTGTGACTCACTGAATAACCCACATCACAAAAACACTATTGAGGAAAAATATACTAGTTTAGTATGGATCTATAGGCTTTGAAATTCAGATGGCTAATCTAAATCCTTATTTTAAATAAATGACTTATTCATGACCTTTAAATTATCCATTATTTATTTATTATTATTTATTAAAGTAGCTGTAGTCCTACACGGGAGAAATGGTAACATGCTGTCGGGAAACCTTTGTTGGTAAAATATACGGATTTATCTGTTTTGAAGCAAAAAAATGTTGTACACATAGGACACTCCATGTGGTAATGAATTAGAAGATTTGCAAACTAGCAGCAGGGGATAGTGTTTCTGAAGAAAAGTCCTTTACTAGAATCGGCAGGGTACTTCAAAATTGCTATTATTACTATCTATTAAAAATCGAGGTTTTAAAAATGCATAGAATGCTCTACAAAAAGATTAATGTTATGGTTTATTCCTTGCTCCAAAGAATTTAAAACACAGTTCTGCCTCTGGAGACATTGTTGCATACTCACAGAAGCCTGAAGGACCCACGAAAGTCGACAGAAGTCGCAGCCTATGATAAAGAGCATTAATATAGGCAAAACAAGAAAAAACTTTAAGAAAAACAAGATATTCAGATCTGAGAATTTTGACCCTGACTCCTCTTATAGTCTGGTTTAATTGCACTGTAAGAAAACCTGCTTTCATTGGAAATCAATACAAGTTTTATCATCTATTTAAATGCAGACTCAATTGACTTAAAGGAAGTTTACCCAGTTTAGTTTCTCTCTCTCTCTCTCTCTCTCTCTCTGTGTGTATACACATATTTTAAACAAACATGAGTAAATTTTGGAAAATAGAATTTTTTGCTTTTTTGACCTTGGCAGTACAGTTTATCTGCACCCAATCTTTGTCCAAACAGGTATGCACTAAGAAATTACACAGCTTATATCTCTTTGGTTTATATACCCAAGCAACTATATAGCAGGAACACTGCCAGATAATTAATTTTTATTACAGTTTTATTCCAAGTTGTCATTCATACATGCATACAGAATTCATTAAAAAATGTGGTCTTCTCTATAGAAAGTCAGAGATAACTTTAGACCTAGGAATGACTGCAGGGAGAGGAGAATAAGGACTACCACCCCACTTATTTTCCTATAGTATTTGTTTAGGAGCTGTGCTGGCATGACTTGGTAAATACCTCACATCTTCAGTATTCAACCATGGCATCTGCAGAGCCATCACAAACTGTTGCATCAACGTGTATGAGGATGCACATTTTCAATTACATACACTTTTTAAATCTCTGACATAAATTTGTAAAGTACTAAGAAAACAGGTTATATATATGCTACACAGACAGCAGAGTAGTTTTAGAGCACAAGGGCAACTTTTCACTGTTAAATAACTCGATTTTTATCTAATTATTGCAAATTATAACACAATTTCTGGGACAACAACATTGTTGTAACTGATTTTCTGCTTGAGCTGTAAAAATACTAAAAAACACCGCAAACTGCCAAGCTCATGTGTGCAATTGACAAAAAACCAGTTTCTGGTAAACAAAATGTGCCAAGGTTTTTCACCTGGAGTAAATTATTACAGGTGTTAATAAAAACTATTTAAACAGCTTTCTTAATACATGAGAAACTGCTCAAATAGCTCTGGATGCAGCTCTTTAGTTTTGTTTTATGGGAGCCTTGTAACTGCAGTAGAAATAAAGTGACCATAAAATTCAGTATTGCAGGACTGCTGGCTCCTGTAAAGGGATAAACATTGCTGTTCGTCACAGTTGCCAACTTTGAAAGACCCACTCGTACTTCTCATCTATGCCTCAAAAAAAAAACCCTTAAAAAATTTTTTTTTAAAAAAAATATATATAAAAAGAGCCCACAACACTTCTTCAATTGATTTGCCCTTTGTCACTGTCACAGATATGTTTTCCCTATTTTGACAGGTAGTTGTAATTCTATTAGTAGCCCATCGACTGCCCCGTGAAATCAATCTGTGTTGGGCTAGCTGGGTCTTCTTAAACTAGATGATTTATTGCTTCTGCCTGATAAAAAAAAATAAATTAAAAAGAAGAAGAAGGAAAAAAAAGAAGAAGGTCTTTCACCTCCATGGTGACCAAAGTACCTAAATAGTGTCTGAAGATGAATAATTTTTGGTTAGGCTGCTGGTTGTCCCAGTGGCAGATGAGCTGTGACCTCTTGCCAGCAGCTTTACTGAGATGCCTCTTGATGCTGGCATATATAAATGTTTGTCAATTTCCCTTATTCATTTACCTGACTGCCTCATGTATAAACTAGATCTCATTCACCCGAAATGTCCTCAGCATCAGCCTCTCGTGTTTACCTAATTTTGTAATTTCTGACTGGGCTGCCCAACTGTCTGACACTGGAGAACCACTTGAAACTTATTCAATGTTTATTCACTGCTGCAGGCAGAAATTTGGGGCAGACAGGTGTATTAACCATTTTTGCCATTCTAGATTAGGTCAGAGAAAGAGGTTAGCATCATACTCATCTTATGCAGTGGCATCTGACCTACTGTTTACCAGGGTCTAAAATGATGTCCTGGAACTTTAGGTTATGTCCTGATATCTGCCTTGACTGCACTAATTCTGGATCAGAAAAATTAATTACTTTTTTACTGGCCTAAAAGCAAATTTATGTTGTTTCAGGCTGTTGTGTGGAACTTTTCTATTATCTGAAAGCATGAAACTTTGACTGTGGATACAAAGAGATGAAGAGTACTTTAATGTACTTGGTTATCTTAACAAAAAGTCGGTTTCTAGCTGCTTTTTCTAATAGGCTGTGTAAACAAATCAGACATTTAAAGGAGAATTACTATTTTTCCAGACTTAGTACTCCTGCCTTTTACATAATAATAGAGCCATTCATTTTTTCATCAAGAATGTGCAATTTGTTAATGATTCCTGAACTATTTTTGTCAGGTATTAGAAAGGGTTACAAAAGTACAGAGATGCTGTATTGTAGGTGGTCATCAGGAAGAAAGCTGACCCACCCAAAATGTTGCAGTAGTGAGTTCTTTTTGTCCCAGTCTTTTTTCCTTCTGACTCATTTTAAGATCCATTACAGATCTAAGAGAGCATCTTAATGCTGACTCAAAAGGCCCAATGGGTGAAAAAAAAAAAAAAAAGTAACCCAGCAGCAGTGTGACTAAAAAAGGAGAAAGATGCCTAGAAGGAAGTACACAAGTATGCACTGAAGATAAAGGAAGACAATTCAATAATATCCATTTGAAATGGAGCAAAATGATACTGCTGGAGGTGGCTATTATAGTTGATGTACTATACTTAGTAAAGAAAGAATATACCAAATAAAAGACTGAGATGAGTAGAGAAAGAAGAAAGCTGTCTTGCAACACCTACATCAGAAAAATGATCTAGGAGATCTGGGCTTTATTTAGTCTTTTCAAATATTAAAGCCTAAAGAAAAACACAGACCATTGCCAAGATAACACCTTTTAGAAAGATATTAGCGGAAAGAATTTGAACAAACTAACAGAAATTTCTCAGGTAAGATTCCAATGAAACATCTCAGAACACAGTGATTGTAGTACTTCCAGATAAAAGAAACATTACGAGTGAAAAAAGCAGAGCCTGAAAACCAGCAGTAGGCAAAAAAGGGGTGCATTCAGGGCAGGTTTTGGACAGGATCACATCATGGACCTTCATTCCACAAACACAAAGTTCCCTGCTGGCAAGACACCCCCAAAGACCTTAAACTCCCTGAATAGAGATGACAATGGGATCTAGACAAGATGATCTCCCATTTTCCCAGTCTATTCACTCCCACCATAGTTCGTTTCTCTGTGGGTGTGGCCCAGGCTATGATTTTGCCAAAAGCAGGAAGACATTTCCCACCAGGACTTGGGGCTGGGGTGAGGGTCTTCAAAAAGTCTTCAAACTCCTACTTATTTTAAAACTAAGCATTGATCTTCTTCCTTGAATTTTTTATTTCCAGGTGTAACTAATTTTGTTACAGAACATGTTGACTGCCAGAGAACAGTCAGTGAGATGTTCTGGATGAAACTGAATGGGGTTACTCATTATAACAGGAGAAGCTGTCCTTTTGAGAATCTATGGAATCCAAAATTACTTGCAGAGGAAACCACTTGTAATACTGAAAAATGTCAACCATACATGGGAGCCTCCACAGAAAACAAGGACTTGCTAGCCCTGGAAGTTGCCTAGTATAGTATTTGACACTTCAGCTGAGTATAAATATAGAATAGTGTATAAAGGGCATTGGCCTCTCACGGCAAGGAGAATCTGATTTGAATTTAGTTATGCAAAAAACAGTTTCTAAGGGAGACTGTGTTGCATAAAACAATCTTCTTCCTTCCTTTTCTTTTCCCAAAGGATGGTACTATAAAACAAACCTGTGTTTTTTCCTGTCTTAGAGGTGTATGTAAGGATAGTAGACTGGAGAAATGTAGGGAAGAAAACACAAATGTGAAGATACCAGCAGGGGTTTTCAGCCCAAGGGCTGGAAGGAAACTGTAAAACATCAGCTTTACAGAACTAAGAGGCAGCAGGTTCAAAATAAGTAAAATGTTAGGTAACAACAAACTCTCCCAATACTGGAGACATCTTTGCCACAAGAGGCAAGTCATCACGTATCCCTTGAAAACAGGCTCCTCTTATAATGGTAAAGCTTAAAGAGCAATTCTTCCTGTTTATCTGACTTTCACCTGTATTTTATGCACCAAAAGTGGCATTCATCTCAAACTCAGGTCTACACAGCAGACATGAGTACATCTGAGTTCATCAGAGAACTTCAGAAAGCAACTTGATTGGCCTCCTTTTGATCAGATGAATGAACTCCACTGATGATCCTGGTTAGATCATCAGTGACCACAGCAGCAAATTTGACACCTACTCAGTCATGGACATTCCCACCTAAAATCAGACAGATTAGTCACTAAGTTCTCTGAAAGAAAGTGCCCAAGCTCACTGAGTAGCGGAGATGTCCTCTTAAGGGATTTTAGACTTAATTTAGAAGTCCTAGAGAAAAAACAAACAACTTGTTAGGACTGGTAAGGAAACAATACAGAAAGTGATTAATGAGGAGCTATAATCACAGTGTGCTTGATTTGTTACACAACGCAGACAAATCCTCAAGTTAGAACTGCAGTAAACCTTATAGAGCTTTTGAAGGGAATGGCGTGTTTGTCTTCACTGAACCGAATCCTGAACATACAACAGCTAATTAAAGACTCCAAAAGTCTGTAAATACTTCAACAAATATTGAAATATAAGCCCACAATGCTCACTTGGCTAGTTGGCTAAGTCCTGCCTCATTTACTTCAGTGATGCTGCAAATGACTGTGGTGATCTCATCATCTGAGATGCCTAATAAAAGAGCTCTCCAAGATGTATGAAGAGGATCTTCCTGATATAAAAACTAAATAAATAACTTTTGATAAACAAGGAAAAATGGAATCACTCATTGTACATGCTTATTGTTGCAAGGTATCTGGGAAGAATATTTCCAAAACCCCTTTTCATTAAAATGAACAACAAAACAAATTATCTATTTCAGAGCTGACTCACAGCAGAGAAATATTATCAAAAACTGGACTCTGCCAGAGTCAATGTATTTACACCACTTAGACCAATCTGGCTCAAAATACTTAAAACATGGTTAGTTTGATGCTTATAGTCTGATGCTTCACATTATAATGTAAGATTTACGTCCTGAGGAATATTTTTTTCTATGTCTTTTCCTAATTCACAGTGCCACTGGCAGCATATATCTAGAAACAAATTTTTCAAATTACACCTGAAGTCTAACTATGGTATCAATTTTTATTTTTTTCCTATCTGCCTGATAGGTTTACCCAAAGGTTATAAACATAGCACAAGTCAGCAAGCAAAGGTACATAATTAAGATGCATCCAAAATACCCTGTGCAGCAAGTAAATATTTTCTTTTTAATTATATTATTACCTGGGTTTATGTACCTAAATTGTTACACAATTCCATATATAACTGATTTTCCAAGAAAAGTATTACTGAAGTGATTCTGTAGTTCAAAACAGCATGAACCTAATAATACACAAACAATTTTTATCTCACAACCTATAGTGCTGCATGTTATTTGTATGCTTAAAAAAAACATTCATATTAATAGTAATTTTGAATATAACATAAAAACTCAATGACTCTTTTTTCTCTTTATTTGTTAAGAAGAATAATAACAGTGCCTCCTGCGAGGATATATTTTGTAGGTTCTTTTGCAGATTATGAAAATAGTTGTGAGGAAATATTTGGATAAAGGAAGACAAAGCTCCAGGTAGCAATACGTTTCATACTGAGTTGATAAATGCAATTAGGGATCAGAAGGATGAACAATTACTTCAGAGGAGTTTTGATACCAGAATGCAATATCAGATGATTAGAAACCTGGAAAAATATAATCTTTTTCCTATCGCAGACACATCCAGCAGTCTCAGCACAAGTGAGAAAACCATTGTGCTATAGCAATGGATATTGCATGCCCTGAAGTGTTCATAGGCTCAGTAATCAAATATGACCCTAAAGGAATACCTTGAGATCTTGAGAAACTAAAAAGCTACATTTTCCCAGCACAATGCAAGGAGTACTGTGAAGAGTTAAAATGAAGAAGATTTGAGGGATATCCTCCTTGGCCCAGAGAGTTTAAGATGGGTGAAAACATTTCCCCCCATGCAGCAGAACATGGATGCAGATGACACCGCTACAACTCTGACGAAAGGTACACACACTTCACAGCCACTTCTAATGAAGGAACTATGAATCTACCAATGTTAATATCTTGCCAAACCAATTATAGCAATATCACAGGGTTTGTGTTACTAATTGCCAATATTTCTTGTCTAATTGATTCTCAGAGAGCACTATTGCCTGCAGCATTCCACCACTGCTGTGAGATGCTGAGCACTTGGGCACTGCCAACTGCCTGAGTTCCTGCCACCTACAGAGGATGCTCAGCCTCCACCAGACTGCGAGGTGTGGAATGGGTCCCTACAGTCCTTCAGAGCTGAAAATTTTGTTTTTGAAGAAAAATTAAACTGAACATAGTAACTTAACCTCTGATTTGGTCTCTTACAACTTGGAGAAAAAAAAAAGGATCAGATAATAAAACCTGTGCTGATTAGCTGAGCAACAGTAACTCAGTTTTTGTTTCCATTATATGACTAATAGTGTGTTCTGAACAGGTTTGATTCTTTTATCTGTTTTCATTAGTGTCAATTTGTGGCATAAGATTGGTATTATTTATTGAATGCTACACCCAGCAACTATGAAAAGCCTCTGTGAATTTAATTACACTAGTGTGAGACACAGTCTTGTGTAGATGCTATAAATTAAGTTTACCAAGTATGATTGGTGTGGTGAATGGTTAAATGAAGGTACCAGATCCATTAAGTTTCTCAGTCATTTCAAAAACTTTGTGTTTTGACCTATGTTGACTAGGCTTTTTGAACTTGCTTATTTTATGCAGGTATGCATTCAAAATCAAGTCAACTTTACCTAAATATGTAAGGCTAACCCAGGACTCAATATGTTCAGACTTGGAGGCAAGTTAGTATTCAGTATCACTGAGCAATGTGAATTCATGTTGGTGACTCTTTAATATATTTGATGCTGCAGATTTTTTTTTTCATTACTAAAAATACTTAGTATTCCGAAAGGCAAAATAAATTTGATAGCAACAAACATTAGCGACTTTTTCTATTTTGTCTAAACCCTTCTGCTCTAAGTGCTACAGACAGTTTCTGTCTTCTTGTTCCAATATGTAATTGACAGCTCAGCCCAATGTCCTTCTCTACCTCTTGATTTTTCCCTTGCTGCTAATAGCATGCACCATTTTATACAGTCTCAGTCTATTAACCAAGTGCCTGACCTTGTGGGATGCTGAACACCTGCTGGAATACACTCAGTGCCTGTAATTCTCATTGATTTCATTATGAGGAGAGAGAATTTGCTCTCTCCTAGGTCATTTAGACTGACCTCTTTCATAAAGACAGAGCTCATGGTGGACTCCTGCTGTTCCAGAAAGTCAGACCAACATCAGAGGTAGCTGCTTCCAGAGCATCCAACTTAGAAGTGATGCCAAACAACATTAATTGACAGGAAAGAGAAATTAGGAGCACAGCTCCTCTTCATTCCTTACGCAGTCAGTGGAGGGAAATGTTAAGAAGTGCCCCACTGGGTCTCACCAGTAATCTATTTACCTCAGTATCACGCTTCTGACTTGCACAAGAAGAGAGACACTACTAAGGAAAACACAAAAGCCAGGCTGTTTCTACTGCCTTTTCTTTTGGTAGCCCCAGCACCAACAGCTCTTGCTGTAGGTACGTCAGAAGGAATGTTCCTACCTATGATACTGTCCTCAAGATCCAACAGTGGAGGGTTTGGTGAATAGCAGCAGTTCTGCCTTTATCTTATCTAGTACCCTGGTGACTTCAGAAACCTCAGTCTTTCCCCCCACCCTTTTCCTCTCCATATGAAGTATCCCACATCTTCTGATGCCTCCTCATCAGGCAGCTGCCCCTGACTATTATTCTACTCCCCCTTGTCTACATCGCCCCTAGCCCCTCTATTCAAAAATTGGTGTGCCCCATTTCTGACCACTCTAAACACTTCTGGCCCAGTTTCAAGAACCCCCCTGATCCTTGAAACTGGGCCAAAAGTGCTTACAGTGGTCAGAAATGGGGCACACCAAAGGCATAAATGCAAAATGGTGCCTTCTGCTTATTCTGAGTGATGGAGAGCAGAGCTTTGTGTTTATACACCAGTAACCTGCAGCAGCCACGTACATCCAAGCCGGTCACCTCAATCTCCTTTTAGTAAGTAGGTCCCTTCAGGCATGAGTTATCTGATCTAAATTTTCACCTATTTTAAGAATACATAAACAGTATCTTCTGTGCCTGTTCCTTCCTGCTGAATGTAAAAGTAGATTACATAGATAAGGCAGTTATGGATGCCTGGGCTATGGCTGTATTTTGTTGACCATAAGAACCTCTTCTGGTGTGCCTGATTTCCACAGTCCCTGCCTCCTTGCACTGCGATATGGGGAGCAGCAATCTAAGAGAAGGGTCCTGAGCCATCCTGCAGTGAATGAAAACTTGCTTTGACCCAGGCAGGTGTTAGAGAAAAATGGGGATATTTATCTAGGCTACAGGTTTTCTGGGCAGGCATGCCATGGGCCAGACTTGGTTAAAAGGCAGGGAAAACAAACAAACAGACTCCCGCATTTGAAGCATTACATTTGCAGAGTGATGTGAATCAGAATAAAAGCTAGTGATAAAGGAATACTGAAATATGCTCTAATGAAGGCTGAAACTAAGAAAAATAAAAGGGGAAAAGACAAATAAATAACACTTTCTTTTGCTTTGCCCTTTTCTGGACAGTATGTTTTTTTGTTTCAGGAAAATGACTAGTTTGCAATAAAGTGTAGGAAATGACAGAGAGAAGAAAAGGTTGAGTGCTAACTGCTATTATTTTATGTTCCATTCTTTATTGCAAGAGTGACTCATAGTAATGCACCCCCCACACCAAGTGGGCGTTTCTGTATAAGAAAAGGGTTTTGGTTTACCTCTGGACTTTTTTTTTTTTCCCCCTGGGCTACTTCTAGGTATGCTTCAACTCATCTCTCTTTCTGTCTCTGTCTCTGTCTCTGTCTCTGTCTCTGTCTCTGTCTCTGTCTCTGTCTCTCTCTCTCTCTCTCTCTCTCTCTCTCTCTTTCTGTGTTACAATGTATTTCTTTTTTCTCCAGACTACACATTTTTCACTCCACTCTGTGTCTTAAAAGACCCGTTTCTACTCTCAGGAGTTTTTGTTTTATAGACTCATTTTAACAAGTCTTTCGAGGTGTTTCTTCTCAAAATAAAGTCTTAAATTCTTAAATTGTAATCAAAATATAAATAAGAAGTCTCGCTTTTCTACAGTTTGCTGGTACCACTCACCGATCCTTGGCTTCTTGTGATATCCCAGCTGCCTTGGTCTCTCCTGATCTTCTAGACATGCAGCCACCCTGCCTTGGCTCCAGCACTGACAGCCTGTGAAGTTTCTTTCTGGTCCTTCAGGACTTTTGTTCTTTTTTTCACTTAGCATTCCAAGATCAATGCATCTGGCTAAGACCTCCTTCCACTGGAGGTTTGGTTTGGAAACCCCCTCTGGCTTTCAGACCCCCTAATGGGGTTTTTTTCACGTCCAAAAAACCACTGCAAGCTCGTTTTCCTAAAAAACGTGACAAAGGCCAAATTTCTAGCTGACCTGAGGGCGAGTCAGCAAAAGAAAATCTGAACAGATCTCTGTCAATATGACAAGTCCCATGTTCAGACACCACTTATGGGGGTGATCCCCATCAGTTCTGAGGGTCCAGCCCTGCTCAGATTTGGCTAAAAATAATCTGTGAGACAGGCATGGTCAAGAGTGTCTTGAAAAATCAAAAGGGTTTAATAAGATAACTGAAATAATACAAAACAATCTTCCTAAGCGAGCAAATCCCATATCTGCTAAAACACCTTAAGAATGCTCATTGGTCCCCTTGTTTTGTTCCTTTTTCTACTTAGTGATTGAGGATGGATCTATTGGAAAACTGCCAATAGAAAGAGGTACAGGTTTTGACAAACAGTGATGAGGTCCAACAGGTGCTTTTCTCCTGGCACTGAGCCAATTACAAGGAGACAAACATAGAACTTTCCAGTTAAACTTCCTAAAAAGAGGTAAACCAAAACCCTTTTCTCATACAGAAATTCCCCCTTGGTGTGGGGGGTGCATTACTACAGTGACTCCTCCTGCTTTAGTTTACATGCATAAATTTGGCACTACTCAAGAAAATAATTTTGAGGGTTCAGTTTAAAAAGAAAAAGAACAATTAGTATGTGAAAAGAAACTACCACTACACTCCAGTCCAGCCTTGTTAAAGTATCCTTGAAGCTTGAACAGTGAATTAACCTCCTGAAAGACACTTCATGTGTGATTTATTAGGCACCTTGCTTTGGTTTTAGTGATCTTTCCTGTGAGGGAGCACATTATAATCAACTTTGGAACACAGAGTTAGTCACAACCTCTATGGAGACGGAAGCATCCCTTAATAATACTTACTTACTGGCTTATTTATTTGCAATTCTCAAGGCAGTAAACTAATAAGCTCCCAGGAGCCCTGCTTGCCCTGCCTATTACTCCCAGACAACCTGTAGCACTCCATCCCAGCACTCCAGTCACAGGACTCATTCCACCAAGTGGTATCACTAACACCAGTGATATCATAGCTCAGGGAGCTGACAAATTATTCCAGATCATCCTTCCTTGTTCCCCAAATGCACTTCTAAAAATGCATGTCATACCAGTATTACTGCTTTTCCCCATCCTTTTGACTGATGAATAAATATTTTAGGGAGTCTCCTCTTCAAGCTGTAGCAAAGGTGATGTGGACAGTTTATAAATATTGTGGAAGAAACTGAGTGTTTGCTATCAATCTGTCCTTTGGTCTATAAACAATTAGAGTAGTGAAAGAAGCTGCTGAATCTGCTAATCATATGCTAAATATTCACATTTTTTCTTCTCTTGTTTTCATGGGATTTTTTCCCCCAGTTGTTACCTGAATCAATAGGGTTTTTTCACTGACAATTGAAAATACTCCCTGAAATGCCCTCAGCTGCTATGCAGAAATTTCTTGCTATAGAGAAAGAAAAGCCAAGCTGAGTAAAGAAGCTCATTTTCTTCAGACAAGAAACAAAGTGCACTTTTTCTTTCCCTAAACAAAGCATTTTTAAGAGCAGGATAGGGGACACTTAAATCAATAACCATTAAGAAGCACAAAGCTGCTAAGAGAATATATCTTTGGAGAAAGAAATTATCAGGCTCAGCACAGAAATTACTGGGCGAAATTCTATTTATGCAGGAGGGACCTAAATTAGATGATCCTAATAGGCCTTTTTGGCATTGCAGTCTGACTATGAAACATGAGAACAAAATAAATATTGCTCATCCCAGTCACAGCTTTTACAGACGCCTCCCCAGTGACAAAAATACTTCACTCATTCACTTACTGCATTGAATTTATTGTTTTTCTACATACAGTTTATTAGATTAAGTTTTTCAATTTGTCAAAATCATGTTTTTGATGACTTAAATTCCAAGTCCTTCTCTTCTTTTCAAAGTGAAACATAGAAGAGTGTAAACACACCAGCCACACCAACTGACAGCTCTGTCAAAAGCCTGAGGCAAAGAGAATATAAGGGCAGGACAGGTAAATAACACTACCAGGAGTAAAGGATGTTCAATAGACATTAGAGTAACCCCAAGAGCCTGGAAACTTCCTCACAGGAAAAGGAGAGCCACAATCAACTGAGAATACCCAAAGCCCAGGAGGCAATAACCTGATCCTACAGATGTCCTAGGGAGTTTTGCTGTTCATTGAGGTGAGTTTTATACTACTAAATACTGAATAACTACTTCAATTGCCACATGAAAAGTGTTAAAACCTGAAACTAGATCCTGCCTAGGTCAATAATAGAAGACTTATATAGTCAAGAAAATATGCAGTCTCAAACATCTGGAAATCTCACTGTCTGTCCATTAATGACTGGATTTCCAAGGTCTTCATAAAAATCCATTTTTCTGTGAAAGATCCATCACCCTCCGTGGTGAGATAGCATTTCTCTTTCTGCCTGATGTGGGTGCTCTAGAGATGCTACAAGAAAATGGGCTATGGCATCCTGCAGCCTGTAGAAGAAGGTCTCTGGTGGTGGTAAACAATTCATTCCTCCCCCTGTTCCCATCCTACTGGGTTACCATGCACTTGCCTCTAGAGCTAAACAAATACTTGCAGGCCTACCTCAGGAAAGGCCATTTCACTTCCTATGGACAATCCCCAGAGGATGCACAAACATTCCTTACTTCCACTGGAACAGTTCAGGAGAGTGAAGTTTTTCCAGGAAATTCCCTCAGTGCTGTGCTCCTGTGTAGCTGACCAAGTATCAGGAGACTTATATCAGTGTACAGATATCAGTTTAGTTTCTCTAAGTGCCTCTGCAACTTAGGGTTAAGAGCAGTATGACATAAGCCTCACATTTCTTCTTAAATTCCACTAAGGATATCTAAACACATGTAATCCCTCCAGAACATGATGACACAAAAGATATTGCTATGCTCAGGGTCGAAGAATATATTGCTTCTCTTCACTGGTAATACATCAAAATCTTTGGAATTAGAAATAAACGCCCACACTTTTTCTTTTTCTTTTTTTTTTTTTTCCTTCTTATTTTAGGCAATCTTACTTGCAAAACACAAACCATGTATTGATCATTTGGGTGGGGGGAGTGCACCACTCTGGGACACAGCATGTTCATGCCATAAATTGCATTCCAAAGCAAATGAAGACTGAGATTTCCCCACATATAAGAGCACTGTGATGTGAATGAGTTTATCACAGATGAGAGCTAGTTCAGGAACTTGGCAGAATAATTTTTAGTGTAAAACTGACTACTAGAATCTCCTTAAGCTCAAAATTAACACAATTTATTTCCAAATAGTATCAATCATACTTACCATAGTTCTGCTTCTGATTGCTCTGATACATTCATCACCCATTTGAAACCTAAATAGAAGCTTAACATACAATTGTTTGTTGTCAATTGAAAATGATATTATTGAAACAAAGCAAAAATTATGTTGCAGCTTGAAATGATAAAAACAATACAGTCAATATTTCAGCCATGATTAAAAAATCTGATTACATAAAGTCATATTATCAGAGTGGAAGTAGAGGCATGGGGAGACAAACAGCATCTAATCCCTCTGTGAAGCAACTTCAATAAACTTCACTGTAGTTATACCACTGCCAGGATTAGCCCACAAACTTTGAATTAAAGTATGAACCATGCTCTGACAACATTATTGTATTTTTTTTCATTTTAATCCTTGATGAGAGAAAGAAATTGTACAGACTCCAGGCGTGCAAAAATAATTGTTACATTTATGATTCTCCAATTATGGCTTATGGGGACTGCTTCTTAGCCGTCTCTTTGGTCTTATGAAGGTTTTATAACAAGGCTTTTGAATAAAACAAGTGTTTTCAACAGCACCAGTAAAATAATCACATACTTTTGTAAAGGAGGAATTTTCATTTTGCTTTGATTCATGTTACAACTTATAGAGAATTGACCTTCTATTTGTTCAGATAGTTTAATCCTCACTTATGTTCTTAGTTTAAGTGGATACAAAGAAAAAACCCTCCTAGGACTGGTCTTTACCATTTCCACGTCTCCCTATAGCATTGTTGGAAAGAGGACATACTTTAAAAGGAATGAAGTCTTAAACAGAGAAGAAATGCAAATCCTGTTGTATACTCTACTCAGCCTGAACTACCCTCATAGGGTTCCAGGCTAGCAAAATATCTTCTTTACATCTCAGTGTACGCTGAGACAGTAAACCCTGAACCCAGCCACAAGTTATCATGGCTAGGTCAGCAGGAAGGGATTTCTAAGGGTTTCAACATCCATTTGCTCTACAGCTGATGCTAACTCCTTCAGAAAAGCAGAAAAATTAGCAGTTCTCAAATTTTCCCAAGGGATGTTGCTGATTCTCTGCCTGATCTAATACACTATTCTGAATGAAGATTCTATACCCAAATACAGATAAAAACAGGAATGAAAATGTAGAACTGACCAAGATTACATAATTTATTTATTAATTACAAGACTATTCATAAATCATGGATGATATTATATATGATATGATGAGTTAATCTGACTTTTCCCCACAGAACTTTAACAACAGATTTTCCTGTACCAAGTCTATAATGTCAGTGAGCTACAGCCTGTATCTGAGAAAAATATTCACTATTGATTCAAAGGATCAGGCAATTGAAAAGATTATATTCCAAGTTAAGTAGATTTGTGGATTAATCACCCTCCATACTAAAACCATACATCTTGTTTGTTAATCTTATCTTCTGACAACTGGATCCCATTATGCTTTTCCACTGCATTAAAGACCTGTCTCTACAAATATCTTCCTTACATGAGTGTAAATAATAATGAATTCAGTCTAAATATCCTCCTTGGAGAATCAAATACATGTAGTTTCTTACGTCTCTAAATTTATGGTATATTTACAGACTTGAAACTTTTTTGATAAATTTTAGTAAAAGATTTGTGACAAGGGCCCTAAGATTTCTCTGGTTTTCAGTTTCCTTCTTGAAGGTATTCCAGCCTGATTCATTAGCAGTCCCATAAATATCTCCCCAACACTGAACAATGTGGGACACCAGTTTCCTGTTCATACTTGATATTTCTTCCTTTCACACCTAAACATTGTGTTTGGCTTCTGTCCTTAGCACTTTCCATTCAGAGCTCCCCATTCAGTGTCTAAGCATACCATTACACTTTTTTCAGCCACACATATTTTAGGATATAACTATTTATTTTTTTTTTTTTTTTTTACCACAATTGGCCCAATTTTGCTAACACATTCTTTGTTCCGATGAAACTCTGCTATTAAAGAGGCACAACTCAAAGAGCCAGATCCCAACCAGCATCAATGTACAGAGCTCCCTTTGCCAACTCCTGGTGTGTCATCAGCTGACACGAATAAAAAATCTGGCCTCATGCATTCAACATAAGACATCCTTAAAGGCATTTTTCCCACAATACTTCACATCCTTTTCTAGCAGATAGGACAGAAAGAGGACAAGAGTTCCACTGGTTTCCTACCAAACACATCTGGAATGTAGATAGATAATCTGCTTGTCATGGTGACAATAATTATGGAGACCTGACCTGCTGACATGGAGGCTCAGTTAATTGCTAGGAAAGAAGGATACTGCAGATTTCTGTCCTTTAGTGGAGCAAAACATTGATTATGTCTAGCACTTCATCCATCATGAAGAAAAAATACTAAGAAAAGAATAATCTAAACTTATGTCATACTTACATTTGTGCAACCCAGTGCACAATGACAGGTTTTCTTTTTTTTTTATCCTGATTGTTATTTAAGGTCTAATGAAAAAACATTTTTGTAATATGTCTCTTTCTAACCTGTTAAGCCTTTCAGCTCTCAAAATCCTTTTGGTTAGTAAGGGTCATCAGCAGGGACCAAAGAGGGACAAAGAGTGATTTTAATGTGAAATCAGAGACAGCAATGAAAAGCAAGACACTTGAGAAATTTGCCAATGTTCGTACCATAGAAAATAATGGACCTACATTTAAAAATTATAGGCCTATTAAAGCACGGAGATATTGCACTAAAGGTGTTAAAATAACCAATTAAACATGCAGTTTTACTCCTGCAAAAATACAGAGCATTTCTGTGGAAAAAAATGCCACTGTCAAGAATTCACCATGAGTGTTAGAAATCAAAACAAATAAATAGCTTTAATTGGAAAAAGAATATTCCAAACCACAGTGCACAATTTTGTGGCCAAAGCAAATCTGTTAGCCAGTCTTTTAATAAGTCCACATGGTACTGGATTCAATTTAGCTTTTCTGTGAACATGGACATAACCTGTTAATAATTTAACACACCTCTGGTAAAGCAGGAATGCAGTAAATAAAAGGTAAACTAATAAAACAAAAGCAGTGCTTTGTTTTTGCAACTAGATGGTAAATTAATGGAAAAGATTGCTATCACAGCACAAATTCTGAAAATGTTATACACACAGAAATCATGAGATCAAAAATGTATGATTCCAACGGAGGTATTAGCTTTGAGAGGTGTAGCATAATGCAAATGACACACTTTTCTTCTGGAATAGTTTTTATGTAAAGTGTGTGCTCTCAGTCCAGCTCAGCAGCATTACTGTGGGAATTTCATTTTAGGAAATTCTTCGCTGCATTTCTCTACATTTTTTTTTTTCTCTAGACAGAAGCAGTGTATATATATGTTCTGAACACATGATCGAGGAACATGAATACAAGGTCAAACCAGAGTTTTCATGCACTCTGTCATAAGTATCACATGTTAGTGCAACAGAATTTGATTTATTTATTTGAATGGAGAATAAGCAATAGCTCATAATTGCATCAGGGGTGGAAAAGAACTCTGCATGAATTAATCTACCTTGGTGCATTACACTTGCTGATTACTCCAAGCTTTGCACTGACTGAAGGTGACAGAGGCTCTGGAGCACCAGCCCACAGAGGCATGAACAGCCAGCTGCCAGGGCCACTGGCTGCTCTCCTAAATTTCTGTCTGAGCAGGCTCCCAGGGCTAACCCAGGCCATGGCACTGGCAACCTGCACTGAATGCATTTGCTGTGAGAGCAGCGTAGCCCTGTTGGGCCGATGCCAGCTGGTGAGGGACACACGGTGTGTCTGCTGAGGCTGAGCTGCGGGCTCCTGGGGGGCTCTCTCTGAAAGCATCAGGAAACCAAATCTGCTCCCTCCTGACCCCTCAGGGCACCAACCCCCACCTGAATAAGCCCAACAAGCCTAGACACTGACTGACCTCTCTCCTGGAGATGGGACAGCCTCCCTGGGCTTCATCAGTTCCCAGCATCCAGTGTCCAGACAGCCAGGGCACCTTCTTCACCTGAATTTCACCCCACATTATTTCCTTTGCCCTTCAATCCCACTCTTCTCTGTCTAGAAGCAGTTTACAGGCCCAGGGAGGTTCCAGCTGCCAGCACATTTCTGGCTGCATTTGTCACACTCCCGCAGCACTGTGGGTCTGCAGACAGACCCCTTTTGAACAACCACGGAGGCCAGTGCTCTTCCAGCTCAAAGAAAAGGCAGGCTGAGAAGCACAGCCATCCTCTATGGGATAATTCCCCTATTTGTCAAGCTCTCATTACCTTCCTTCCATAAATCTTTCCAGTTTCCTTTTCACACACAGTGGAAACTTAAACTGGGCCTGCCTCCACTGTTAAACTTCTACTGAAGGCAAAACTTTGAGTTTATTATATTCTGCCACTTGAGAAAAGCAAGGATTTGAATACTAAATAGAGCTCCATAATCCATAGCCATGTAATTGTATGTTACGCCAGTAGCTTCTGTTAACAACGGAATTCAGGCAGAGGCACCAAGCTGACATGGAGACAGAGGCTGCTGCTGGGAAAATCGGGGGGAAAAAGGATGTTTAGGAGGAAAGGGGGAGGGAGGAGAGAGGAATGTCACTGAGAAATATGCGAGCCCTGGAAAAGCAGTAAGAGAGCCTGCTGGGAAAGTAAGAGGCAAAACCAGACTGGTCGAGGAGGCTTTGTGGCAATATTATGATGGGATTCCTGGAAGAGCCTGCTGGAGTAGGTGGCTGATGGTGCCCAGAGACACCTCAGTAGGAAATCACAAAGACTGTAGTGTGTTCCTCTGAAAGTCTTACCTACACTCAGAGAGAATCGCTGAAGTTGAAAAAATCACTCAAGTGTATCATACCTTTTTTGTGTGATGCACATCTCTAGCAAATGTGGAAGAGTTTTAGACAACTAGTAGTGCAGGGGCACACGGTAGGAGAAAGGCAGATTAAGTCTTCAATGAGGAACTTGAGCAGAGGCAGAAATAAGCTTGAGAGCTGCTGCCTTCTGACCTGTCCAGCATGGAGTATCCACACAGGGCTGTGATGTGTTCACTTACACCAGGAGGCAGGTGCTGTGGGAAGATGGAGGGGCCAGATGTGAAGACCCAGCAGAAAAGGCAGGATTTTTTGCAGAGTTGTGAGCCTTGCCAGGCATTTCGGCTGAGATTTGCTACAGGGTTGCAGATTCTGTATTTCCCATATGGTGATGAGCTCACACAAGCAGAAGTGAAGGCACTGGAATATGTCTGCTTTTCTTATTTCCTTTATACTATATGTCCCTTCTCATTAAATATGGGAGGATCACATTTCCAGTTTAGGATGCATGAGTGAGAACAAGGACAGAAAGATAAGAGAATTGTGCAAAGCCTCATCTCTCTGCTTTTTATTACCTTTGTCATCTATCAAGAGACCGACTGCTTCTCTTGCTTTTGCTTTTTTTTTTTTTTTTCCCCTCCTCCAGCATATTTGTAAATGTTATTTACTTATTGTCACTAGCTCCTTCAGGCTGTCTACTTTAATTTTATATCACAAATTGTGACCGGCAGCATTTTGTTGCTGCTGCTTTCTTTATTAATTTGTATCTTACTACTCCAGCAACAATAAACAATCTTCAGCCTCACATAATTTGTACTCCATTTTGGATCAAAATCTCACAAAAATATTGACAGAATTCCAAGCTGGGAAGTTACTGTGGGCATTGTTATGGCATGCCCACACTTCTAAATCAAGTCCTGGGCCCTTCTATGCAGAGGAAAAGATAATGCAACAGTATCATTATCAGCACTATCACATATCTCTTCACATCACTAAGCATCATCATCAGCATATTCTGAAAAAATTTTGCTAGCATTTAGAGCTTCCATAGTTCCAGTATGCTATTTAGACCTAAAAATAGTGCTTTACCCTTTAAGCACTTTGGACAGAATATTTCTTTTTCAGTCTTGAGCAGTTCAGAAAAAATATTCCTTGAGCCAATTCACTATGCAGGGTTTATGCCATCAGAATTATTATTCTACTCATGTGACTGGCCTTGCCAAGTTTCTCTAGAGTCAACATGTCCATGTTTATGTACCAGTGAATTGACTACCTTTTATCTTTGAATACGGTAACGGGATTAGAGGCCTGAGTCTTTCCCTATTTAATACTCTGTTTCTGACAGTTCTCATTCCTAATTCTCTTAATTTGGATCATCACATTATCTACAACCAGCCTGTAAAACCAAATGTGATGGTCTGAGTATTAAAAATTTTTGAAATCATCTTCTCTTTCCACACTTGATCTTTAAATACCCACATCTCACCACTGATAAAATTTGTAAGAGCAATTCTTAGTCTTGTCTTTGTGCAGTAGTGCTAATAAAAGCAATAAAATAAAAACTTTTTGTCATGAAAAACTTGTTTTTGTGTGCAGAGTAGGTATTTATATTATGGGATGTTTATTCATGTCTCTTACTAGTAATAATGAAGACGCTGTATTCTATGAAGGGAAGTTCTCCAGACACATTTGGCTACAGGGATCCCCAGAAGGCACACAGTATTGCAGCAGCTCTGGATTTCTATTCTTTTTCACTAACATGAATTGAAACTACAGCCTCTACAGTACAATATATTACATTAAAACATTAAACAGGTATAGCTGAGGGGAATAAGAGGAAGGAAGAAAGGCCAGAAATCTGTGATATTAACCCAAAAGAATTAACTTGTTTTCAAATATGTTTAATCCCTATAGGCTTGAGTTACCATGTTTTAAAGCACCACTCTTATTCTTAAAGGTATTAGTCAGGGTACAGGAGATGCGAGATAAAAATAAGATTGGATAAATGCGCCTGTGGCTCAGATCAACACCCGTTAAGCAAAAATCTGCCTGTCATTATGCCTGCTTTGTATGCCATCACTGTTGATCCCTGAGTGCAAGGATTCATGGCATTATCACAGCTTCCTTCTCTAGACCTAAATGCTGGCTTCACCACCATTTGTTTTTTTATTATTATATAGTAGGAAAATTGAACGACTCACACTGCCCACACACACTGGCTGATGCATTTGTACTCAGCAGTCAGAGCCAAAGGTTGTCTAAATGATACACAGAATGATGCTTTGAAAATTCACGATAAAATGAGATCTCCCTCTCATTTCTAAATTACTGTTCTTCCTACTTGCAAATGCATATGAGGCATCCACTCTAGGAAACAAGCTTTTTTGCTATGCCAGGGCTGACTGTTCAAATGAGGACCTCTTTTTCCCCATCGCATCAATTAAAAAAGAAAAAAAACCTCTCTAAAGGATTTGTTGTACTCGAAATATATAGTGAAAACATCATAAAAAGGCTATTAATGACTATTAATTCTTAGGGGTTTTAAAGTAATTTCTGTAAAACAGTATTACATTTTTATTGAACTTGTTCAGCTTTTTAATGGGTTTAAGACTAGAAGGGACTACCAAATCATTTATTCTGACCTCCTGTATTACTCATAAAATGGCATCCAGTCAGTCCTGTCTTGAGCTCATTGCATTTGTCTGAGTCACACACACCTTTCAGTTTCAGCTCATTCATTCTGAGGGATCCCTGGGTAGAATTGCCTTTTCAAAATGTGGACAGAAATCATATTTGAATTGGAAAGAAAGGAATCCTGTTGCTGCTTTTTTCTAGAGGGAAAAAAAAAAAAAAAAAAGAACAGAAATTATGAGAAATACAATTCCCATAAAGCATTTGAAAACATGGAAATATTGATTCCTAGGATTCCTCTTAGCAAGTAAAGCTAAGTAAAGTAAATTATCCGTTGTCCCCTAAGCCTTAACAGTCTATCCCATGGCCTGAACTAATTATAGTGATCTAATCAGGTCACAATTTTTGAAACTAGCAAGTCATAAGACCTCTGGTATTTTTGAGGTGTCTCCTCTGGTATGAAACAAATTTCATCCCAAAAGTGCCTAGTTTTCTTCATTAATTAATGAAGAAAGACAATTAGCTCAGTTACAGACAGCTGTGCTTGGGCAGATGAGTCTTATTCACAATGACTTGGTATTTAGCTGTCAAAGGAACAAAAATTAGAAGACCGTTATATAGCATTTCTCTGCTTCACATAAAGCTCAGGGGATCTTCAATACAGAGAATATGAGAACCTGGGATAAACTGCAAATTTAACCTGTTAAAAGGTCTGACAGGTATTGCTGTCCTGCCTAGAAGAAAAAGTCATGAGGATCAGGCTAAAACGTTGCTTATTCAGAGTTAGAAGCACCTAACAAGCACCAATGAGAAAAATGCTTATCCTTCAACTGAATTCTTAAAAGACAGGGCTCTGCAGGAAATAATTCTCTTTCAAGACTTTGTTAGCATCTATGTGCAGCCATGAGATGGTTGGACCAGACAATGAGGGCAGTAATGCAGCAGCAACACCAGCACAGGGCAACCTTCACTATCCACCACTCTTGCTCAAATCATGACTGCACCTTTGTGGTGGCTGAGCCCACTGACAGCAACCCCAAACTGGTATTGGGTCAACACCATGATAAAGTGGAAAAGATGCCACCAGTGGCCATACCTCTACTACTGTTAAGGAAAATGCTGGGGAATATGGGAAGGCAAATAAACCGGCCTCTCACCCCTACTAGCCAAATATAGCTTGCATTTGAAGAGTGACTGCACAACCTGAAACCTGTGAGACACTGAGAATTATGTTGGAGGTTCTACAGCAGACTTCAAAAAGTTTTACTTACTATGCAATAACCTTTCTTTGATACTGCATGCCCACAGTATTTAGTTTAGGTTTGGATTTCTTACTCACACCAAGCTCCCAAGGAGCCATATCCATCGATAATGCTTTCTTTTATCTCTGATTGGTTAAAAAACTCCATCTCAAGCAAGTCCAGCTTAGTTATATATGCCATCATCAACTCCCATCTGGATTGTACCAGTGCATTTTATTTGAACATGAAGTAATCAGACCTTCAGAGATACCTACTAGCTGATTACAGTGAACAAATTATATTACTTTCTCCACTGACTCCACAAAATATTGAATTAAGCTCAAGATTGCAGTGTTTATATTCAAAGTACTCCTGGGACCTCACAAAGTTCTGTCACAATGAAGCCTTACGGTGTAAGAAGAAAAGTTATTTGCCTGGAAAAGAATTGCTTTGTGGTCCAATTTGCAGCTCCAGAATTCCACCAAGCATCCCACCACTTCCTCCAAAGTGTATTTTATACTTTCCTAAAAAAATAAAGATTCTACAAAAAACAAGAATCATGAACATTCAGCCCTTTTCCCCAGGGATGAACTGGGAAAACAAATGTTATTTGTGGCAGTAAATACATCAGGACTTTGATGACAGTAAAACTGCTACCACAGTAAACACATTCTAAATGTTGCCATCTCTGACCAAAATTGTCATATTCAGATGGATTAATAATCATAGAAATTACAGTAATCTTTCTTCATTTGCTACTTATTATTCAGCTACTCTGTTCCTGACTTTTATTGCAGTTAGAGCTCTAGAAGGGACCAGAGAAAGTACATATGCAAATAATTTCTTCTATTCATAATGAAATAAAATAGCAATATATACTGTGAATAACTTGCTTCTATCAGAAGTCATATTTTCTCAGGCAGACACAGGAAGGACAGATTTTCCCCAGTTTACTTCTGCTTAGGAAGGACTCACTTGTCCTCCTCCACCACACCACTCCTGAGGTTTATTACTAACCAAAAGATTATATCTGTAATAATATTATTTTCCTACAAGGTAGTGCCCACCAGGAATAAAATATTAAATCATGTTTGAGTTTAGACAACTGTTAGCACACACCACAAGAATTCGTTCCTGCCAGTTTTAATGATTCTCTCTGTTTACAGAGCCTGTTTCACAAAAGTGCTAACTTGCTTTGCAAGTTTGCAAACCTTTTGCACATAAGAAACTGGGGAAGGGGGGAAAGAGAGAGAAAGAGAAAAAAAAATTCCACACAGAGAACAAAGATGCAAAAATTTTTCTGTCTATAAGGGAAATACTGGAACTAGTTGTGCACAGGGTTTTGGGGGAACTTGCAAGGATCATCTCCCCCAAAAAAATGCTTTCCTCTTGTTTTTCAGTCACCTTTAGGAGAGTGATAGCTCCAAAGGCTGGATTTCAAATTGTCCAGTGATGAGGGGCAAGGCAGAGCGACTCTCTGGTGGGTAGGACTGTAAGAGGGGGACCTGGCAGCCATCAGAGCACAACAGCCATTAACAGCTATTCCTGAGGAGCCAAGCATTGCTCCTGAAACCAAATTCATCAATGTCAGTGTCGTCCTTGCTAGCTCAGATACACAGCTTTCAGCTGGCATATTTATTATTAATTATTATTAAATTTATTTATTTAAGCGTGCTTTGCATAGATAGACGCATTGTCAGTCACCAAGGACTTAATATCTAAATTAGTTAGGACAAACAAACACAAGATGAAACAACACTGTAACAAAGAATGTGAGGGGATTACTAATGAAGAGAGAAAGAGAGAAATAATTGTTTGAAGTGGTGAGTTGAGTCTTTGAAGAAGAACCCACAGATTTTAAAACTAGTGTTTATGCTCATTAAAATAATCTAGGACAACAATTTCATATTATGCCAAAACAATCTGTAATGTCAAAATGGACATTCACTCAAATATTTCAACCTAGGTCTTGAACCCACCTCACAGGTACAATTCAATTCCATGTCTATTCACCTCTTTCTGGGATTATTTTGCTTCCTGAAGAATAGAAAAAAATACTCAGAAGATGAGGACATCAGAAAAAGAATCAGAAAATGATACCAGAAAAAGAATCCAAATTCTAAAGAGTAACAAGAAGAAAAAAAGAAGGCAAGGGAATAAATGGAGCAAGTGGATTTAGAGAGAACCAGAGCATGCCTGCTCAGGTGAGAAACACACACAGTGATCATGGGGTAATTAGCCTTACTGGGTTTTAAAGAGCTAACTATTAAAAGGGCTAGAGGTAGAGAGACAGTGCAGAATTAATATATGTTCAGAGTAGCTGAGAAGGATAATAACTGTATCAGCAAAGCACCACTAGATAAAACAACAAGGAATGAGTAGGGCACGAAGGCTAAATGAGATCTAAAATGTCTTTGGCTCCTTAATAAAGAGACTTTTATCTGAGGTCTTTTCCATTTCCAGATAGAACAGGCCAGCAATTTCTATCATTTATTAGATAAACCAGAATCCATTCTTCAGTGGGTGATGAGATATATGTTTGAATTCTTCCAAAAATGATAAAAGCAGAAGAGGAAAGTAAAAGACTCCCAAGCTTTGAAGGTCAGCTACTTCACCCTGGAGCATCCTGTAGACTTGGTTAAAGCAACTGACAAAGAAATTACAGGAGAATAAGAGACTTTCCAAAGGTCATTTTATTGGATCTACTCCCTCTTAAGTACATTATTAAAAGATTTCTTTTCATCTTGATCCTGCTGTCCCCTTTGGTGGTCATCTCCATTTGACAACCCTTCAATTTCTTTCCATAATACAAAAGCTGTGCTTTAGTAGAGGTTCTCTAAAGCCCAAAATGGCTCATAAAAGATGGGGTTTCTGGTTGCTTTACATCAGTCATGCAGATGTTTCAGAGTGCATGTGAGCTCTGTCTGGCCTGTGCAGGTGTGAGTCCAGCTTAATAGTTTTCTTAGGCTTTAGAAAAGGACTATTTAGGAATAGAAACCAAAACTGGAAGCCAGAGGGCAAATATTTTCAATGTATGCTACTATTTGTGAGATATTCCTCTGTTTTCAAAAGTAGGATTCTTAAAATTATTTTGTATGACTTTGATTCAATCTCTGAAGTGCATTCTATAACAAAGAAATACTGTTACTGAGATCTAGTGTAATGGGAAACAAGGTTCTCCGATTATAGGGCATAGGCACACCTCCCTTTCCTGCTTGTAGCTATGTAGCTCACTTTTCCCCCTGCAAAGATGACTTGCGGCATTGACAGCAAATTCTGACATAGAAAAATGATGTCGGAGAAGCATTTAATCTCTTTTCACCTGTTCTTTATGAACTCTAAGTCCTGGAAACAAGAACCATACCCATGTTATTAAATATCCCCACCAGCAATTCTATCTATGTACTACCGGTGAACCACTTCAGTGTGATTCCTTCGAGCATATTTCTCCCATCCTGCAGTCTCAAGAGCCGGGCTAAGACATATGCTTATTCTTGTTAGATCTCATTCAAGCACATATGTCTCCATTGCTACCAGGTCCAGAACACTTTTCCCAGGGCACTGGATATATTTTTCTCTCATGAAGAATTAACATTACTATCTACATCAAGAAAAAAAATGGAAAGCTAAAAAAAGCCCACAGAAAGCGTTATTTTAAGCACGCACATTTGCAGGAAAGTCCCAGAATTCAGGGGAACTTCTTTGTGATAAGGGAAAATAGTATGAAGAAAGAAGCCTTTATCAACAATAATAGATGGAGATTGTTCAAAAGCAGAGCCAAAAGCTGAAAATGCTGACAGGTCATTTTCCAAGTAGGGTGTACAGACATTTAATAGACCATAACTTTATGCTTTGAGAAGATACAATCATAAATTCTTTGCTTGGGATCTGATACCTAAAGAAAGGGTGCCCATTCTGTAAATGTACAGAAGGTCTGAGCAGAGGTGCCTTGTGTACCTTTTACAATCCTGCTCTCATTTTACCTCTGGCACAATAATATGACCATAATACTGGTAACAGATCCCACAGATCTGCTTTGCAAGCACTACTTGCCAGGAAACTAAGGTCCTTTCAGTTCTTCTAGCCCCTCTCCTGTGTTTCCATGCCTCCCACGCCCTCATCTCAGTGTTGAAAAGCCACATACTCCACAAAGAGGAGTATCTCCTGTTGTGTTTTCACCCTAGGAGGATCAGTTCTATCCTCTGACCTAGAGACCATGAAGGGCAAGCTGTGAACATTGACAAGTCCTGCTCGTGGATTCAAGGCATTCACTCTGCCTCCATACATGTTGTATGGTGCCACTTGGTTTCATCCCCTTAATTTGGGACTTGCTTGGAGTCTCTCACTTTCCTGATCCATGTTGTTGTCCCTGGCCTGCCATGGAGCACAAGAACTTGGAGTGAGATGCTGTTTGAAAGGAAGGTTTGGAAGGTAATAGCAACACTCAGCTCACCAGTGTATTTCTTCCATTCATGAAGAATATATAGAAAACCCAGATAAAACTAAATAACTTATTCTTAGAAAGATCTTAGATCTCACTAAATAAGGCATAGACCATTGAACATTTTTTTAATAATAGTTAAATGTGAGTCTTCATATGTATTATTTTTATTATTATTTTATATAACTGGAGCTCATTTTGATGTTTCCATCCTGCTTTTAATTATAGATTGCGCATGACACTTGATAACTTGTACAACCAGCATCTGTAGGGTAACTGCTTTACCAAGCTTATATATGGTATATCCATGTGCAGGGGGTGAATAGAAACAGCCACACAGAGAAACACAATGGATGAAAAGGCTGGGTCATAAAAACAGCAGTTTGTGTTTCTAAAATTGAGCAAAAACCTACCCGAGTCAATCCTTAGCTTTGAGCATAAAGATTATTCACTGGATCCCAGTGGATGCATTGATACTGATGAATGCAATGGACCAAGGCCTGTCCTCTGCTCTTGAGACCAATAATCCCTGGACAGCACATAGCAATACAGCTGAACTCTCTTCCATGTAAAGTGCAGGCTACAGCCAAACCCTGACAAAATGTCTGGGGAGTCCTTAGCCCTGCCAAGGACTATGCTGACCATGTAGCAGCACGCAGACCCCCAGACCAGGCCTAGGGCTCAGGTCTTCCCTAGCCTTATTCCACCTTCTAATGTAAACTACAAACTACAGTTGTATAGAAGTATAGACATGACGATAGAAAAGTTATCAAAAGTGATGGTGGGGTGCAAACACATAGAGCTGTTCACAATAGATCCTACAGACCTCTGCAAGCACCTGGAAGAACCTCACACACTGCCACAGAGATTGATTAAAACAACCAATTATGTTTTGTTCCTGTACTTGACAGTGGTTAGGTCTGTTTTCAGGAGGGGAAAAAAACTGCATTCTCCTAAATACTTACCAGTTTTAAATTTTTTTACATCTGTAATTAATTGTAGGCACCTCTTTACTTATGTGTAACTAAAGGGGGAAAAAAAAGGAGATTAATTTCTGAACAAACTTACAACAGCTATTGTTTTAGTTAGAAAACAGAGGAGTCTGAAACAGAGTATTTTTTTAATGTGATAAAAGGTAAAAAAGTGTAAACAACAATAAAGAAGATTTTCTGACAATCTCAACTTGCAACAAAATTTCTTTTTAATGACAAAAAAAAAAAGTTGGGGAAAAGCACATTTTAAAAAAAGTCTTAAGAACATTGTGCAACGACATTTGATTTTAACACTGAAACTTTCTTCTTTGCAAACAAAAATCTGTCTTTAAAACATGTGCAGAAGGGGGTACAGATATAAATCAACTACAGCCAAAACAGAGCTGTATAGTCAGTACCACAGTACCACCTTGTGGGGAAATAAAAATGGCTGCAGTATTTACTTCTTCCACTGCAGAGTTTCAGGAAATACCCATCATATAAACATAAAATTATAACTAAGACAAATGTAACAGACCCAAATATCAGCAATGTATGTGATGCATGATTTCTTCCAGTGTCAAATTACACTTTTTGAAGAATCCATGTTCCAGATAATATCTTTCAGAAGTCTACTGTAAAAACCTCCTGGAAGAAAAATGTCTCCTTTTACATTTGCTTGCATTCTTTACTTGACTTCCATTTGCTTCAAATTTATTTTTCTTGTTACACTGAATCAAGAGAACAATTGCATCAGGCATGTCAAATTCCACCCACACAAAATGCTTCATAAAGTTAAAGGGTATGACACAAATAAACTAATGCCAGGATCTTTGAGATGACTTTTTTTTTATTGCTTTTCTGCAACTGATGTAGATATTAGAGACAGTAATATTCCTGACTACATCTGAAGAAATAAGGTTATCAAATCCTTAAATCCCCAAAGGGAATTTTCATCTGCTTTTCTCCATTTCTTTCACATAGTGAAAGAAATTTGTATGATTAAGTAATTGCTGGTTGTCAGAAGAAATAGTTGCCCAGCCATCATATTTTAAGAGCTGTATTAAATGCAATTTTTCACCCTTTCACATATAACTTCTTATAGGCATCTCTGAATTTAATGTCCCTAATAAAGCAGAGAACTAGTTCTTTCTTAGCCAGGTTTGAATATTGACCAACAGGGCAGGGGGGAGATGGAGAGAGGAGCATTCTTTTAGGGATTTTGCTGGGCTATTTTTTATTTTCTTCCAATATAAAAACGAAGTTTAAACTTGCTTATCTTCTTGCTGTAGAGAACCTGTCATTGATAGGAACAGTGCAGGAACAAACTCACAAGAAATTAAACAAAATTGTATTCATGTTTACTCTTCAGACAGAGTTAGGTTGTGACATTTAGACCTCTAGAGTTTGAGGACTCATCCATGTACAGCTATTCTACTAAGACTGATACTGGCTTTGGCTGGGCTAAAGATCTGAGTCAGATCCCAATAGTGGAATACCCCTCACCTTACTTTAAGTAAGAAATTGGGTGAGCAGCCCAACTGCCCATACATAACTCTCTAACATCATCTCAGATTCCCCAGAATATGCTTCCTGGACCTTCAGCTCATGACCTGCATCACATTTACCAGTGCCATGCAGAGGTCACAGAATCCCTGGGGGTCTCCAAAGTCACTAAATGGCTATTAGTAGGAAGCTGAACCAAGCCCTAGAAGTATAAATGAAGTTAGTCACAGGGGCTGCAGTAGAGAAAAAGACATCTCCAAAGAGTAATCCATCATATCCTAACATATTGGCAAAAAATGCCCTCTGAAGATGCCTGTCTCTCCTTACTGATCAAAGAAGGCACTTTGAAACCATCTAACTTTCAGGGAATCACATTTTGATGAGATTAAACTGAGAGTTAATGTATAACCGATTATAGACTTTCCTCCTATTTTTGCACGCTAACAATATTACCATTGTTGGTTGTTGTTTGGGTTGCATGTTGTACATATGATTTGCATAATGTGATCTGGTCTATAATGCATACGTTATTCCAGGACACCAGTCAGCTCAGATGCCATTAGTGGTGGCAGTACCATCAACTGAGGTCTGATTGCCAGGGATGGTTCATATGCATGAACAGTGACTCTGCACCTAGCTGCTCTTTCAGGATCACATGCTCTCTTCCCAGGGAAGGCAGCACCCCTCTTCTCCAAACATGCATTTAATTTGCCAGAAAAAGAGAAAAAAAAAAGCTTCTGTGGAAGGAGCCAAAGCTGGCCTGTCATTTCTTTTAGGTGCAGCTAACAAGAAATTTACAAATTCCCATATGGAGCTATTTTGAGAATGATAAGTTCCTTTAACACAACAAACTATTCTGAGGGTGAAAAACAAATGCACCTGTAATAACAAAGGATTTGTTATCATGAGAATCAGTGAAGAAAATATGTAAACAATCCAAGAATAGATAGATTTAATGGACAAGTAAAATACCTTTTACTAAACAATAGAATAATTGGCAAAAACCTATTAATCAATTAAAGTTGCACACGAGGTTTGTAAAAACTGAATAAAAGACAGCATGCCACCATAATAAAGAGAGCCTTCTGAAGATTTTACTGTTTCACTATATATGTCACCTCAACAACAACATGCCTCCCTCTCAACACGTTCTCCACAAACCAACATCCTAAAGTCATGGCATCACACAAATTCCCCAAGTTCAATCTCCATCACAGTGGATCTGGCATACATCCCAGAAGTAGATGTCTTTCTACAAGACATCATCACCAGACACACTGAACTTGGAGGGCCTGCTGTGCCATTAGACATGTATGCCCCAAAGTCTGGGAGACTCAGACATTCTCAGATTAAAAATATGCAAGTCCTGAAGTTACCGTTTGAGGCTAGCTTTGAAGCTATGTCTTGAGTTTTCCACCACAAACCATGAGATTTATGTTTTTGTTTTTGTTTTTGTTTACAAAAATGCATTTTCCTTCCTCTTCATGAGTAGGGACTAATGGACACAGATTAAGATTCTCAAGAGGGCACACACCTTCAGGTCTCATCGAAGTAAGTGAATTAGACAATGAAATGCTGAGATTATGCCAAAAGTTAGGCCTTAGCATGTTAACTGGCTCATCACATCTATTACATTGATCTGTTGAAACAGGATTAGAAGCTTCTAGAGGAAACACAAAAAAATTTTGGTGATTTATCACTTCCATATTTACAGTGACTTTTGCACCTATATGGTCTCATTTAATTGGGAGCATCATCAAAAGTAACTCATTTAATTGGGAGCATCATAAAAAGTACCTCGTTAAAAGAACCAGATCTTTTTGATTTTAATTTTACATTACAGAACATTGACTTTCAGCACATTTAACATGTGATTCACATACCAATTAGAAATATGATTATGTGGTGGCATCTCTGGGTCCTCTGTGCACACTCATAGGCTAATACAACCAAATACATACATTGTTCCAAATACTTCCACAACAAGAAAGCAGAGCCACACAGAGGACGGGCCTGTGCACCCAACCAGGCTGCAGGTCCATGTTCCACACTCATGCCATTGATTATTGCCAACATGGTTATTAAACCACACAAGAATCAGGGCACCTTCTGTGAAATGTTTCCAGCCTGCTAGTATATTCCTAGGAACATAGTACAGCCAAAGTTGGAAGGAACCTTGAAAGATTATCTGGTCCAACCTTGTATGGGAAAGGGAGGCTAGATGAGATTATGTAGCACCCTGTTCAGTTGTGTCTTGAAAACATCCAGTGAAGGGAACTTCACCATGGACCTGGATATGTTGCTCTAGACAATGGTTATTCTCATGGTAAAAAAATTCTCTTGCATCAAGATGAAACCTGGCACAACCAGTACCCATTGCACCTTTTCTTCCCTATGGAGAGAGAGCCTCCATCATTTCTGGAGAAGCCTTTCATGTACTAGAATACTTGTGATAAGATTCTCTCTTGAGCCTTCTCTTCCCAGGGAGAAAAGGACTAACTGCTTCAGACTTTCCTCATAGGCAAGTTCTCCATTTGACTGAGGGCTCCATATGTTCCTTGTTTCTCTCACTTCTAGCTGGTATGAAACCAGAAAATAAGCACACAGAGCATCCATTCCTGTTTCCCATTTAAATATCAGAACAGATTTTCTAGAAGAAAAACATTGAAGGTAAGTTCCTCATACACGGGAGTCTTAATTTATGTGCTCTCAGACTACATGCCTTTATCCTCATTATGTGATGAAGATCATGAACAGTTTTCCCTCTTATTTCCAGTCCACTGCTCCCATGCTTGGTGACACTCCACCCACTTATGTGTCTTGTATAAAACATACAAGACTGTAAATTCCCTTTCCCAATATTGTTTAAAAAGCACACCTGCAACAATTCCCTTCATGTGCCCTGATTCAAGAGTTAGAAGCTTTAAAACATGAAAGATAATGATATTTCTCCGAGAAATAAAATACAAAAAATTTCTCCTACTTCCAATTTCACTTCCTTCTTTAGAGCACCACCTTACTCACACAATTCAATGCAATTCTTACTTAAGAACATACAGTTCATTTCAATCTATATTCAGGTAAAGAAATACCACTATAAGAATTTGTTACATTATTTACACTTTTAATAGCACATTTTTATTCAACACATGATTAGAAGATACCTCCTTAGGAAATTAATACAATACTTTGCTTTAACAGATAGTTATGACAAATAAATAATTTCCTGACTTATCAGGACCATCCAGTGCCCCAATTGCAAGGAATACTTAGAGGTCTCCAATCTGCATGCTTTAACAGCTTTCTTGTGCAAAAAGGAGTTTCCTTTTACTTGACTATCACTTTCCATCAGTACTGTTTACCTACACAATATCTTTATCTTTCCAATCTCTTTAAACAGAGGCAACATATATCCTCATCTCTGCCTTTGTTTCGCAAGATTAAACATGCCAAGTTGTTTTATATTCCCTTTTGTGGTAAGCTCTCTCTTATCCTGACCATCTTTGTAGCTTTTCTCTGCAACTAGTTAGGTCTCAATTCATTTTTCTTGGAAAAAAAGGTACCAACACAGTGGAGCCTTTCAGATGAGGTCTGCATAAACTTTTATAGCTTTATTGGGTATATCATACAGGATATATAAGCTTGCACATTTTCTAGGTGCATTACCCACAAGACTCACAGTCCTCACAGTCCTCCTAAAACCAGTTAAAATCTTCTTCACCTCTTCTTCATAAGTCTTTTACAGGATAACAAGATGTTATGAGTTCTCAGATGAATTCATGAGTGTGCACTCTAATATTTTAAATACAAGCCTCTTTATTTCTCTTATCCTGGGAGTCATCTAATTTTTCCTATTTGATATTCTTATCCATCTCTCCATTAACTATGCTGTCTAAACTTGTGTCTTCAGAATCACTGTCATACTCCTAATTCTCTTATCAAAACTGTTAATGAAATTACTAAGAAGCTTTCTCTCAAAATTCAATCCTAAAAAAAAATTAGTAAACTTCATTCCAATACTTCCCTTTTGATAGTCTCTACTGTGTCCTAACCACTCTCTTACCTCCTTTACCCACTTTCCTCAAATGATTCTTATCATGTCCAGCTTAATTAATAATTTCCCACAAGACAATATATCAAATACATTCAAGATAGAACAGTTCTACCCCTTCTTCTTGCCTAAAAAATCACTGAATATATCAAAAATGATCTTTTGTTAATCTCAGATAATCTACCTTTGATTAAAAAGATGTGACATTTCATTCAATTTACCTCCATTCTCTTTATTATTCTCTCCATCACATTTTATTTCAAAGCCTACTGAGAGCAGATCAAAAGACACTTAGATGTCTGGATCTGTTTTTGCATCTTTCTGAAATACCATTGCTACTTTATAGCTACCTACATTTATGCCTCTCTCTAATGCATCTTCTATCAGCAATTTCATGTACCATATCTTTCAGACCTCTCAATTCAAGATCAGCCAGTCTTCAGCTATCTGTCTCCTTCTTCTCCATGCTAAATTTGTGACCATCTTTTTCCCCGTGGCCACTTAGCCAAGCCCAGCTGCTGAGAGCTGCAACAGAGAAAATGTGTTTGGTTACGGGACTGAATATAGATAGTCTCTCACCTTTACTTTGTCCTTACTGCAGAGTGGCTGCATTACTTGTCTTTCCTGGATCTCTTGGTGGTTTAGACTGCTGGAAAACTCTGGGAGATCTAACAGGCCTCAGACTAGGAGGCAAAATAAGGTTCAGAAACAATTGTGATCAATTGAGTTTCTGTAATACTCACACAATAGAACTTTTCTTTTTATCAAAGCGAATACAATTCCTTGCATACAGCTGAGTTTGCTATTTAGCAAAGCAGCTCATGCATTTATTTTGCAAGGCTTTCTTGAGTTTTTTTTCATATACACATTTTATCACAAATAATAGGGAACACCACCACTGAAGCAATTAATAGCTATTTAGAAGATTTTACTTACTGTGGAGAAGCCTTCCCAGAAAGCATGAAGCATGCTGGGGCTCCTATCTCAGCGTATTTGGCAGAAGACACCCTTGTGCTGTTTTCCAAGATTTTGCAAACCATTAATGCAGGACATAATTGAAGAAACCATTGAGATTCAAAGTGGAATCTGACACATAATGCTGCAACCTGCTCTTGGGAAATATTAATGTACAACCCAAAGGAGTTGCATGAGAAGAGTGGATTAGGCAACAACTCAGCCATGCTGAGAAACAGAAATCTCTCAATATCATCATAGTGATTTGTCCTCATATTTCCACTGTACCTGCACTGGAACAAGCAGCGGGCTCCTCTGGGGTGCCTCCCAGATGGGACATGAATTTATGGGGCACGTGTGTCTCATATTGCTCTCCATACTCCTGTCACCAGGAACCTGTTCTTTAACCACAGAGGGTTCCCACAAACTGAAATAACTTCATATTTACAGGGCAATATTTAACAGGGACAAAATAGAGTCAGACTTGGCAGAAACATATTCCCGTGCTTAATCTAGAAGGGAACCTTTTTTTGTTATAGGCATTCCAGTTGTAGATACCATCCAATATGTTCCACCACTGTTTTCTAGTATCAATCTTCAATTACCTGAAGTGAGACATTTTAACCAACTTTTTAAAAACTACATATACTGAAAAAACAACACAAGTTGAAGTCTTTTGAAAGAAGGAATTATTTAGCTTTTTTTCTAAATTAAGCTAGTGGAAAATAATGCTTGTTCACTCCTCTTAAAAAATTGTCACTAGTTTTAAGAGAGCTGGACGAAGGGTAGCCAGGATAATGTATACACAAATACAGTCTTTGTATTCGTGAAAATGTGTCCAAATTCTAAGCTGTACAATTTCATATTATATTTCATTAGGATATGCAGATATTAGAGCTAAATCTCAGTTCTATTAAGCTGTCCAGGTGGACTTTGTTTATATTTTGCAGCAGACTTACTGCTGTCTCTTCTGAAAAAACAGAGGCCTGCACTCTAGGGCAGGCGTGCACTCTAGGACAGAGCTCCACAGCAGCTGTCTCAGGTTTGAGTGTTTGTGCACACTCAGGCCATGGTACCCAGATGTTTCCAGCAATCTTTAACTGATCACCTTCCAGGCAGTGTAACCATTTTCCAATGTTAAAGACAGGCCACTAAGACCCAGAATGTAGACTTCCCAGGTTCTAGGTGTTTCTTCTAAACACAAGAGCAGCTTTCCTCCAAGATAAGCAGAGCAGGTGCAGCTTCTCTTTTCCTTTTTCTTTTTTCTCCTGTATTTGTTGAATAAATATTTTGGGGCTGAACAACCAATATCCAGTCCACAAAATAGCTAATCATAATTAATTAAGACTGTGTCAGTCACGAAAGAAGGGGAAAAAAGTAATATCAAAATTACCACATCCTTAAAACCCCTCCTGATCTTCACAGCAGTGACATTTTGATAATGATGATGACTCTGCCTTCACAAAGAAAGAGCTCATTATTTTTGAGATACTTATTTCCACATCAATTTCTGAAAGGAAATGAACCTTACAAGTGACTATAATTGGAGTGCTCTCCTCTGCTGTCTTAATACTCATCAACAAAATATAACAAAGGTAACAGAAAAATCCCTCCACTGAAAAATAGAAGACTGCAACTGCCATTTGCTTGATACATACCCTCAAGAGAGGTCTGTGAAACATAACAATAAGCCAAATATTCAGTTACATTTACCAGAGATCATCAACTGCCCCCCCCTCAAAGAACAACCACCCACTTGGCTGTCTTTCTAAAAAGTACTGATGTAGTTCACCTTCCCAATGCATATGTGTACAAAACCAAAATTTTAAGCTTTTGGCCTGAGACCATGCTCATGATTGCAACTAGGTATCAAGACTAGCAGTGGTAGATTTTCACACCTCCCTTTCTTTTCATTCACACCTTTTCCTTGGCTTTATTTGACTTTGTATGTTCCTTGTCTTGATCTGCAAGTATTTAGAGAATTGAAGAACTTCATCCAGCAGTATGAAGCCATTATGAACCAGTATGAAGATGTATGAACCAAACTGAAAGAAGTCTGGTTTTCATTGGACTTGAAGTTTTCTCAATACCTCAGAAATCCATATTCTTTATCTTCCAATAATCAATATATTGCACAGTTGGCAGCTGAGACAGTAGCAGCTGCTTATACAAGTGATACACTTTCCTGTAAGAAATTGCAAGATCCAGCTATAAACACTGCTCTTTATGACTGTGTCACAGCATGACAAAGATGTGCACTAACAGTGGCTTTTGAGAAAATGAAAATCAAATGCTTTACTGGGTATAAGGGGGTACCAGGGTCAGTATGAACATCCAAACCTATAAACAACCTGAGAAAGTAGGGGCTCTGAATAACCCCACTGCCAGATGAAGAGGATATTAGCCAGATTTCGTGGCACCTGGAAACTTCCCCTGTCTAACAGAAGACTCTTTAGATCTTTCTAGACAAAACCATATCAGAAAATCAAAATGCAACAGAAACTCTGCACATTCAGCATACAAGTCTGCTCCCCCACCACACACACAGATAGCTTGGGTGATGTAATTGCACCTGCATTTATTGCACATGCATGTAATTGCACCAACCAACCCTGCATACGAGTTTCATCCTGCATGCAACAGAGTCAAACACACACTTTCTGCTTGGCTGGAATTTCTGGATTGGTGTACATCTGAAAATCCTGGACAAAATACCAAAGCTGACAGAAAAATACAAGAGGGGAGCAAACAACCCATAATGGCAAGCTGTCACTAAGTGCAGCAGCTCTGATAGAGGTACTTTTAGTTTGGCTTTTTTAACAACTGAGCCACCATAAGATTAGGTCACTGCCCATATTCACCCTTGATAATTTTTTTTCCTAGTTAACTGTTTAAACGGCTTTCTCAGGCTTGCTCTGTAAACCAAATCTATCTACATTTATGAGACTTCTTTTTGAGGTACAGACATTCACTAGCATGCTAGTGAAAGCTTACTAGATCTCCTAAAATTACATACTATTAATAGTATTGAACAATAACATAACTTTTTATATATAGCCCAAAGGCTAAACGTATCAAAATGAAGCACAGCTGTTTCAGGGGAACAACAGCAGCTTTATTCACTCATCTCAGCACTTATGGACTGCACTGAAGCGTCAGTGGGAGACATTTACCACCAACACACTAACGGGGTTGATGCTCCAGCCAAAAGCAGGAGCAGGAGCAGGAGCAGGAGCCACCCCTGGCAAAGAGTGGGTCAAGACTGCCCTGGAGAGGGAGCGGTTAAAGTGTACGTTCATTCCCTTTATTACTACGTGTTTAAATCAATTGCTCTATCACCCTCCTACTCCACAGGCCCCCTCCTACACATAGGTTCCCCCTGAGAAAGCACCGCTGAAGAGCACAAGGGCTGCCCTCGTCCCAAGACCCCATACGTCCTGCCCTGGAGAAATATATGCATATATACTGGGAAAAGGCATGAGCGTGTGTGTGCGGCTATGTCTGTGTCGGGAAAATGCCTGCGCCCCCGCACTCGCATGGCGGTAACACGCGGGGCGCCCCGCCGGACTGTGCTCTCCAGCCGCAGCGGGG